>CM021106.1:591873061-592473061 GCA_007115665.2 Sequoiadendron giganteum | reverse complement strand
TGAATTGATTGATACAATATGTGAAGAATCATTGGAATACTTTGAAGATTATGAAGCCTTGAAAGAAATGTTAGGATTTTATATCAAGTCATTTACTCCACCTAAGAAAAAAGGGTTACTTATGCTATGGTCAGTACTAAACAAGGGGATGAAGAAAAGGAAGTTAATAAGGTTGACTATGATAAAGATTAACACAATTCTAAAATTTTGAGACAAAATGCACTTCCTTTGGGAGATACAATCAACATACTGATGGATACAACTAATGAAGAAATAGTGATTTAAATAATAAAGTGCCTTAATAAAGATGAACAGGAGGATCATGCAATATTACTACACAAATGTCATGAAATTTTCGCTTGGACTTATTCAGACAAGCCAAGTATTGATACTAAGATAGTGACATACAACATAGTTCTTAAAGAAAATGCTAAACTTGTAAGAAAAAAGATATGAAATATGAATCCTTAGATAGCTTTACTGGTTAAGGCTCTGATTGAGAAACTTCTTGAAGCCAGTTTTATACAACCTATCAATGATTCTCCTTGGATCTCTAAGATTGTTAGAGTCGCAAAACCTCATAATTGTATTAGGATGCCTATGAAATTTCATTATTTGAATAAATCACCCCTTAAAGATGATTTTATCATTCCTATCATTGACATAATAGTAGATTTGACTATAGGATATGCTTTGTTGTCATTCATGGATAGATTTTCTAGATATAATTAAATCTTTATCATTCTTCAAGATCAATACAAGATAGCATTTACAACAACTTGGGAGAAATTTTGCTGGGTGGTTATTCCTTTTGGATTAAAGAGCATAGGCGCAACATATCAAAGAGCTATGACATTGATATTTCATGATTACATACACAAGATCTTGGAAGATTACGTCAATGATATTCTAGCTAAATCTTTAACTCGACAAGACAATGTGAATATTCTTTGAAAAATCTTTGAAAGAATGCAAAAATAAAACATGATATTGAATCTAAATTTTTTTGTCTTTGGTGTGGATAGTTGAAAACTATTAGGTTTTATAGTATTTCATAGAGGAATTGAGGTGGATACAAAGAAAATTGATGCTATCATTAACATGCCACCTCCTAAAGACATTTCTCAACTATGTACTTTACAAGTATGAATTCATGCTATCTGTCATTTTGTAGCATCCTTAGTAGATCAAACATTACCCTTTATGCAACTCCTTAAGAAAGAGGTTACATTTAAGTGGAATGAGGATTGTAAATAGGCCTTTGAGAGTTTGAAAGATTATCTTGATAATCCACCTATTTTACAACTTGTTATGCAAGACAAACCATTTATTCTTTATACAATAGAATCAACCCATCCTCTTGCAGCATTGTTGGATCAATATGATGATAGTGGTAGAGAACATCCCATTGATTACATTAGCTGAATCTTGATTGATTATGAGACATGATATACAATGATAGAAAAATAATGTTTGTCTCTTGTATTTTCTACTAGTAAATTTAGACACTAATTTTTAAATGCAAAAATTCATGTAACAACAAAATTTGACCTTTTAAAACATCTTTTTACTAAAATGGTTTGTCAGGATTCTTAACTAATTGGTTATGTTGTTAACTGAGTTCAATTTTAAATTTGTCTCTCAAAATGAAATCAAAGGAAAAGCCTTGATCGGCCAATCAGCTAACGTTCCCTCCCCCTTAGTGTTACCTAATATGGATTTGTTTCTTAATGAGAATGTGTTGACTATTCAAAAAGAAAAAGAAAAATGGAAATTGCACTTTGATGATTCTAAGTGTCGAACGAGCTCTAGGTTAGGGGTTATACTAATTCCTCCTTCAAGTAAACCTATTCCATTATCTTTCCATTTAAACTTCCTATGTACAAATAACACTACAAAGTTTTATAGCTTTAATAGTTGGTATAAGTGCAACATTAGCATTAAATGTCCATAACATCTCTATATTTTGTGATTTCCTAGTAGTCATTAAACAAATAAATGGTTCATATCAATCAAAAAATGATAATATTATTCAATATAAAGACATCATGATGATATTATTAGATAAATTTGAATCACATACAATTGATAATATACCGCAAAAGGATAATTAGCATGTAGAAACAATGGAAAGTGTCGCTTCCCTTGTGTCTCCCAAAGATCATTCTTATGATTTTACATTTATAGTCCAGATGATTCCCAAACCATTGATAGATGACAAAATAAAAGAAGTGTTATTAACTAATACCAAAAAATCTAGCGAATGGTACAAGATGATATTCAACTATTGAAAATAAGGTACTTTTCTTGAGCCTACAACTAAGAACACTTGATCTCATCTTCAAAAAATTGAATCTACTTGTATAAAATCCTTATGAATTTCAAAAGATAATTTAATGTACTTATACTTAGATGTCTTAAGGGCATGTGCAGGATCATCATGGAATAAATAGACCCTTAAGTGACAATAAAATTCAGAAAAATCAGAGTTAGGCAACTAGATGTAAAAATTTGAATAAGTTAACTATGTTATTTCAAAAATAAGTAAGAATGTAATCTCTTGCAAATTGAATTTAGTTTCAAAACTACTAGGTTTATTTTTTATTTTCAAAAAATCTATTTGTTCAAAATTTGAAATTTCAATGCAGTAGTACTTAAATTTTAGGGAAAAAATAAGAAGTAGGTGTCTGTCTGACCACCCTGACCACAATAAAACGATAATATTTTTTTATAAGATTTTATATACAAGTAGAAGACTCATTTCCCAATATGATGCATATTTTTTTATAATTTTTTTCCATGTAAATAATTAATTATGATTTTTTTATTACAACTTTTAAAAAATATAAAAACTTGTACGTCTGACCACCTTAACTTGGTCAAAACTTCATGAAATTTAATTTAATTTTTTTTTAATCCAATAGTATGTGAAGCATAGAATGTGACACACATTTCAAATTGAAAAAATTCGTTTCCCTTTGAAAGCTATAGATGTTTTCAATCAACCTATCAATTAGGATTTTAGTTGTAATTCAAATAGAAAAATGAATAATAATTATTTATTAAATTCAAAGTAAAGCATAATTTATATTGGTGGAAAGCTAAGAATATCCTTTAAAAACCCTTTTAGTTTCATCAATTTTGGTTAAAAAAAAAAGTTGTCAGCTACATGGGCCATCATATCACTTACATATCGCCACTTTTTTGCCCATCATGATCCTGCACATACCCTTAATCAATCAAAAATCCCTATAGAACTAAATGAAGCTCATGCAAGTTCTTGTGGAGGAAAAGTTTGCAGGACATTTTGGAGGAAGATTGTTAGTTCAAAATTAGTTCATATAGGATACTACTAGATACATATGGAACATGACTATTTTTCCTATGCTAATAAATGCCATATATGTCAAGAGCACAACAATTTGATTCATACTTCTACTTCCAAGCTTCATGCCCAAGTTCCTATTTGGTCATTCTCAGTTGGGGTTTGGATCTTATTGGAAAAATGCCACCGCCTTCTTCTACTGGACATACATTTATCATTACCACAATTGATTATTTTACAAAATGGGTAGAAGCTATTCCTCCTCATTCCACAATAATTGATGCAATATTTTATTTCATATTTGAACAAATTATTGCTCACTTTGGACTTCCTTCTGCATTAATTTAAGATAATGGAACTCCATTTAAAAACAATGAAGTGAAGAAATTCTTCAAAACCTTTCATATTCAACATCACTTTTTGATGCCATATTAACCACAATAAAATGGTCAAGTGGAATCAACTAACAATACTCTTGAGAAAATTCTTCCAAAAATAGTAAGTAAACATAACAAAGAGTGGCATATTTAACTAACTTATGCATTGTGGGCCTATGGTACAACTATTAGAACATCTATAGAAAACACTCCTTATAACCTTGTTTATGGTGCTAAAGCAATAATTCCCTTGGAGTTAGAGATTCCTTCATTGAAAATTTCTCTTATAGGGCTTATTGACAATACTACTTGTAAGGAGCAATGACTACATCAACTTGAAATGCTTGATGAATGATGTATTAATACTCTCAAGCATCCCTAAGATTATTCTAGATAAATGCAATGTACTTATAATGATTATACCATCCCTTGTGCATTTAACAAAGGTGAGTTTGTGTTGTATGAAAAAAATGGGGGTCCACATTTTTCCAAGGAGAAAAATTGGGTGTGTTGTGAGACCACACAACAACTCCCCTCCTTGAAACTTGGGTCAAAGGTCTTATTCTCAAAGCATCATTTGACTACCTTTTGGAATTTAATCATGGCATCAAACAACTTTTCTCTTTTTTCTTCAAGGTTTAATAAATCAACAAGCCTTCCTTCCATCTCGCTATCTTCCTTGACCTCTAAGGATTTTAGCAATTGCAATGTCAGGATCTCAATTGAAATGGGTAAGACTACTTCCTTTTTATACACCAACTCATAGGGAGAGGCCTTTATAATTTTATTAGCTGTAATGTGGTCTATCCACAAGGCTGTGCATAGATTCTTGTGCCATTCCCTTTGATGCTTAGACGTGATACACTTTATTAGCCTAATCAAGTTCTTGTTGGTGGATTTTTCTAGTCTATTCCTTTGCGGGTAGTAGTTTGAAAAATTCTTTAGGTACAAGTCATGCTTAAGGGAGAAGTCCATCATCCTAGAACCTACAAAGTCTCATGCATTATTTGAGATGATAGTCTTTGGCAAACTAAACCTTGCCACCATTTCCTCAAAAAGATTGATGATTTCTGCTTTTGTAGCATTATTTAGAGAAAATACCTATGTTCATCTTGTAAAATAATCAGTAGCTATGAGAATCCATTTATGTCCCTATCTGGATATGGGATTGATCATCCCAATAAAATCTAACCCCCATTGTGCGCAGGGTTCTTTGATCATGATCAAGCTCAATGGCATGGATAATTTATTTCACTTGTCAACAAAATATTGGTACCGAGTGAATTTTATCACTAGATGGTGAGCTTTAGAGAACAATGTAGGCCAGTAGTAGCCTACCCATGTGATTTTTAAGGTGGTGGTCTTGGTGGAGAAATTTTCACCTTCTAGGATGCTATGAAATTTTTTCAAAATTATCTCAGCCTATGGATTGTACACACAATGGAGGACTCCGTCGTAATTTATTATATATAGAACACATTGAACCAATATGAATTTGACACCTTGAAGCCTATAATATCTTCTTTTATGTGGCGAGATGTTAGGTGGGTATCAGCTAGTCTACATGAATCTCATCTGATCAACCACCAAGGATTCATCTGAATTGAATTTATTTGCATATACTTGGTCAACCTCCCCTTATGCCTTCGGTTGAGCTCTTTCATGAGATATTCACATAGGCCTCTCCCCATAGTAGCTTTGTTAGTTGAATATTGACATCATACTCCAAGATCTTAGTGATCTAGCTTTCCCTTTTCTCGGTGATCTCACCTTCTATGATATATTCCCTAACACTAGGATGGGTGATGAGGACTATTATTTTACTGGGTGAAACCAAATGTTAGAACTTCTTAAGGCTTTTAACAATGGAAAAGGCCTATTTTTCTACAAAATCATCTAGTTTCATACCCATTTAGGGTCCTTGAATGGAAAGTGATAGGATGCTTTCTGCCTCCTTTCTCATCCTTTTGCATGAGCATAGAGGGTATGTTGTGCTGGCCACTCTAAATATATAGCAGGAATTCTTTCAAAAATTATGGGTTTTCTAACACCAGAGCTATCAAGATGGCCTCTTTAATCCTTTCGAAGGTGAGTTTTCCTTCTTGGGTACACTTGAATGGTAAGCCTTTCTTTAGCATTATCATGATAGGTCTCACAATGCCTGTGAAATATGAAATGAATCGGCTGATGAAGTTAATCTTCCTCAAGAAAGACTGTAACCCCTTCTGATTAGCAAGTAGTGGTAATTATGTTATAGCCTTCACCCTTTTGGGGTCTATGGCTATTCTTTCTTTAGATACCACAAAGATAAGTAATTTTCCTTACGATACTTCAAATACACATTTCTTGGGATTTAAGAAAATCCCAAACTTTTGGCATTTCTAGATGATCAAAATGATCATCTTTTGATTTTAAAAATATAGTTAGGTCATCCAAATAAATTAGGATGATCTTGCTAATCAATCCTTTAAATGCAATATCCATTTCATGTTGAAAGGTTTCACCCACATTCGAGAGGTCGAAGGGATGTGCGAACGTCCCCCACTTGGTGGTGAATATCATTTTATGTTGATCCTCCTTCATGTAAACTTGGTTGTAGCCTAAAAAAATTTGAGCAATGAAGCATTTCTAACCCAACCACAATTTTTTAATTCTTCTCTATTGAGGGAAAATGGTAATGGTCCTTTTTAACAAGGATTTATTCAAATCCCAAAACTCCACATAGAGCCATATGTCACCATTCCTTTTTTAGACCAGGAAAAGATTGGATACCCAAGTGGAGTGCTTAATCAGGTATATAATCTTTGACTCGATTAGTTTTGTAAGCTCCTACACCATTAATGCTTCCACCTTTGGTTTGATCAGTCTTTTCTTTTGTTGGATGGGCTTGGTTCCCTTGATCAAGTCAATAGTGTGCTTGATTATGCTAGGATCATATCCTTTGAGATCATCATTGGTCTAAGCTAAAAACCCATTGTACTTAGCACACAAGTCTTTTAGCCTCTAATTTTCCTCTTGTGGCATGCTACTCTTTACCTTTAGCTTCCTTCCATCCTCGACATTAAGGTCCTCATAGTGCTCCTTGTCAGCTATAAATCCTCACTTATTGTTTCTCATGTCCCCATAGTCAAAGATATTTTAGAGAGTGATTAAGCCTCGTAGGAGCTTATTGCATTTAAGTTGGATAACTTGTTCCTTACTAACTTCTTCAGATATGGGTTGTGGCTGATCAAGGAAATTTCTTGTCTATTGCAAGAAGGTAGCAATCTAAGCATCATCTTCAAAGAATTTCGAATTCTGATAATTGTTGGGAATAGATGGTCAAATGATGGTATTCATCACATGTTGGTTCTTGGCTAATTTGAGGGTTGGCTCAAATTGTAAGCCAACTAAAGCAATTTTATCCACGGTAGAATTTTTAGATCTCAAGATGACCTATATATTAAAATATTTGAACCCTTCGATTAGGTCCCATACCCTGTGCTAATAGGACCGCATTCTCACATTTTGGTAGTGTCCTATCTTTATATTTCACTTACAACTAGCTCAGCTCTGAATACCTATATCCTTTTTACACCCCTTCGTTCCACTAGAGCCAGACCATGAACTAGTCCATATTTTGTATCATTTTTTGAACACATGAATTAAAAGTTGAAAGTTGTTAGGGTCTCCAACCCAGTTGGAGATACAATATAGATGTCAACTCTAGAGCTAGTTTTGCATTGGGCGCCATCAAAATGAAATTTCCATAAGATCTTGTCACCCAGTTTTCTTGGTTTCTCTTGCTTCGTTACTAATTTTGGGATGGATTGGTACTCATCAAAGATTACATAAGTTCCTAGGATGGTAGCATGAAGGTTCAAAAAAGGTTCAAAAATAATGAATTGGTTGGGAAGGACCTCTTCTTCATGGGTGTGATCACTTGTGGCCTCTTCTTCTTCCAATATTTCTATGTAATACGTATCCCTTTTAGAAAAGCAGGTATGCAACACTTCAAAACTTAGCATTGCATCTTCTGCAATGTGTTTTGGATGCAAAGGTTTAGACATGATCTTCATCTTTTCTCTGTGCTTGGTTTCCAATATTAAGTGAGACCAATCGAGTGCCAGGTATCCACCAAATTTTTTCATGAAATCCCTTGATGGGAACATTTTGAAGATGGGAGGAATATTAATTATGACCACTTCTTGCATGATAGTTTGGCTCGAATAGGAAAACAAGTTCAAAGAGAGGTCTTTAATGTGACCAATGGTTGGGACCTTCTATCCATTTAACTACATAATTACCTTGTCGAGGAGCTCATATTTTAAGTTTAGAGCATCAACCACTAGCTTGGGTATGACTATAGTACTGGCCCTTGAATTGATTATACTATTCTACAACAACTTATCTCCTATGATAAGTGTCAAGAAGAAGGGGGTGTGTTTTGGCTCTTTCCTCTTTCATGTTCACTTTATCTGTCATATTCACATATGTTATAGCCCCTAAGGATTGAGGGTCTAATGCAAGAATTTTTCCTTTCTCTTAATTGTGCAACATGATTGTATCTATCCATAGAATCTTCTTTTCATTTTTTAATGCCTTTTGGAGCAAGGTATTTTGCTCTGAGATTGATAGGACATCCCACAAAGATAAATTGGTGGGACCTTGCTTCGATTATTCCACCATATTAAGGGTTCCAATCAGCAGGGGCTTCGGTTTAAATGGTGGTGCTTCCATTCTATTTGAAAAAGGACAGTCTATTGTTGATAGGATCAACATATTATCCATGTATTTCGATAGAAATGGTTGAGCCTGTGACTACTGGGTTGGTCATATCTATGGAGCTTGCTATACCTATGGTTGTGACCATTGTAGTTGCATCTGTTAGGGAGTTTGGTGCACATATTACTCACTAAGTTTGATTTTTGATTGAATATTGTAATCTAACTATACTTGTTGGATGCTGGTTGTTGGAACATCATTTGCGAATACTAAATCCTCCTCCTCCATCCAAAGGAAAAGCACCTAGTCAAGGGAGATGTCCAATTATTGTTCTAAGGATATACCTTGTGTCTACACACTGAATCAGGCATTCTCAATTCGAGGAGAATGATATTCTTCTATATCTGAAAATATTCCCTTGCTTCTTAGCTTTGATATATTTTGTTGAAGATTCCCCCTTGGGTAATTCCAGGGAATGTGAGAATCATTTCATAGGAAGCACCATCCATTTGCATCTTCCACTAGATTGTTTTGACTTGGGACCAAGTCTTTGTTTGAGCAATTCTTGATGATTTGTAATGGGGTGGTCATCGAGACCATTTGTCTTGTAGATTATTGTTGCTGATTTCCTCCTCTTAGAGCCCTATGATATGTGATATGCTGGTAAAGGGGTCTCCCTCCTTGATAATTTTGTGTGGAGGGCTTTGAAGGCACTACCTACTGATGTCAAATAATGACTAGCTCATTTGTAAAGGTCCTCATGAGATTCTTCATGTTGTTGACATCTACTACCAATGAAGAGGAGCTCAACATGTTTCATTGTGCATTTGGGTACAGATACATTGATGGCGGTGGTGCAACCAATGTGTTAAGGAGTGAAACAAAGGTGCTAGGAGTTACCTATTCTTGAAATTTTCTAGAGATCTCTGTGAACATTAGAATTTTTGGCCATGTTGGAAGCTTCCTTATGTGTATTAGACCATTCTTTGATCACACAACCAGATCATATGCATTAGGAAAGGTATCACCTCCCAATGATCGTACCATCACCGTGATCAGAATTGAAATCCTTCAAATAGAACATGAATTCCATAGCCAATAGAGGCCTGACTATTGCATGAATCCTTTGATAGGTTTTATGGAACCTAGTGTTGAAGTCGATCATGGCCTCTTGTGGGGTTTTCTTTATTATGATCAATTTTTACAATAATAAAGAGTGATCTCCTTTTTTCAAGAAGTGGTGAAAGAGTTTATCTCCAAGTTCATCCGAAGAGTGGATGGTGTTGGAAGCTAGGGATCTAGACTAGTCTTAAGCCTTTCCTTTGAAAGATGCAACTAACAATTTGAGGGCCACATTTTTCTCTATGATGTTATGAAACCTAAAAACGTCTACTATGTCATAGTGGTGCTTGGAATATGGTTTAAAATCCATCGAAGCCTTCTTTTATAGGGCCAAAAAGATGTGCCAAAAATGCAACTAATAGAGATGAACCCCCTAACAAGTGTTCTCATCTGATACTTCACAATCCAATCAAGAATCAGATTTGATCCTATTAATATTTGCTAATAAAAGTTGATTTTCTTCATTAATGACCCTAGATGCTATGGAAGCTTTGCAAATATATTGTTGTTAGAGGAGGATCTAAAATAATGGTTTCTCTATAAAAATCTGATCTAATCAGCTAGAAGTAAAAATGGTGCTGCCCCAAAGAGACTAATCCCAAAGATGTGAGATCCACTATGTTGCCCGAAAAACTCCACAAATGAAATAGCATTTTCATGAGTGAAACAACCCAACCCACAAAAGATTACATGGTACGCTAGTAGCTGATTTCCAAGTCTATGAGAGAAGCTTTGAGAAAATTACCATGATCTAGCCACATTTCCTTTTTTGGGCCCGAAACGAAGGTGACTTGAAAATTCGTGCAACCACTACATAGAAAATTGCACACCTTTTTGTGGGAGTAACTTTAACCTTCATGAAAAGGTGTCATCAAAAAGGATAAAAAGAAGCAAGATGCAAAAAGGAAGAACTACAGGGACAAAAACAAAAATTGAAAAATACTTAGAGAAAAATTGCTCCATAGTCATTGAGTTCTCTCTTATGGATGATTTTTTTAGATATAACCATATCAAGGTACCACCCCAAGATCAACAAAAAATAGCATTTACTTGCCCTTGGGGAACCTTTTGTTGGAATGCTATTTTTTTTTGCCTTAAGATCGTAGGAGCCACCTACCAAAGGGTGATGACTACTATATTTAATGACATTTTTCATATCACCATGGAAGACTGTGTAAATGATCTCTTGGAAGTTTTTTTAACAAGACAATGACAGCTAGATAATTTTGCATGCATATTTGACAAATTAGAAGAGTATAAGCTACAATTTAATCCTAAGAAGCATATTTTTGGTATAACATTACAAAAAATATTGGGTTATATTATACCTCGAAAACGAATTGAGGTAGATCCCATAAAATTTAAAGTTATTATGGAAATGCCTCATTTGAAAACATTAAAACAACTATGCAGTCTACAAGGAAAACTTTAATCAATTTTTAGATTCATAGCACAGTTAGCTAATAAGTGCCATACCTTTACACACCTATTTCATAAGGATGTGGCCTTCAAATGGGATGAAAAATGTGAACAATATTTCCAATAGATCAAGGACTATTCGGCATCTCCCACTATCTTGATGCTTCTTATATAGGACAAACCTACATGATCTTATACATATCAACAACATCCATAGCTGTTGGAGCTTTGTTATCACAACTTGATGAAAACAACAAAGATAGAGCGATGTATTATATCAATCATACCTTGGGCAGGTATGAGATAAACTATACACCTATTGAATGGGCTTGTTTAGTAGTTGTCTTTGCATCCAAAATTATTAGACACTACATGCTAAACCAATAGATCAAGCTAATGTCCAAAGTTGACCCCTTGAAATATCTATTGTCTAAAGAATCTCTCATTAGTTGAATGCCAAAATGGGTCATGATTCTTAGTGAATTTGACATAGAATATGCAGATATAAAAGAATTCAAGGGAAAATTTATAGCAGATCAATTGGTCGAAGTACCTGTTGGTGATCACCAACCATTCATACCACAATTCCTAGATGAAGGAATCCTTGTGAGAAATCAAGAAAACCAATGTAGGCTATATTTTCATGGATCTCACACTTAACATGGATTAGGATTTGGTATTATCTTTGTCACACGCAAGGATATAACATAACAAAAGAATATAGGATTCTATTACCTTGCACAAATAATATTACAAAATATGACACACTTATCACTTGATTAAGAATGGTCGTTGAATGAAAAATCAAAGAGCTATAAGTTTATGGTGATTCATATCTAGTCATTAGATAGGTGAAAGATGAATATCAAACTAAGGATGATAACATTCCTCCCTATTAGATGATGGTTGACAATTTTAAGAAATATTTTCTAGTAATTCTCTTCGAGAAGATACCAAGAGTCAACAATAAGGATACCAATGCAATGAATACTATTGGGTCTCTTCTTGATATGCTGAAGAATAAACCTAAGTGTGGATTGCTTACGGAATGACTATTTATACCTGCATTTGAGGTCCCAAAATCTGAACATGTGTGTGATGTTGTGTGTATTGGTTCACCTTGGTATCAAGACATATATACCTATATCCAGCTTGGAACCATACCCCCTAGCCTTGCTAGTAACAAAAATAAAATTTGAACATCCAATGAACCACATATTTTACTATCCTTGGAGATACCTGATCCGGGGGATATTTTCACCGAAAATTGAAGTGTCTTCAATAATCTAGATTTTAGCACCATTAGAAAGAGCTCAATGTCCTGATTCCAACACAACTTGAATGGAGTCAAACAGAGCTACAAAGCCCAAGTTATTGCTGGTCAAAGTTCAGTCAACAACTAGTCAACTCAGGGCCCAAGGCAAGAAAAAAGGTCAAAATTTTATGTCACCAAAAGTGGTCAAAATTTATGTCAACGTGAAGAGCTCGGCAAGAGCTTTCCGACAGTGTTTTTTTTAAGCAACTCGGAGCTCGTATGTGCGAGATATGGAAGGTCAAAGCTTAGTTGACTTGAAGGTACAATGATGACGTCAACATGATGTCACCATGCTGACATGGATGAATCATGAGGTGACACATGGTGGCTTCCCGAAGTTACATGTGGCAGCAATTTGTTGGACATGGCTTTATTTAAAAAATAAATATATAAATATAAAAGCCTATCACTCCTCCCATTTAAAAGCCTTAATTTAAGGCCTACGTGAGAAAAATTAGGTGGGGTCTTAATTTAAAACAAAACAAATTTAACCCTATTTAAATGGGATAAAACCCCTTTAATATTTAAAAATAGATGTGGTTGAGAGATCCCCTTTTTAAGGGGAACTTAAACATTATTTTTAAAGAAGAAAACAAATTGCCAACCAATTCACTCCCTATAATTAAGGATAAAATCCTTAACAAAATCAAGCCCATTTATATTCAAAGGTGAATTATTAAGATCTCCTAATAAATCTGAACAGATTATGGAATAAAATTAAAAGAGGCCATCCGTGAAGATTTCATGTAAAATTGGATGGGTTATTTTAAGGGGAGGTTATCCCTATTTAAATAAGGGGGGATTTTTAATAATATTTTCTATGTAAAGGGGATTTGAAAATCAATTGGCTATGAACCATATTTGGTAAATTTTTTGTATAAAAAGGGTAGAATGGGGGGTGTGAGATTAAGCAATTTTTGGTGAAGATATTTTTTGACTAAGTGCTGGAAGTGAATTTTTGAGAGAGTTGTGAGAATATTTCCAAGTGATAGTGAATTTGATCCTTATGCATTTGAAGCTTAGTTAAGCTTGTTGCATTTGTTGAAGGATTTATTTGTAATTCATTATTGTCCAAGGAGATAGAAATCTTGTAACAGGTGGAAGACCTTTTGTAATCCTTTTCTAGAGATTAATCGGATCGGTCTCACTCCATTGGAGCGGACCTGGAGACGTAGTCACGATTGTGGCGAACTCCGTTATCAGATTGTTTGCATTTTCTCTCTCCTTCTCTCTCACATTCTATTTTTCTTCACTTTATTATTTCCGCTTAATTAACTATGTTAATGTGTTAATTTTGTTTATGTAATTTGGATTTTAAAGATTGTAAAAATTAAGCATTCAATTATGCAATTAGTCTAGATCCTAATTAGATCAAATTGGTACCAGAGCTTTTGGTGACTATTATTGCAGTTGGTTTTTTTGAATGCTAACGAGATACAGGATTCAGAAGGGTGAAGGCAAGCTTGAAGAATTTGATCCTGAGATCGGGAAGCAAAGAACTTTTCCAAAGATGTCTGTGTCTGGAATGGAGGTTCCTGAAGAAATTAGTGAGCAGGAGTTTCGAAGAGCATTCCTCGAGATGAAGGCTAAGGTGGACATACTTTTGCAAGAAAGACAAGAGCGGAAGGAACTTGAAGGAGGTTCGTCGAAGCAAGAAAGGGAAACATCATGGAGATGGTGACAAACAACCAGATCCACCCTCTTCTCCTTCTCCTCCCTCTTCTCCTTCTTCTCCATCTTCTCCTCATTCTATTTCTTTTAATCCTTTTAAGAGTGGGCATAAGCCTAAAATCAAATTGGATGTAAAATTTGACTTACCAAAGTATTGTAGTGAACTAAATGCTAAAAAATTGGATGATTGGATTCAACAAGTTGAAGTCTATTGTAGAGTCCAAAACCTATTAGATGATGTTGATAGGATCCAATTGTCTACTCTTCGGTTAGGAGGTACAACTTTAACCTGGTGGGAGAGTAAAACTAAGGTAGGAATTTCATAGCATGGTAGAGTCAGTTTAACTTAGGCAGAGTTTGTTAATGCTCTTAAGAAGCAGTTTTATCCCCTAGGACATATGCAATAGTTAATGATGGACTGGAAAATGTTTAGGCAAGGGAAAGGTCAAACTGTCCAAGAGTACACCCATGAATTTAGGAAAAGGGCTATTGCTTTAAATGTACCTTTGCTCACTCAGGATGCTTTGTTAAAATACATAGGAGGTCTTCATTCCTACCTTAGGCATTCTATTTTGGTTTTGAATCCTAACAACTTGGATGAAGTTTGTGTCCAAGCTACCCACTTAGGGTCAAGAGGAAAGGGTTCTTTTATTGATAAGTTTTATAATGATAACTCTGTAAAGAAATCATCTAAGGTTGCAGAGATAGGGAAAGGAAAGAAGATAGCTACAGTTAAGAAGGATGTCCAATTTTCTTGCTCTCATTGTGATAGGAAGGGTCATGATGAAGATCATTGTTGGCAGTTGCATCCCGAATTGAAACCTAAGTGGGCTCAAAAACATAATCAAATAAATAAAGGTAAGAAGGAGTCTTCAAATGTTGTTATGGATCTTGGTTCCAATTCTGATGATGAAGCTAAGATAACAGCTATGGGTTTGAAAGGTAAAGCTCCTCTTTCCAGTGTTTCCTTTGATAGTTGTGCTTCTACTTCTAAATTTAATGATGTCTCTAAAGATAAGAAAAGGAATGAGCTATTTCATTTAAGGGTTGTTGCTAAGAACATTAAAGTTGATGCACTCATAGATAGTGGTTCTCAAGTTAACTTAATTTCTGAAGATGTTGTAAGAAACTTGGGATTGAAAACTACATTGCATAAGAAACCTTATCCACTAGGCTAGATTTGCAAGAATGATAGGTTGCAAGTAACAAGACAATGCACTTTAAAATTCACAATCACTAGTAAGTTTGTGGATGAGGTACAATTTGATGTGGTTCCACTAGATATATGTGGGATAGTTTTGGGTAGCCCTTATCTCTATGATCGAAAAGCCATTTTCTATAGGGAAAAGAATCATATCATTTGTTTAAAGATGTCATTCAGTATATTGTACATTCTCACAAGATTAAGATTGATCATTATTTTACAAACACAGGGCAATTAAAGAGGGTGATTAATGCAAGTAAAGAGTTAACTCTTATTTCTGTCAGTACAGGTGGTTCTAGACATGAACTTGGAGTAGCTAACCAGGGTCAGATGTTGTAGGATGCACCCATAGTACAACATGAGGGAATGGTGATTGAAAGCATTGATGGACCCTTGGGTAAAAATTTTTCTGTTGTGGGAGATCGATATGTTGTTGATTTATTCTCTTTCATATTTGCATTATTGTTCAGCTTGATGCTAGTCAATGTTTGTTGGTTAGTGGCTACAACAGTTGATGTAGATGCTTATGGAAGTGATAGAATGATGTTTATGTTCAACGATATTGTTGCAGTCTTCATTGTGCTTGTGAGCCAGGTATACAGATGTACAGATGATATAGGACAAGTGGGGAGTCCAAGTCCTCACTTGATGTTTGAATAAATGCCACTTTTGGAGGTCCAAAAGTTCTTCAGTGGGGAGGCTTGATCCGGGGGATATTTTCACCAAAAATTGAAGTTTCTCCAATAATCTAGATTTTAGCACCATTAGAAAGAGCTCAATGTCCTGATTCCAACGCAACTTGAATGGAGTCAAACAGAGCTACAAAGCCCAAGTTATTACCGGTCAAATTTTAGTCAACAACTAGTCAACTCAAGGCCCAAGGCAAGAAAAAAGGTCAAAATTTATGTCAATGCGAAGAGCTCAGCAAGAGCTTTTCGATGGTGTTTGTTTTACGAAAATCAGAGCTCGTATGTGTGAGATATGGAAGGTCAAAGCTTAGTTGACTTGAAGGTACAATGATGACATCAACATGACGTCATCATGTTGACATGGATGAATCATGAGGTGACACATGGTGGCTTCCCGAAGTTACATGTGGTGGCAATTTGTTGGACATGGCTTTATTTAAAAAATAAATAAATAAATATAAAAGCCTACCACTCCTCCCATTTAAAAGCCTTAATTTAAGGCCTACGTGAGAAAAATTAGGTGGGGTCTTAATTTAAAACAAAACAAATTTACCCCTATTTAAATGGGATAAAACCCCTTTAATATTTAAAAATAGATGTGGTTGAGAGATCCCCTTTTTAAGGGGAACTTAAACATTATTTTAAACAAATAAAACAAATTGCTAACCAATTCACCCCCTATAATTAAGGATAAAATCCTTAACAAAATCAAGCCCATTTATATTCAAAGGTGAATTATTAGGATCTCTTAATAAATTTGAACGGATTATGGAATAAAATTAAAAGAGGCCATCCATGAAGATTTTATGTAAAATTGGATGGGTTATTTTAAGGGAAGGTTATCCGTATGTAAATAAGGGGGGATTTTTAATAATATTTTCTATGTGAAGGGGATTTGAAAATCAATTGGTTATGAACCATATTTGGTAAATTTTTTGTATAAAAGGGTAGAATGGGGGGTGTGAGATTAAACAATTTTTGGTGAAGATATTTTTTGGCTAAGTGCTAGAAGTGAATTTTTGAGAGAGTTGTGAGAATATTTCCAAGTGATAGTGAATTTGATCCTTAGGCATTTGAAGCTTAGTTAAGCTTGTTGCATTTGTTGAAGGATTTATTTGTAATTCATTATCGTCCAAGGAGATAGAAGTCTTGTACTAGGTGGAAGACCTTTTGTAATCCTTTTCTAGAGATTAATCGGATCAGTCTCACTCCATTGGAGCAGACCCGGAGACGTAGTCACGATTGTGGCGAACTCCATTATCAGATTGTTTGCATTTTCTCTCTCCTTCTCTCTCACATTCTATTTTTCTTCACTTTATTATTTCCGCTTAATTAACCATGTTAATGTGTTAATTTTTTTTATGTAATTTGGATTTTAAAGATTGTAAACATTAAGCATTCAATTATGCAATTAGTCTAGATCCTAATCAGATCAATACCTTATAATGGAAAATCCATGATGGTATATTACTTTGATGTTGTAACCTAGAAGAGGCTCAAAATACCTTATAGGAAGTACACAAATTTATTTGTGGGTCTCATTCTAGCTAGCCTAATCTACTTAAGAAATCACTTAGACCAAGATACTATTGGTCATCAATGGAATAGAAGCCATTCAATTTGTAAGGAAATTTATTGAGTGTCAATGACATAGTGATCTCATCCATGGACCTACACAAGAAGTGCACCCAATCACTATTCCTTGGGCCTTCTCACAATGGGGGCTGAACCTTATAAGCAAGGTATCCCCCACCTCATATAATGGACAAAAGTTCATCATAACTACCATAGAGTACTTTACAAAGTGGATATAAGCCATAACCTTAACATACATCACTGGAAAACAAACAATAAAGTTCATCCTTAAATATTTGATTTTTCATTATTGTATCACCCAAACCATCATTAATGGCAATGAAAATCCTTTTAATAATCATTATGTCTATGAGATTTTCATTAAATTCCATATACAACACTACTTATGCACTTGATATTACCCCCAAGGAAATGGTCAAGAAAAAATATCTAACAAAACAATTCTCGAGATCCTGAAAAAGATTGTAAATTATGATAGCCATGACTAGCTCCTTTTGTTTAACCCTACCTTGTGGACTTACAAAACCAACATTTTCACACCCATAGGTGCAAAAACATTTTCCCTTATATACAAAACTGAAGCTATATTTCCTGTAGAGGTTAAGATTCCTTCCCTAAGGACATCATTGAAAGATCTTCTCAACAATTAAGACTATCGAGTATCCAAACACCATAAGCTTGAACTATTGGATGAAAGATGCTTGAGTGATTTAAACTATATTCAAGCCTATTGGGTGATCCCACAAAGCTGGTTTAAAATTTCTGAGAGATTCTGATTTTTGCTGAAATCATAATTTTTTAGAAAATATAATGATTTAAGCCTTAAAAAGTTCCATTTTAAGGATTCCAATTGAAGAGGGTTTGATCAAACCACCTTAGATCAAACCCCCTTAGATAGAACCCCCCTAATTTTAAACCATACCTACAATGAAGTCTCCTTTACACCTATCAAAATGTTGATAAAAATTCACTTTTGATTTACCTTTTGGGGGATCAAATGAATTCATTTAAAATTTATTTGAAATGATCATGGTAGTCCTCAGAATAATCTATCCAACAAATATAATTTTAATATTTTTTGGTTTTATTATGTATTTGTTTTTTTAGTTTTATTAAACATAGGGTTTTCACCGAAAATCAAGCTCTCTGCTCTGCATATGTTGAAAAATAGAAGATTATCAAGAAAAAAATTAAAAATATGTTCGGGTTGGGTATTGATGTCCTTGATCCATTAAAAAATAAAAATTGAATTTTGATACATACATAAAACGTTATGTTCTATACAATCCACCTATGTTTGAATTGTAAATTGGTTTGACTTCAAAACTTGATTAAGGAAAAAATATTTAATAGAACACTATGAAGCCAAATGAAAGTGCTAGATATCATAGTTACAAATCTAAATTTGAAAAAAATAGAATTTTATCCTTAATACAAAAAAATTTATGTTGTATACGGTGAGCATCACTTCTTAAAAATGTTGTTTTAAAAAAAAAACTAGTTTTCAAAAGAGATGGAAAAATAAGTGCAATCTAATTCCAAAAATTTTGAAAAAAATATATTTAGAATCTATAAATAAAATGTCAGAAATCACTAGTTTGCATCATCTTCAAATTCCTCACGGTTTAGCTACTATAGGAGCCCGAAAGTGAAGATTTAGTTTTAAAAAATCAGTTTGGTGTCCAGTTTGCCCAAAAATTGTAAACTAGTATTGTGGGATCACCCTATTAGAATAATCTCAAACAAAACTATATAATAAGAGGATCAAGAACATGATATTTCAAGTTGGTTACTTAGTTTTGAAAGAGAATTAGAAAATTCAGCTTAACCAAATGGAAAAGGAAAATTTGAGCCAAACTAGTTAGGACCCTTTTTCATCACAAAAAATTATAGCTCTAACACATATTATTTGGATACTCTAGAAGGTGAACCTCTAGCTAAACCAATTAGTAGTAGCCATCTGAGAAATTTTTATACCTAACTCATTAGAATATCCCTAGAAAAAAAAAAAAAAAATTAATAAAGAGAAATAATTCATCCTTTTAATGAAAACCACTTTTGTGGCACTTCTAGGATAGTTACCATGGTGAAAACCTAGTAAACAAGCGATACATTTGAATAACTCTTGCATCACCTTCTATCTGAACTTTCTATACATTACATCCATCCTTTTATCGCATCCATGTTTAATTCCATACTCCATCTCACAACAAATGTGCATACAATAATGGATTGATAACTTGTTAAGTTTTAAACCTTGCTACACCATATTGTATCTGCACTATCACTATTGTTCATCTACATCATCCACCCACCCATAATAAGTGTAATCTCATTCCAAACTAGGGGCAACTTCCTGAACCTAGTAAATAGATTAGATCCTTGTTCATCCCATCATCCATATAAACTTCAAAATTCAAAAACATCCAAATAATCTAAAAAATCCAAAAAAAGAAAAAACAAAAATTGTAAAACAATCAAAATCCCAAAAAAATTATTGGTTGTCTTGGTGCTAGGTCAGCTTGAGCCCAATAATCAAACTACATAGCCTTTGCGTGTATAACGTAGGTAAGGCCATCATCAATGAGACCTTGAGGCACTAGGTCAACCTCGTTAGGTTCCTCTCTTGGTCTCTAAAATCTCTCAAAATACCAAAAAAATCAAAATATCCCATAAACACCAAAAATAGCCTCAAATAACCTCAAAAAACCCCATCACCTCTATCACCTATCCATAATAACTAGAAATCCATAATAAACAAATCATCACCCTCACCCTTTGACAAAATAATTAAAACAAGTGAAGAAAACATCAAATGCCAAAGCATTCAAGCAAAAAATCATAAAGACTTGATCATTATCAAAATAAAACAACGCTTGAGTATTAACTATCTATCATCCTCACTATCAACAACCTAGCACATGCCTTAATGGAAAAATATTTCCTATAGTTGGCATCATCGATGAATAACCTCTATGAATAATCAATATCTTTGGCAAGTGATACAATTAGTTTCTTCATTTGTTTAGGTCTTTTCTTCTGATTTATCTTATTTTCTCATCCTGATGACTTCTCGAGGATGTCGATAAGGATTTAGAGAGGAAGGGATGGGGCATCGCCATTGATTTTGTATGTTGTGTTTGTTGGATATTTTGCAATATGACCATGGAAAATACTTTCCTTGTGTGTGTGGAAGTTTTTTTAGGCAACCTAAAGTTGACTTGCATGTTAGGTTCTTCATACCTCTTTGTGCATTAGTTAAAAATGTTTTGAACTTCTAACCCATACACTCATAACAAGGTTTTCATATGTTTGGTATAAGTAAGAATACTCCTTTTTTTCAGAGTCAAAGTCCATGCAATAGAAATAAAGCCACATTGCTCATTAATACATGTAGTGTCAAAAAAAGTATCCCTTTTTCCACACTTAATAAATAAATGAGCTTAATGTTGCCTTAATTTAGTGTTGTAATATGTTTTACACATTCACATTTAGTTTAGGGCCATTTTTAATAAAAGTGACTTAATTGTGACTTATTTAGGGTGTTGTAAGGTGTACTTTTACACTTTCACACTAATCTAAGGATTTATTAATTAATTGAGGTTAATTTTCCTTAATTGGCCCCTTTAATTCAAATCCAAGCCTAATTAAATACAAATTCTGAAGGATGAAACCTGACATTCATAAATGCCATTACACAACACTTAATTTTGGAGGATATGTCCTAGTTAGGTGACCTAGGACCCATTTACCATGTGGTAAATGGGTTCTCACTTAGTCCTAATACCCTATTTTTACATAGCATTTCACCTTGTCCAATGTGTGTCCTAATTAAGTTGCCTAGGACCCATTCGCTACATGGAAAATGGATCCTCACTTTGACATAGGACCCCTCTTTGAAATATTTTTTGGTGATATTTTAATGATTTCAAATCTATAATTCAATTTTGTCTTGTGATATTTTAATTTCAAGAATTAATGTTAAGATATGTATAAATACAAGGTAGGTTATTTCACATAGTTTTATCTAATATCTGTAAATATTTCAAGTGTTCAAGTCCTAACACAAAAATTATGATCAAGAGAGAATTCAAGATCATTTCTAAGGCATTCAAGGGTAGATTTATAGAAGATTATTGCAACAATCAAGATTCCATTTTCATGTCAAAGACTTATTGCATCATGCATGTTGTTTGAGCTAATGTGTTGATGTATTGTTCAAGATCTATCAAGCATATCAAAGGAATTGTTCTAATCAAGTTAAAGATCAAGATATATATTCATTGAGGTCACTTCATGTTATATTTTAGATTTATCAAAGGTTCAAATAAGGTGTGGTGATTTGCGACATTGTATTTGTTCATTCATCATTGCTTTCATGCTTTAATTCATTTCAAGGTTTAATTACCAAAATAGGGTTTGACCAAGACAAACCCCTATTCCCTAACAAAACAAAATTTTCTCCCTTTGATGTGTGATTGCATATATTAGGTTGAATATCATTTGGAAAGAGAAATTTAATAAAGTTGCAAGAAAATTTGTCGAATCACAGAAGCTGAGCTATAAGATTTATTTATGGATTTTTGCAAATATCTAACTAGAATATGGAAGTGTAGACAATGAAGAAAAAAACCTAGAAACATATCTTTGGGAGCTCTAGCCATGACCCATTCACTATAGGGCGAATGAGTCATCAATGAGATTTGAAAAAGAAACTTTGGTGAAAGGTACACAACATTTGACAGTTTTTAGATATGCCTTTTGACTATTAGTTGTGTTGGATTTGGTTATTGTTTCTCATTTGCACATTATAACTTGCATATTAAATGAAATTAGAGAAATATGGTGCATCATCTCATTTCATTTTGATAAAACCCCCTAATTTTCTTGATTTCAATATCTTGGTGCATCGTGTCTGTTTACTACATTAATAGGGATTTATATGATACAGATTACTTAGTTTCTCCTTAAAGAAAAATAATATTCATCACATTTTCATGCATCATTATTCATTTTCACTCATCCATCAATCATCTATTCATATCTATCATCATTATATGGATTTTAAACAATTGGATCAACATAATCAATTTCTTCTATCATTTAAGTTTTTTCCAACCATTCTTTTGACTAACATCAACATCTTCCATCATAACATCGCTAGTATCACATGCATCCTACATCAAAAAACTTATCAACATATCATATCAATCATATCATAATATATTAATCCATCACATATATTTGATCATTTATATAATATCATCCATATCATATCATATACATATCATGCATATCATCAAATATGAGAATAGAAAAAAAATGATCATATCATCATACATAGCATCACTTCCTATACCCAATGAACCATCAATATCAACATATGATAGATCATATATCATCTATATAATACCACAAATCATCCATCACATATTAATAAGAATCAACATACCATAAGAATCAATGCATCCATAACCATTACATATAACATAGATCATCATCATCACATAAAACATATATCATCAAACACCTCATAAGATATCACATGCCACATTAAAAATGGTCACATCTCATATATCATCAAAAATAAATGAAAATGTAATAATTATATCATCATCATAACATGTGTGATACATATCAACTAAATCAAATTATACATATATATAGGAGGCTTGAAAGGCTGATGAATGTATATACATAATAAGAATCATGTATACAACAAAGTCTCTACAAATAACATAAGAACAACATACATCAATAAACCTTACTGATCCTCACTGTCAAGAGGGGGCTTCTCCCCATCAATGGGTGGTTTGTGAATATGAGAGGGTGACTAATGAGGCTAGAAAATAGGACATGAGGGCTAGACCAATTGTCTATTGATAGATACTACCCCTAACCTACTATATATTTCAACTGTAGTAATACTTCTAGATCCAAAGCTTGATCATCTCTTTGATAGTGGAATGATAGCCTCATAAAGAGTCTTTTAGTAGGACCTCTCCTCCATCAAGGCATCTCTCTCCCTCATATATCTATCCATGGGGATAGAAGAGGCCTATGAAATCTCCAACTACACATGCTACCCCAACTCTGTATCTCTCTCTTCAATGGCACTACCCCTCTCCTTGTGGGCTTGATCCCACTTAGTTGTGAGTATAACAATATGAAAATCTGATGCTTATCTGCATGCAATATATGTATCTCTCTCACCTACTATGTCATCCATATCTATGACATCTTGATCATGCTCCACTGTGATCTATGTAAGCCTATCCATGAGGTCACCCTATCATTAATTTGGTGGTGGGGGTGGTGCCTGCTGATCCTAATGGTCTTGATGACCATCTCCCTAACCATATTGATGCTCCTGATCTTGATGACCATCATGTTGTTATACCTACTACTTCTTTATAGCCACATTGAGTGTCTATCAAGCCTAATAGCCACCAATGACCCTCCTTGCCTCGTCCTCCTACCAATAGATATTGAAACACCTCTTGGATGAAGAGTGAATATGAGTGGTATCCTCCTAGTCCATCATGCATCATAATGTAGTGCATGCATCATCCCAAGACCTACTGCCCATCCCGAACAAACTGGTGTTAATTTCTAGAACTCTATATCAGCAGTCCTAGTAGAGGCTTTGGGCCCCCATGTAGCCACCTCCCTAGTGGTCTTGATGAAGAATGCATGATAATCCTAACCTAGAATAATTTGTCTCTCATTGAACTAGTGGTGAACCCTCTATGGAAAGTGCCTCTCTAGGATCTGATTAGTATGCCTGACCAACCATTAGGTCTGTCGATAGTATATAACATGAGCATGGTCATCATCCCACACCTCAAGCCCTTAGTATGGTCTGTAAAAAAATGTGTCGTATCATCAAAGACAACCATCGAACACTATAATCAATCCGGTTTCCTATAATGCAAATAATTATGATATATAAGAGTAGGAGTCATCAAAATCCTTGTTGTCCATACCAACAAGATGTGTTACCGTGGTACTCTCCCATTCCAACACATGCCATAAGTTGACACCTACAAAAATGCTAGTCCCACCTTGGTAGCAGACTTGAGGCATGTCATGATATAAGTGTTCAAGTATGTAAGGTCCCCAAGCATATCGAGTGCCCTTCGTCATCATGAACTCTTAATGCATATACCACATCCAACTGGAAATCATTGAGACCATCTATTGGGCATCAATATCCCTATAATCAATCTAGCAAAAATAAAAATGAGCTCATGAACCTCCATATTGAAGGGAGTCAAATCAATTTTCCTATCAGTAACTATCAATCACTGCTCACCAAACATCTTGGCCATACACATGATACATCGATCGACATTGTAATCAACAAGCTCACCATGAATATGAATCCTTAGGTTGCACCAAGCATCCTCTAATGTGATAGTGGACTCACCTATTAGCAAGTGGAAGGTAGCTCTCTTAGATATTGATATCTCTACTAGAGTTGTCATTATCTCTCTTTGGGCACAAATCTTTGGCATGTAAGGAATATGATGAAGTCTAACCACTACAAGGACCTGAATCTCAAATTATTGAATGTGTGCTAGCCGATCTAGTAATTGAGGTCTCCTCTCTTATGTATATAATAGATGAAGTGTAGATTGCAAGCATCAAACCCACAACGTCAAATCACTAAAAGTTTGATTAAAAAATGTCAACTCTACTATAAAATTAAGTAAATGCATAGCTTTCTACAAACACGAGCCTATTTTTGAGAAAACATGACACTTTCTACAAACATGAAACTATTTTTGTTGCAAATGTGTGGCTTTATGGTAAACATGATAAAGACCTTAAAAACTAGTGCGTGTGGTTGCATTTTGCAAACACGGCTATCAAATGTGTCACATTGAAGCATAAATGATGGTTCTATGTGACAATGTCACCCTAAAGAAATCGTGACAATTCTTAAAATATGAATGCGGTCATACCACACCAAACACAATAATCTAGATGATTGTTTCATTTTCTTCTCCTGCCTTTGCCTAACAAATTGAAGTGTGAACATTAAATGCAAGAAAATTTTAGAATATTATGTATTGTAGTGTCTACGCTGGCTAGCCATTGGTACTATTGAACTAGCTTCATGTAGTGTGGTTCTCTTGGAACTCATGTCATAGAAAATGATCATTTATAGCTAGAAATCTCCAAAGATCTAGGATCTGAGAAGGCTGAAAGTGTAAATGAAGAGCCATTGAACCCTACCCCCCTATTTAAGCTCCCAAAACCTAGGGCTTCACCGATGACCACCCTTATATGATATTTGTTGAGCACCTTGGATCATCTTGATCATTATACATGACCCTAAAGGTTTTTATTTTTTCATCTTCTTTTCATTTAAACCAGTCCCAATCCTTGTCATGAGCCCTAACTGTAAAGTAATTTTTTCGAGTGAACTCTTGAGGGGGAAGTCCAACATCATATCATCCTTCCATCATCTGTTTGGGCATAGTGGGGCATCTTTAAATTTTTCAATCTCGATCTGAGCATCAAATTTCTTTGAAACAATGCAACAAGTGCATTATGTCAAAGAGGGGAAAAATGTAGGCATGTAAAAATGCCTAATGTGTATCACACATCTTAACATTGTATTTTTTCATCATTTTCTTCATTCCATTATCATCAATTAATTTTCATCATTTATCATCATTTGCATCAATAATACCCTTTTAACATCATCTAACATCATTTCCATCATTTAACCCTAATTTCCTCTATTGATTATAAATCTTGAATCATTTAATTAATTCATCATTCCATCACTAATTATTCCTCCATCATCTTAATTGAATAATTTTTGATTATTTGATTAGGTAATTCAATTTTCTTCTAATCTATTATAATTAAATGAATTTAAATTATTTAATTATCCCATCTTGAGTCCTCATCTCATTCAATAGAACTTTCTTTTTCAAAAAAGAGCATATTCTCATCATCCATGATTAAATAATTTTGAATTATTTAATTAGCTAAATTTCCCTCCACAAATCATATTCCCAAAGAATATTATTTTTCAAAATATCTTGACTAATTTTTTTCTCAATCATTTGTAACCCTTCATTTTGTGATCTTATCTCTACTCTTCATCCTTAAATATCTCAACTAATTTTTACAAATCAAAAGATATTTGGAGTTGGAACTAATCTCATCCCTTCATCTTGCTTGATTCACTATGCATTGTGGGTGTTAAGGTGCAATCTCAACCCTTCTTTGTGGGCATGGAGATTCAATCTCAACCCTTGATCTAATCCTTGAAAATCTATAAAATCACCCTCATTCCTCCATAATCATCATCTAGATTTTGAGTATTGAGATCATGCTACTTTGAGTTTTGAGAGAAATTGAGCAATAATTTCATCTTTCATCTATCATCTAGGTCATCATTGAGCTTTTGCAAGAATAAGGTGCTGAGATTTTGAGAAATCTAATATCCATCAACAAGGTTCTCCTTCAAGTGGGATGTGAGGTTTGTATATGCATTGAATTATTGGTTTGATTTGAGTTTAATAATTATTTGATTGTTTGAATTCTTTTTGTAGTGCATTCAATCTCATATGGTAAGTGGGTTTTTGATCATTTTATGTTTTGGGTCTTTCGATTTCTAACCCTAATTGAAGAATTCTCACCTATTTAAGAAATTTCCTAATAGTTCTTGCCTAGGCCTTGGGGGCTCATCAATTATGGTCTTGCCTATATGACATACACAAAGGAAACATAGTTTTTCTAACCTTGATAAGTGATAATTTATTATGGGGTATGAATAGTAATGGACGAAAAATTTATTATGATGGACCCTAAGGGATAGATGTAGGCCTTGAGGGCTCATCAATGATGGTATTGCCTATGAGATACACATAGAGGAAACATATCTCAATTAACCTTGATAAGTGATAGTTTATTCTCGAATGTGAATTATGATAAATATTTTATTATAATAGATCCTAAGGGACTAACCTATGCCTTGGGGACTCATCGATGATGTCCTTACCCATGGATCGATGTGTTTTTGACTTTTCTAACATTTTATGACTATTTTGAAGTTTTTGAAGGATATTTGAACGTTTTGATCTTTTTTTGAATATTTCGATGTTTTTGTATTTTTGTGATAGTGTGCTCAGATGCCATGTGTAAGATCCTTTTGAAACTATAGGTCAAGGATTGCCCCTTGTCCAAAAAAAAAATAGTTATTTTGAAATCATGGAGATGATAAGTGGTTGATGCTAAGTGTTCAATCAATCTCAAGCCATGAGAAGGGCGAGAAATGTTTTATTATGAAAGAGATTATGCTCGGGTTATTATGGGTGGAATATTATAAAGTAGTGATAGATGATAGAGTGGTAGCTGAGTACACATGATACCTGATTACTAGGTTTTCACTATGGTACCTATCCAAAGTGCCACTGAAATCATTTTTAATATATGATGAATTAGTTCTCTTTTTCTTTTCTTTTGTATATTTCTAGTTTTTAATTTTTTCCTTTTTAATGGGATCTCTAGAGATCATGTATAGTACCTTTGAAGGTGTATGGTGTTGATTAGATCAAGTAGTAGCTCACCCTTAGGAGTAGATAATTGATAGGCACCATATCTATATGTTGTTGTTATGATATAAGGACCCAACCAATTAGGCTCAAACTTGCCCAGTTTTTATCTTTCTTATTGACTTTTAGGATTCTCTTTTAAGACTACATCACCAATGTTGAAGTTTTAGACCTTGAATCTCTTGTTGTAATCAACACATGTAGACCAGCACAATTTTTCTTCTTTCATCCAATAGTTCTATCTTGTGTAACTTGTAGATCTGGTAATCTATGTCATCAATGAATTGATGCATGAAAACTCTCAAGGATGGGATCTCAACCTGAATTGGAAGGATAAATTTGGAATTGAAGAGAAGGGAATAGGGTGTATCACTAGTAGGAGTATGAATGCTTGTATGATAAGCACATAAGGCTAGATTTAGCTATATGTTCCAATCTCATCAAACACCATTGATAATATTTTTCAAGATCTTTATAATGGTTTTATTCAAAACCTATGGTTGACCATTACCTTGGAGATAATTAGGAGTGGAAAAGTGATGTTGGATGTGGTACTTTTCAAATAGTTCCTGAAAATACTAATTCTTGATGGGACACCCATTATCTATGACTATGGAAAATGGTACACCATACCAACATAATAAAGGCTCAGGTGTAGGGTGGATATTTTTGACAAGGTTGAGTACCCATTGAGATAAAGGCTAAGGTGATGTAACTAGATGAAGTCCCTATGTTGGTGTATGTACTATATTTTCATGGATCTGACATTATCTATATTTCTTCAAAAAGTTGTAGGAGTCATGTTCCATTGTCGACCAACAGTATCTTATGAACATAAGATTCTTTTCTAGGGTAGGACCACTAGAGTGAGCTCTACATATACCTTTATGTACCTCTTGTAAAATATTTTTTGATTCTTCCATGTCAAGACATCTAATAAGGGTACTATCTAAACTATGATGATATGGGGTATTGGAAATGATAACATATTTATAAGCTCACCAAGTAAAGGTTTTTTATTGGTTCTTCGACAAGTTGAGAGGAAGGATTTGATTGTGAAGGTAATCATATATGTATTTATACTAGGGGAGTCAAGACCAAAAGTATTGCACATGAGCTCAGATTCAAGGATTTCAAACACATGGATCAAAATCTATTCCACCAAGAACTCACACTGATGCACTTTGTTTGGAATATCTAAGAGAGACCCAACGGTATCCATTGCATTGGATTCCTTATTTTGAACTATTGGGATATGTGTAAAAAATGATGTTAAAATACTCCTTAAAACTATCAGCCATCTCTTGTATGTTACCAATTTGTTGTCCTTTGTCTCATAAACATCACTGACATGTCGAATCACCAACTATGAATCTTCATCGACATGTAGGTTTTTGATCTTCCTTTTGATAGCTTCCCTTAGATTTCGTAGCAAGGATTTGTATTCAACAACATTGTTTGTGCATGAGAAGGAAATTCCATATAAATTAGGGATTATGTCCCCTTGTGTGATAAATAAGGCACCAAATCCTAAACCATGATGTGTGTAAGATCTTGAAGATGTATCTAGCTTGAAGATTGCTTCATTAGGGAATTTTGTTATGAGAGGTTGTAATACCTATGTAGGAGCACCTGCTAATTGAAAGACAATGACTTGTCCCTTGATTTATTTTATTTCCATGTACTCTATGTCAAATTCACTAAGGAGCATTACCCATATTGCTAACCTGCCTATTAGTGTCACTTTATTGAGTAAATACTTCAAACGATCTATCTTGGAAATTATCTTAGTCTAAGATTTAACATGTAATGTCTTAGTTTTTGTATTGAAAAGAAGAAAATACATGCCCACGCAATGGGATTATAGTTGAGCTTGTATCCAACAAGGGTATGGTTGATATAATAGATGAGTCTTTCTTTCCATTTTTTATCATTTTGTGCTAAAAGATATCGTATGGCAGATAATGTGGTTGATACATACTAGATGAGTGGTTTGCCATAAATGGGAAACATAAGTATTGGTGTTTATAGTAGATAGTCTTTGATCTCATGGAAATATGTTTGACAAGAATTGATCCATTTGAAGGGAACATCCTTATGAAGGAGATATTGAAACAGGTGGTACTTGTTTGCAAGTTACACTATAAGCCTATAGATTGATTGTAGTTTGTTAGTTGGGGAAGTTTGAAATGTAAAATAGCAAAGAAAAAGTAGAAACTACTCTACCTAAGATGTAAGCTACAAACCCCAGATCTAAAGCAAGCAAGAACAATCAAAAAGAAAATAAAATAAACATCAATAAGATAGCAACCTCCCATGTTGAACTTGAATAAATTTCCTTGCCTCCCCTCAAATATTCTTTTGCAATGTTTCCTCCAGATTTTGAAGTACCTGCAAGTGACGATGATAAGAAATATTGTTGGAAAAATGTGGTTGTAAAGGAAAAATAAAGGAGAAAGCCTTCTTTTAGAGAAAATATTTTCAAATGGACAGATGAGATCGATCTTCTAGAATGATGCCAAGATCAATGGTCGAGGATTCATGCACCACAAAGTAGTGGGATAGGGAAAAATATGAATAGATGCTCAAGATATAAGGAAGACCAAAGGGAATCAATGAATCATATTCAAAAGGAGAAAGTGGAGGAACTAAATAAATTATTTAATTCATGGAAGAAATATTTGACCATATTTTTAATTTGGTAAAAGATATGGAAGAATAAATAATATTTTTTAGATTATTTATTTATGGAGAAAGGGAAAATAATATTTAATTTAAAAGTTATTATGCAACTATTTAAATTAAATAAAGTGGCAAATGAAGAAAAATGAATTAAATAATTAAGTCAAATTAATTATTTAATTCAAAAAAAGTGGGAAGAGAAGGTTAAATAATTTTAATAATTATTCAACTATAGAAAAATGAAAAGATTAATGACTAGATAAATAATTAAGAATAATTATTTAAATATAGAAAATAATGAAAAGCAAATAATTAAATAAATGATCATTTACTTAATTATAGAAGGAAAGAGTTTAGTGACACAATTAAATAAATACTTAGTTTATTTTATTGATCAAAGGGGAAGACATTTTTTGCATCATAAGATAAGCTTCCCAAATATATATACAAGAATGAGACTATCATTGGAGCATAACACTTCAAGCTACTTATACAGGGAGCTGAACAGGTATCAAATTGAATTGGGCAACGAAATGGTAAGAAACTTAAAATTGAAATACCATGCCATTTTTTCCCTGCTTACTCATCACTGCCATCAAGTATCAATGCTCAAAATCCCAAATCAGATTCAACAAAGAGATATCAAAATTAAAGAATCAAATGCAGTTGTAGGGAACATCAAAACAAAGCTAGTAGCACAAATAGGTTGCCCAATTCAAGGACCATTGTATGCCCAACTTGTTATGAAAGGGAACCGACCAATAATACGATATATAAATGTCACAATAGATTCAAAGATTCCACCTTCAAATGAGTTCATGTGCAGAGGTGGAGAAGAGGCCAGTTGCTCGATTAAGAAAATCTAAGAAGAAAAGAAAGCATATAATGCTGGTGCTAGATGATAATAGAATTTTTCTCCTTTGTAATAGAAATATACATACTGATAGCTAGCATGGACTTAAGTTTTAAGAATACTCTAGGTTGAGTCTGTCAACCTAATGCTAAATAGTGCAGTTGACATTTTGAATATGTTGACAAGTTGTTATCACAAAACAATATCTATTATGAATTATGTAACCTATATTTTATTATAATATAAAGTCGGTTGATATGCCTTTTATTAAAAAAAATAATAATAATTAAAAATTATTTAATTAATAGAGGAACATGAACAAAGACAATAATTAAATAATTAAAATTATTTAATTATGCAAGGAAGAAGACCAAGACAATAGAAAAATGATGGTCATAGACTGAGACATTTTTATTATCTAAATAGTCTACCATGTAGAGTTTTGAGCTGTGTTAGATTGGAAGGTGGTGAGATTTCTATGATGGAATTCACCTTTATAGGATCAGCCTCTATGCCTCTATTCAAAATAATGTATTTGAGGATCTTCCCAAAATTTACTCCAAAGACACATTTTTTCGAGTTCAATCGAACCTTATATTTGGTCAAGTACTACTAGGCAACTATCCCCTGTGAGGGATTTTCTAGTAGGTAATCAACATATTTCTCCATCAATTTGTGCTTTAGATCATGGAAGATTGTAGTCATCTCCCTTTGATAGGTAGATCTTGTGTTTTAAGGCCGAAGGGCATGAATTTCCAATAGCATGTAGCCCAAGTGCAGGTAAATGCTATCTTATGTTGATCTTCAGCTACAATTTTGATTTGATTATAGCTAGAAAAACCATCCATTAGTGATAGCATCTCATACCCTACCGTAAGATCCACAATCATGTCTATGTTGGGTAAAGGAATCATTCTTTAGACAAGCCTTATTCAAATCCTTGAAGTTGTTGTAGATGCATATACCCCCAGTCGGCTTGGTGATTTGTACAAGATTTGGAATCTAATCTGCATAATCAATGCATCTTATGAACCCAACATCCATTAGTTTCTTCATCTCTAGTTTGACTAGTAAGGCAATTTGCAGGTTCATCTTCGTCAATTTTTTCATAAATGGTTTAGCATTCAGATGAAGAGGTAAGTGGTGGAGGACTAGTTTGAGGTCTAGTCTAGGGGTTAGTGTAGGATCATGGGGGTCCAAACTAGGCCCTTAAGTGGCAATGAAAATTCAGAAAAATAGAGTTAGTAATCTTGACATAAAAGTTTAAATAAGTTATTAGCATGATATGAAAAATATGTAAGAAAAAATTTGTTACAAATTGAATGTAGTTTCTAAGATACTATTCCTTTTTTGAAAAAAATTAAATCTATTTGGTGAAAATTTGAAATTTCAATGTAGTAGTACTAAATTCTTAGGAAAAAATAAAAAGCAGGTGTATGTCTAACCAATCTAAGTACATGCAATTTTTTTAAATTTTTATAAAAAAATTTCAATATAAGTAGAGGAAACATGTCTAGATGTGACACCATTTTTTTTTAAATTTTTTTTCTTTTAAATAATTAGTTATGATTTTTTTATTAATTTTTTTTTTCAAATATTAAAAATTATTTGTTTGACCACCTAACTTGGTCAAAAATTTATGAAATTTATTTTTTATTTTTTTATCCTATATTATGAGAAGCATATAATGTGTTGCATCTTCCGAATTCAAAAAATATGAAATCATTTAAGAATTATAGATGTTTTTCAATCAGGTTATCAATCAAGACTTTAGTTAGAATGTATGTATAAAGTCAATAATAATTATCTATTTAATTTGAAATAAGGCATATCTTATATTTTTGGAAAGTTTACAATTTTCTCAATAAACCCTTTTCATTTCATTAAATTAGAACAAAAAAATTCATCAGCCACTTTTTTGTCATATCACCACTTTTTGGACCCCCATGATCTTGCACTCACCCCAAGGCATGTCCACATAGGACCATACAAAATTGATTTTCCTTTTAGAGAAAAAGTATGTTAAGTTTGGCTTCTCTAAATCTATTAAGGACATTGCAAAGTGTATGATTTTTGGATCCTACAGTGTGCTGATGTTGACTTCTTGTGACTTCTTGACCAACATTTGGGATTTCTCTTGATTTGTGAGTCACAGGTCCATCCTTTCATCCTTAGGTTCCTTGGAGAGGTTTTCACCCACGCATACGTCCTTTTTCTTATCTTTTTCTATGTTTATAGGAACCTTTCGGTTTGCACCTAAAGACTTTTTTTTCTTTATTTTAAGTTTTGTGACTAGAAGGCAAAACTGAATCCTCATAGTATGCAACATTGTTGAGGTCAATTGTTAATCTAGCCTTGTGATCCCCAATTAGTATACCTTATCTAATTCCCATGAGCTCAATGATTTCTTTATCATTTTTGAAGATGTTCAAGCTTGGTGGAACTTGTTGGTCCCAACCGATTAATTGGGGTGGACTAAGGGTATATTATTAGTGTTATTATTAAAGAATAAGGATATAAAAAAGGGTACAAATAGAGGAATCATTGGGATCCCAAAAGGTATCTATCCAAGTTTGGCCTTTAGTAGTTTGATTGATAGTGGGTATGAGTTTGGTACCTTTTCTAGAAGTATTGACAAATTTCAAAGCATTAATGGATTTCTTTGAGGATAATTTAGTACTAGGTACTTTTACTTACAGTGGTTGATATCCCAAATCTTTATTTCTCGATGTTTTGCTCATTAGTATAGGTTTTCTCATACCTTGTTTCTAGAGTCCAAGGCCACTTTTACCAATTTATCCTTTTTGTTTCATTATTTCAAAACCTTTGCCATATTTTTCCATAGGTAATTCAAGATGTACCTCATCCTATTTGTATCTATATATCCATTTATAGAGGTCTTCCTCGATTCATTCTTTCCCTAGCTCACCCCACTTGGTGAAGGTCGTAGGTGGGTTATACTAAATTGGTATCTTGAGATCCTTCTTGATATGATTTGGTTTTTCATAATGTTTAGCTATAAATGGTATCTTCCCCACACAAAATAAACTTTCAATATTATACTCTCTAACTCCATCATCTTGGACGTAGACATTGCTTTCAGCAAAAGTCTTAGTTATAGATAAAGCTTTTGATGATAAAGAATCAGGGTCAGTATGGTATGATGAGGAGGGGGTAGGGGAGCCTTCCCTATGGCTAGGTACATGATAATCAGCTATAGCTCTCATATTACTACAATATTGGAATGAGTCAAGATCATGAGAGAGAGTAATCTCTGCACCATTCTAAGGAAACTATAAACATTTATGATATGTTGAAGGAGCAACCTTCATGTGATCTAAATTAGGATCTATGAAAATTTCTATGGACACTTAGCTATTACAACAATTAATTAAGGCTTTAAAACTGAATTAATATAATTGAAAAATGTTGAAAGAATAAAGCATAATAACTATGATGAATAGAAAAGATAGAGAAGAGAAAGAGAAGAAAAAATAGTTGATAACGAATTTTCTCCAATATGGCTACGTCTCTGGGCCCCTCTTCAACGGAGTGACCGATCCTTGATTGTGCTCCATAAAGAATTAAAAGGAAACTATCAAGTTTACAAGTCTGTCTCTCTATAGCGCATCAGTATAACATTCTTCTATTGCACATAAATGAACACCTAAGTCATTAAGATGTTTCTCTCCTTAGCCATCACCTGGATACCAACTCTCCCATTTTAACCCTGTTTTATACAAAAATTTTACCCAATATGGTTAAAAACCATAAGATTACAAAATCATAACATATCTCCCATTTACAAGTAAAAATTTCAACCAATCCCCCCTATTACATAGATAAATCTATAAAAATCCTCCCTTTTACATAAGAAAATTCTCTCATAAATCTCCTAAATTATTTGAGCCCTTCAAATTTTCATTCCCAGGATTTTCAAATCTTAGGAAGATTATATTTAAGTTAGGGGTTAACTTTTTTTACCCAAAAGGGGGTTGAATACCTTAAATTAAGGCATTCGACTTCTTACTCTTGTTTTTAGAAAACTGAGTCCCTAAAAACATGTAAGACTATTGATGGTCTAAAGGTGATCATGCATTTTAGGGGTGGGGTGGTTAGAGGTTTGACCCCTGCCCCTCTTTTCTTATCCCCGATTATTAACTACAAGTCATCAAAATTAAACTTCCTCCTTTTATTGTTAGCATGCATTTTGTGATGGAATGGTTGAGCAGTTGGTTATCAAATGAAGGGCGGGGGCTTTGAATATCCCCTACATGTTCTGGAAAACAAAATAGTCTCAACAACTATCAAAGGAGGAGAGATGTGAGGGGGTGCCATGTGGTTCCCAATGATAGGGCCACATGGCACACTCTGGTTCATCGATACTGGTACGTTGAAGCCTTGTTAGCCACCACGTTGAATCCTCTCAATTGCCATGTGTCAACCCCTAATTCATCCAAGTCATTAGGTTTTTCCATGTCACCATGCTAATGTCATGCTGATGTCTACATGGTCAACCCATTTTGACTGGAACTTTGACCGGCTGTATCTCACACATATGGATGTTGTTTTGATGTGAAACAAACATCATCAAAATTGTGGTGATGGGCTCTTCATCATGATGTTGAATTTGACCAATTTTGAGATGATGATTTTTTTTCCTTTCTAATTAGCGTCTGTACCTAGTTTGACCCCAACTTTGATTGGGCGTAACTTGAGAATACAAAATCCTTTTGAGCTCGTTCAAGTTTATTTGGACTGAGATTTTAGAGCTCTTCGACATGGTGCAAAATTATAGAGCAACTGAGACACTTCAATTCTCACTAAAAAAGTATCCCCCTATATCAGTCCTTCCAACTGGAGAGCTTTTCAACCTTCAAAAGCATGATTACTCAGAAATTAAGTGGGGGTAAAGTTCCCTCACTTTACCAATATCTATCCATTTTTCCTTGCTTTGATTCATCCCCTTCAGTCCACCTATAAGGTACTCAACTATGCCTCTTGGTGAAGTCTTGAATTTCTTTTCTAAGATGACATCCTCTGGCAACTCTGACATGTACTCTGGTGAAAGATCATCAACTGATGGGACCTAAATGTCTTTGTCTTCATCCGGTATCATTGGAGGCTCGCACAACTTTATATTCTCAACATTGTCAATTGGATAGATGTGCATGCATGGAGGAAGATTAAGGCAGAAGGCATTGGTTCCAATATTTTCCAAGATCTCAAAGGGACCATACCAAATCGGCTTGAGCTTCCAACCTTCACCTTGTATTCTTTCCTTGCTAATATGTAACCAAACACTATTTCCAACCTGTAAATGATTATTGTTGTGATACTTATTATGTCAAGCCTTGTATTTGGCTTGGCTCTTCTCCAATAGTGCTTCCACTGTTTGATGAATCACTTGGACTTTTTGGATGAACTTTAAAGCCTTCTTTGTATCATGGCATCCATCTTCAACATCATCCTTCCCAAAAGAAAATTCCATCGATATTTTTGGCAAATACCCAAAGTAAGTCTCGAAAGGAGATATTTTTGTAGAAGAGAGTGTTGCATGGTTGTATGCATGCTGCACATAGTGAAGATTTTCATCCACAACTTAGGATGTTTACTGCAATAACCTCTAAGAAGATGCACCACTGTCCTATTTACTACCTCTTTCTCTCTATCGATATGTGGATAGAAGGATGTACTCTTCTTTAGCCTGGTGTACGTGAGTTCCCACATGTCTAACCAAAATTGCCCCGAGAATTGAGAATATCAATCCGATACAATAGAAGTAGGTAACCCAAAATGAACCCATACAAATTGAAAGTACATATGAGCTATCAGTTCAATAGTGACTTGTTTTTTACAAGGCATTAAGATATACATTTTGTTGAATGGGTCAACTACTACAAATAGATAATCATGTCCTTTCCTAGAAATTTGTATCCTCCCAACAAAATCCATTGAAACACTTTCCCATGGATGGGATGGTACAGGAAGAGGTGTGTACAACTGTAGACATGCAAAATTAAGATCATATTTAATCATATTCTCCTTAATTAAATAAATTAGGTTTATTTAATTGATCTCTAAATTCCTCCATCAAAATTAAATAAATTTATCATTAACACTAGCATCATCCCCTTTAGCTAAATAAATCAAAATATTTATTTAACTAGGTCTAAATCATTTTCTATCTCCTTTTTGATTTATTTTAACCCATAAATATAAATCAAATAGGTCAAATCACCTACTCCTCTCTTAAGTTAACTAAATCATGATTTATGTTAAAATTAATGCAAGTCACATCCTCTAGCTTTTCCCACTTGCACAAATAAATCATCTAATTGGTTAATTAAATCTTGTAATTTCCCTCAACATGGCATCTTTAGGGAATATTCCTCCAATTTGAATTTCCCTTTCAAATGAATTGTCCCTTCCAACATGGCATTAACTCCCCTCTTACATGTCCCCACTTGGAATTTAAGACCACTTTCTCCCTCAAACAAGTCAAATTTGAAATTTGAAAAGGCCACCTAATGTCATTTATTGGCACATTGACCAAAACTTGCACAACCTTGGGCCATTCACGTGGTGACAAGTGGCTCCTTCCTATTGGTTGAGGATTAGTCCCACATTCCTAAAATTTTCTTCTTCTCTCATCAAACTCTTCTATAAATGGAGACGCTATCCTTCATTTTAAACATCTACAATTTGTGCATTCTTACTATAGGCAACTTGAGTTAACCTTATCTCTTTCCCTATCATCATTTGAGCTTATCTAGGATTGGGAAAGGGATCCTTTACATGTTAAAGGTGCACCAATCCACTATAGAATAGGAAAAAGGTTAAAGGGTGACATTGGAATCAAGCATTGGAAAAGGAAGACCGAAGTTGGAGAAAATCAGGCATTGAGACTTGAAATTCACAAAGAATTTTTAAATGCTTAGAGCATTTGTTTTATGCTCTCATTTTCTATTTCAAGTTAACTCACTTCCTTTTTGTTGAGTTTTAAAATTAATCACTAATTTGATCTTTTCAAAGTTGGATTAAAATTTGACCTTAGAAACTTACTGAATTTCAATTTGAGTTCTAGAAATTTGACAAACAACTCTCACATTTCGATTTTGGGGCTTTAAAGAGAACTCATTTTCTGCTTTGAAGATTAAACTAAACATGTGCTTTTTGTGTCAAGTGTAATCTTTTTTTCCAAACAATTTCATTTAAAAAGGCATAGGCACTTCTCTCGTGCTTCACGAAAATCTTGAGAATCAAAAGTCTTTTTGGTGACATTAAGTTGCATAAAAGATTACCTTCACATTTCAATTTGGGTACCTTAAAATTAGACAAAACATCTTACGAGTGTGAGTAAGCCTATTGCATGTGTTCTCCCTTTGTGTCTAAATGAAGGTTGATCAAACTATGAATATGTTTCCTCACTTTTGTTTATCTTAGAGGGCCTGCCTTGTCAGAAAAAGTACTCAATGAAGGGAACGACCCAACCAATAACACACTAAGGACAAGTGTATTTCTAGCCGAGATATAAAAGTGGGTACTGGAACAAAAGCCAGTATCACGTGGTTGTGTTCGACGAGAAGGGAAAATATTGTCTCTCACCACATGGGTCAACTCCTACGAATGGAAATTTTGAATTAAAACCCCTTGTTTAGCAAAGAGGGTATGTGCAAGATCATGATGGGTGAAAAAGTGGCGATATCTAAGTGATATGATGACCCATGTGGCTGACAACCTTTTTTTAGCCAAAATTGATGAAACGAAAAGGGTTTTTAAAGGGGATTCTCAACTTTCCACCAATATAAATTATGCTTTAATTTTCATTTAATAATAATTATTATTCATTTTCTATTTGAATTACGACTAAATTCCTGATTGATAGGTTGATTGAAAAACATCTATAACTTTCAAATGGTATCACATTTTTTTAATCCAAAACATGCATCACATTCTACGCTTTGCATAATATAGGATTAAAATAATAAAATTGAATTTCATGAATTTTTGACCAAGTTAAGATGGTTAGACATACAAGTTTTTTATATTTTTAAAAATTTGTAATAAAAAAATCATAATTAATTATTTACTTGGAAAAAAATTACAAAAAAATATGCATCACATTAGGACATGAGTCCCCTACTTATATCTAAAATATTATTAAAAATTATTATCATTTTATTGTGGTTATGATGGTGAGACAAATACTTACTTCTTATTTTTTACCTGAAATTTAAGGACTACTGCATTGAAATTTCAAATTTTCACCAAATAGATTTAAAAGAAAAAAAAAAAACCTAGTAGTTGAGAAACTACATTAAATTTGCTACAATTTCTATTCTTACATATTTTTGAAATAATATAGATAACTTATTCAAATTTTTACGTCAAGTTTCCTAACTTTGAGTTTCTGAATTTTATTGCTACTTAAGGGCTTGTTTTTTCCATGATGATCCTGCAGATACCCAAGACCAAAATACTATCTACTTTTTGATGTAAAAGGTCATGTCCTTTAAAGCTGCCCCACATATACATGCGTTTCTATTGTAGAGATGAAAAGTATGCCATGAGAGATTCATGGGTACTGATGCTTGATTGACTCGAGAAGTGAGTGCACTATAAGGGGGAGCCTGTGTGGTCAAGCATCTAATCATCTGCACTGAATATGCATAGCTGGACTTATCCAAGTGGTAACCCAACAAATATTGTCTTTACAACCTAGGGTTGTGCATTTCATTGGAATCAAAACACTTTTCTTGGATCTAAAACATTGGAAAACAAATATTCACAAAGAAATTCAAAATTTCAAACCCTTCAGAGGAAACAAATATCCTTTGACAAATCTAAGTTCTCTTGCTTACCCTAGGGATTATATCCTTAGAGGTTTATAAGTACTTAGGTTGAATCATCATTTGTTTTCACTAAAGTCAACTTAGGGAACTATGCTCTTGAAACCTTGATTCTCACATAATGGACCATGTGGAATGAGAAGGAATTGAGACATAGACATTTAGTTTGAAACTTTCATTAAAGAATTGTTTGTGGTAAAAATAATTCATTAAGAAAAGTAGAAAGACAATCAATCCACACATGTGTTCTCTCAAATGATTTCCCACAAGATAAAAATCCAAAGACCGAGGTTCAGAAAGATTAGCCCAAAATCTCATGAGGAGCATTTTGAAATGCTTCTTGAAGTTAGAGAAAGATTGGTTTACAAATTTTACAAGAAAGCTTCAAGAAACAACCCTAACTTGTATGAGTTCTATTCTCAGCAAAATCTTGAGCTTTTTCAAAGGTTTGCTTTCCTCACAGAGGAAGTGTCAAGCGTGTTCTTCAAAAATGAGATCTTGTAAGAAGGATTTTGATCTAGGTCAAGTATAGGATCAAAATCAATCACTCTCATCCACCTCTCAACCATCAAAATCAAATCAACTCACCAACAGCTCTTGGAAACTTTGAAAAAATCATCTATGCTAAACTTCTAGGAAAAATGAAAACCACTTTGTTTGACTTAACACACTTAGTCAAACTATCATCTTGTGCACACATTTACGCTAGGATAACACAACTTCCTTGGGTTTACAAGTCCATTATCATCTTGTTTGACTTAACACACTTAGTCAAATTATCCAATCCATATCACCTTGTTTGACTTAACACACCTAGTCAAACCATCCTCTCATGCACAAGTTTACTCTAGGATAACACAACTTCCTAGAGTTTACAAGTACATTATCACTTTTGTTTGACTTAACACACTTAGTAAAACTATCAATCCATCACAATCAATCAATCAAAGTCCTAAATTTTAGCATCTCCCTCAAGGTTCCTCAGGAGTATCATCATTCGTATCATCCATTTTTTGTTTATCTCATCCCCATCATCACTTGGTTCTTTAATTATCCTAGTTCTTCACTTCTTCAAACCTAAGGTTTAGAAAAATGTAAGGGATTAGAGGTTCATCTCTTACATTCCTAAAAATTGATCTCTATTTTATGGTTCAAAATCGATCTCAACACAAGAAGAATATGGAGAAAAACAAAGAAACATCCATTTTGAGTGATCTAAGTCAAACTGAAACAACATTCAACTCGACAATAACCATTGAACTCCCAATAAATCCTCCTCAAGTACCTCAAAATTCTCAAGAGGAAGGTCATATAGAGGACATCACTAACAATGGGATGACACAATTAGAACTTCTAGAAATGGTGCAAAACCCTGAGAACCACCAAATTGTCAGTGCCATGCTAAGGTTGTACCCATTCTAATACATGTTAGAGTTAGAAAAATAAGGGGCTAAACTCCCTTCTGACTTTGGCATAAGCAACATTTTGGAGAGGTCTCTCGATATCATGCCCTCACCTGCATCCACACTTCCATTTAAAAAATTCACTTAGGATATCCCCAAATCATATCATCTATCATTTCAACCCCATCGGTTGTTAACAAGGGAAGTGCCATGTTTTGCGAACTCCAAAAAAATCTCCTTGTGAACAACCGAGGGTTGAATGTAAGCACCACATCGGATCAATCTGTCTCGATAAACCTATTGCACCCTTATGTACCACTCATGTTTCATAATCATACTAATTGATCGTCATTTCATGCAACACCAGATTATCCTCTGGACAAACAAACCTTTCTCTCTATCTCACAAGGAGAAGGTGACTTTTTTGGAGTAGGGGGAATCTTGGATCCATCATCATCACTTCTACGGATTGCACCACCTATCTTTCCACCAATTCCACCCCTACCTCTCACATCTACATTATCCCTTAGGTTAGGTCTTCCTCCTCTTCCCACCATCAATCAATCAAGTCAGAACACCTTATCAAATCCACTAGCTATGTCATATGTACTGTCACATACTGATTTTTATCATTTATTTAAGTGTAATTTTTAATCATGAGATTTTTAATTATTATGATAGATGAATATTTAAATTGAAATTTAAATGCAAATAAAATGATTTGAAATTCATTATTGTGGAATTTGGGGTTTGTCATTGCTAATGAGAAATTGAGTGCAAGTGAACGCAGGAATAGGTGAACGAGAATGAAAGCGAGAACATTGATCAGGTAGAGTCATTTTAGCCATTAGACATTAATGAGGATGATGGAATCTCACACACCACTTAATTAATTAGAACATAATTTGCATGATTAAATGATTTAAATTTTAATTATTATAATGGCTATGCATTTGTTTAATGAAATTGTGAAAAAGAAATTGTTTGTTTTCAATGGTAATTTAAATATTGTTGTGAGAAAATGGTTTAATTATATATAATGTATAATTTGTGTAATTAATTTATCATTATTTTCGCAAATAATAAATGAAAGTAGATATAAATGTTTGAACAATTGTATACATTAAATTGAGTTATTTTCTCATTTAATAATTGAAAGAGGAAATATTTGTTTGAAGGAATAGATAAATATCAAAATAAGTTATTAAAAAAAAATTAGAAAAAAAAAACACATTCAAAGTTGGAATTGAAATTGAAAACAAAGCAGTAGTTAACAAATTGAAAACAAATATATTTCAATCAATTTGTATGCAATCAGGGATTAGAACTTGGAGTTCTAGAGATCGTAGCTCTGATTTTGTGGATCGAATTTAATTAAGAACTCCACCATTTTTCATGAGATGAGGGAGAAGAAATTTGAATTAAGGGAAGAGTGAAATCCATTTTTTTGGCCGAAACAGGAAAGAAAAAATCATTTTTGGAGAGGAGGCTGAAAATAGCATATGTTTTCATTATTTTATCCATTGTCTTTATCCTCTATGTGCAGCCACGAGAGAGAAGAGTTTTGTTTTATTTATTAGCATGATGTTGATCTCATACACAAGGAAGAGAGGGGAGTTAGGCAATGAAGAAATCATTTATTTTGAATTGATTTTCTTTCCCTGATCACCACCATGCACGAATAGAAGGAAGGAAGGTGCAACCTAAAGGAGAATAGGAGAACAAAGTCTACCTTCCCATTCATCCCACGCAAGCATCAGGTGAAGAGGCGTGACAACTAGAAAGGAGAGGAGAATGTGTGGATAGAAAGAGGAGAAGAGGGGATTATAAATTAGAACATAATTTTTCTCTTAGGGAAAGGAACGTGTGGGAGGAGAGGACTTGGCCAGAGAGAAGAGAGAAATTCTACACAAAAATAAAATTAAGAGAAGAGAGAAAGAAGAACAACAAGAACAACTATAGGAGAAAAATTGACAGAGGAAACAAAGAATCATTTCTAGATTCAAGAAACACATAGGTGATTCAAATGAAAACTGGTTATTTCTCAAATTCACAATCTCATTTAATATATGAGTTTAATTCTTTCTTTTATTCTTGTATTTTAATTTGAACAGAAATCAAATCATTGATTTAATCAAATTTAGAAGAAAGATCTTACACCAAACCGTGTTTTTTATGGAAAATCAAAGAATAACTTAAACATAAGTTTGTTGAACAACTTGAACTGAAAAATATCAAGAAATAGTAGATTTATTTATTTTAGGAAATTCTGATTTAATATATGGAAATGATGCACACAAGAAAAATAATATGTTTTAGATCTTTTTAAATTTAGAAATGCTTCAGAAATATCAAATTGTCAGAGAGATATTAATTTCAAAATCATAGAAACAAAAAAGATAGTGAAATTATTCTAGAATTATACAGCTGAAAGTTCTTGGTTTCAATAAAATTTAAATGGTTAAGATTAAATAACTTTAGAATATTTAAATATGCTTAAAAACTTGAGTGAAATTTGATAAATCTATACGAATGATTCTAGAATTGCCTTTGAAACAAAAATAAATATGAGGTTTTATGTTTTTGCAAAGATAATATTTTAATGGAAATATGAAAAATAAAAAAGAAAAGAAAGTAAAATTAAAAATATAAATTACTTTGAAATGAAATGAATTACAAGAGGATTACATTGAATTGTGATTAAATTTTATGAGTAAAGGAACCAAAAGAATGTGTTCTCATTTATTCGTTTAGTGTTTAATATGTACTTATATACATACTTGAGATACACTTTCTTTTAATTAATTTATGTTTTTTGAATATAAACATTATGTTATTTATGAGTTAAATCTATGAATTTATTGCATTAAATACCATGTTTGCTTGAAGATAAAAGTGCAGTTCATGTATTTTTGAAAGATTGTTTTTAATTTTGAATGGAACCATGCATGCTTGATAATTGAATGCACATGACATATGGTTGGAAATTTACCTTCCGGGATGGGTGCCGAATATGGGTTTTCACAGAGTGTAGTTTGGCTTTTACAAAACTACTATTATTGGTCATGCATGACATTTTACTTGGCCAAGTAACTTAAGGACCATTGAAATAGATGGAATGAATTTAACTTTCCACCATATCCTAGTATCGAACTTGCTTGTTTCTTAAATGAATTAGAATAATGAAAATGCTTGTCGATTTACTAGTTATATTAGGCACGCACCAGATTCCATCTTCCTTGTCAACTACTTTTTGCTAAGCAATTCTTGCAGGGTTGGGTATTCTTTGAATGACTAAGGAATTCCGGGGAAGCATACACTTTGAGGTTGGGTGGAAAAAGTGTCTAATCCTTGTTCTCATCTTCATGTTTGAAGACATGCTATTGGATTGAAGATCAAAGGAAGATTTCTTCATATATCTATTCTATTTATTTCTTGTATGATTATTGTAGAGCTTAAGGAGACAGAATGCCTAAGTCTCAAATTATAAATTTCTTTTACAATGCTTTTGTAATATTAATGTCGTGTAAGATGACAAGTTTATGAATGTAGTTGGATGTATTATGAATCTTATTATAGACTTTAAGTCGATTTATTGGAATCTTTTGGATTTTATGTAATCTAATGAATGAAGTTTCGACTTTCTTTGGAATATAAATGAATTTATTTAAGGAATTATCGATGTTTGGAATTAAAGAGTTTCACTCTTTACATTTGGTATTAGAGCCCTAGGTTTGAATAGTAGGGTCCTTTGTCAATTACATTAAAGAAACATTCCTTGATGTAGGAATTGTTGATACATAATGGGTACAAGAGGAAAAGGAGCTGCTACAAGTAACGAGAATGACAGGTTGGGATCAAATTCTCAATATTTTGAATCAACAAGGTTCCAGAATGGATAATCTGGAACAAGAAGTTTGAGGAGTCAGAGAAGGATGAAACCCTTAGAATGAAATTCCCCAAAATCAGGAGAACCTGCTAATGAGAATCCAAGGGTTGAAGAAATACCAAATCCTCAAGCTAGGATTGAAGGGGAGTTTGAAAAATAAATGAAAAGGATAGCCCTGCCCAAGTTTGATGGTATGACCATCGGTGATGGAGCTAAAGCCTGGGTAATTGAAATGGAAAAGTACTTTGAGCTCAGGAATATGTCTAATGAGACCAAGGAAATTTGGGTGTCATATCATCTTACTAGAGAAGCTGCTACTTGGTGGGATAATGAGAAGACTGAGAAGAAGCTACTACCAGGTGGGACTACTTGGGAAGTGTTCTTGCAAATTTTTAGGAAGAGATGGCTTCCACAACTATTCTTTGATAGGAAGATGGCAGAGTTTTAGAATTTGACACAGGGTGGTTTGATAGTTACTCAGTACTGGGAGAGATTCACGAATCTCTTGAAGTACATACCACATTATCAAATGGATGAGCGGTTCCATATTCAAAAATTCATCCTTGGATTGAGGCCACATATAGGAGCTGATGTGGATATTCATAATCGATTGAATATGGATGAGGTCTTTGAGAAGGCCATAAAATAGGAACAAAAGTTGCAACAGGTAGCAAACTACAGAAAGAATGTGAATCCTAAACCTGGATTTGGAAATAGGAAGTTCCAAAATAATAACAGTAATAACTAGAGGGGTAACAAAAATTAGCAGATAAGGAACCCAAAGAGAGGAACAAAATCTAAAGAAAAAGGAGAAGGAAACTATGGTGGAAACAAGAAAGTGAATAATAATAACACCAACTTCTCAAATACCAAGAAGAGTATAGGTGGTCACCTAGGGCCACAAGGTGGATGTTACAATTGTGGAGGAGATCACTATGCCTCCAATTGCACTCAGCATACAGGACGTCGGTGAGGAGGGAATGATCGGTGAGCACCGCAACACCAAATTCATGCAGCGGTTGACAACCTTCAAGCAGATTTTCAAGCTTCACCTATTCAGCTAATGGGTAAGCTTTTTGGTCAATCAGATTCCATTTTGATAGATACTGGAGCTACTAAATGCTTTATTGATCCTAAAGTAGTTGCTAAGTTACCTATTAGACCTGGTTATATGTCACATACATGTATGATTCAATATGGAAACTAAGCAGATAAGAGGGTAGAATTATGTCTATCTTGTAGTGATTTAGAGCTATTTGATTTCAAAACCCAAGTTAACCTATATGTAGTACCATTGGGTTCATATGATGTGATCCTAGGGATCAATTGGTTAACTAAGCATAAAGCTATAGTGAACTGTGAGGATAAGATTGTGAGTTGTCTAGATGGTTTTTGACATCTAATTGAGATTTTTGGATCTCAAGAGCCTCTAGAGTTGAGACATATCTTAGCCATGCAATTAAAGAAAGCACATTGGAAAGGATGTTCCTTATATGCTATATTGGTGAGTGACTTGGATAATGTCCAGCAAAGTCCAAAGGGCTATCCAGTTCTCAAGGAATTCTTGGATATCTTTCTTGAAAAACTTACTGAGTTACCACAGAAGATAAAATTTGATTTCTCGATTGAAATTTTACCTGGAACTGAGTCTCAATCCAAGGCTCCATACAAAATGAATACTATAGTGTTATATGAGCTTAAGGTTCAATTACAGGAGTTACTGAAGTAGGGATTTATTAGACCAAGTGTATCTCCATGGGGTGCACCGGTAATCTTCGTGAAGAAGAAGGATGGGACCTTGAGATTGTGTATTGATTACAGAATGTTGAACAAGGTTACTGTTAGGAATATGTATCCTTTACCTAGGATAGATGAGCTATTTGATCAAATGAAAGGGTCCAAAGTGTTTTCTAAGATTGATCTTAGATCAGGTTACCACCAACTAAGGATTAAGGATGAGGATATTCTAAAGATAGCCTTTCGAACTCGGTATGGACATTATGAGTTCACTGTGGTATGTTTTGGTCTAACGAATACCCCAGTGGCATTCATGAATCTTGTGAACAACATATTTAGAGATTTTTTAGATGATTTTGTGCTTATATTCATAGATGATATTTTGATTTACTCTAAGACAAAAGTGGAGCATGAGAAGCACTTGAGAATAGTCTTGCAATGACTAAGAGATTGAAAGCTCTTTGGTAAGTTTTTGAAGTGTACTTTCTTTCAGAAGAAGGTTCACTACTTGGGCCACATCATATTTGCTAAGGGAATCTCAGTTGATCCTATGAAGATAGAAGCAATTGTGGATTTCCCAACACCACAAAGTGTTACTAAGGTTCGTAGTTTCATGGTACTTGCAGGATATTACAGGAAATATGTGGAAGGATTATTCATGATAGAAGAAGTGAAGGAAATTTGAGTGGACTAAGAAGTGCGAGGAGGCATTTCAATTTCTTAAATAGAAGTTGAAATTGACACCAATTTTGACTATACCAAATCCTAATGGGAACTTCATTGTGATTACTAATGCTTCAGGTGAAGGTGTAGGAGTTGTGTTGATGCAGTAAGGGAAAGTGATTGCATATGAGTCCAAGAAACTGAAACAATATTAATTGAATTATGCGCCACATGATCTTGAGCTTCCAACTATTGTTCATGCATTATAGATGTGGAGACATTACCTCCTAGGGAGACCATTTGAACTAAAGACAAATCATTTAGGACTTAAGTACATCTTTACACAGCCAAACCTTAATGTGAGATAGAGAAGGTGGCTTGAGTTCCTAAGTGAGTATGATTTTGGTATTGAGTATATCAAGGGTAAGGAAAATAGAGTTGTAGATGCTCTTAGCAGGAGAAGACATCTCTCTGCTATGTTGACCACATGGTCAAATTTGAGACAAGTGTTGCAATATCTTCTAGTAGATGAGCATTATGAGAGGGTCAAGCAAGCCTTAGAGGCGGATCCTTTAGATCATAGATTTGATGGATATGTGATGGAGTATGATGGTATTTTGAGATATCAGGGAGGGATGTATATCCTTGAGGGTGGATGCTTGAGGAGGGTGATTCTAGAGGAAGTACATGATGCACCTTGCTTAGGTCATCCAAGAGTTACGAAGATTGTAGTAGAGTTGAAGACTTTGTATTTTTGGCCTAAGCTCAAGAAAGATGTTATGGAGTATGTGGCTAGATGTTTGGAATGCCAACGGTTCAAGGCTGAGCATGTGCATCCAACAGGACTTTTGTATCCCCATGATATACCTGAGTATAAATGTAAAGTAATCAGTATGGATTTTATCCAAGGATTACCTTTGAGAAGGAATAGGCATGATACCATCTTAGTTGTCATTGATAAGCTAACGAAGGTTTCAAATTTCATACCTGGGAATCTAAAAGATGGATCATTGACACTTGCGAAGAAATTTTTGCAAGAGATATTCCGATTGCATGGTGTATCGAAGACCATTATTTCAGATAGGGACACCAGGATGACATCTAGGTTTTGGACAACACTCAATGCAACTTTAGGATCTAAATTGAATTTTAGTTTTGTATATCACCCACAAACTAATGGCCAAATAGAAAGGGTAAATCAGGTTGTTGAGGATCTATTGAGGATTTACTACATGGATCAATAGTACAAGTGGGAGGAATAATTGCCACTAGTTGAGTTTGCTTACAACAACTCATTCCATGCGTCTTTGGGTATGGCACCTTTTGAGACACTTTATGGACGGAAATGTTGCACACCCATTAGTTAGGATAGTTTTGAAGATAGGATCATTATTGGTCCAAATATGCTCAAGGAAATGGATGAGAAAATGAAGTTGATCAAGAGTAGGTTGAAGGAAGCAACCGATAGACAGAAGAGCTATGCTGATAGAAACAAGACTTTCAAACAGTTTACTGCGGGAGATAAATTATTTTTGAGGGTTAAGCCTCATAAGAGCTCTATCTCATTTGGGAAATCATCAAAGTTGGCTCCGATATTTGTGGGACCCTTTGATGTACTACAAGTCATTAATCCAGTTGCTTATAGACTAGCGTTACCACCTGCTCTAGCTCGACTCCATAGTGTATTCCATGTTTCTTTATTGAAACCATACCATCGTGATGCATCTCATATACTTCATTGGCATTTATTACAGGTACATGATCCAGGGGTGGTGCTAGTGGAGCCCATCCGAATCCTAGACAGGCATAGCGTTAAGCTACATAACAGGGAGAGTACTCAGTACAAGGTCTAGTGGGACTAGTATACGAAGGATAGTGCTACATCGGAGGATTATGAGATGACTGACCACCATTTTTCTCATTCACTTTCTTAGATTAGTATTTTCTTTATGCAGAGATACTTGATACTCTCATTTTTTATTCACATGTTGTGAACTTGGATAGCATGGATGCTACTATGGATTGTTTATGCTTATGTTTTGAGAACTATTATGTTAGTTATTATTTCATTATGATTGAGATACTATGTTTTACTGATTGAGATACTATGCTTATTGATTGATTAATAAGACATCGAGATGATGTCTCTCCCAAGAAGGGAAGGATGTCACGTACTGATTTTTGTCATTTATTTAAATGCAGTTATTAATCATGAAATTTTTAATTATTATGATAGATGAATATTTAAATTGAAATTAAAAGCGAAATTGAAATTTAAATGAAAATGAAATGATTTGAAATTCATTATTGTGGAATTCGGGGTTTGTCATTGCTAATGAGAAATTGAGTGCAAGTGAACACAAGAATAGGTGAACGAGAATAAAGGCGAGAACATTGATCAGGTAGATTTGTTTTAGCCATCAGACGTTAATAAGGATGATGGAATCTCACACACCACTTAATTAATTAGAACATAATTTTCATGATTAAATGATTTAAATTTTAATTACTATAATGGCTATGCATTTGTTGAACGAAATTGGGAAAAAGAAATTGTTTGTTTTAAATGGAAATTTAAATATTGTTGTGAGAAAATGGTTTAATTATATATAATGTATAATTTGTGTAATTGATTTATTGTTAGTTTCACAAATAATAAATGAAAGTAGAAATAAATGTTTAAATAATTATATATATTAAATTGAGTTATTTTCTCATTTAATAAATGAAAGAGGAAAGATTTGTTTGAAGGAATAGATAAATATCAAAATAAGTTATTAAAAAATTTTTAGAAAACATAAATACGTTCACAGTTGGAATTGAAACTGAAAAAAAATATCTTTCAATCAATTTGTATGCAATCAGAGATTAGAACTTGGACTTCTAGAGATCATAGCTCTGATTTTTTGGATCGAATTTAATTAAGAACCCCACCATTTTTCATGAGATGAGGGAGAAGAAATTCGATTTAAGGGAAGAGTGAAATTCATTTTTTTGGCAGAAACATGAAAGAAAAATTCATTTTTGGAGAGGAGGCTGAAAACAAGTTATGTTTTCATTATTTTATGCATTATCTTTATCCTCTATGCATGGCCAGGAGAGAGAAGAGTTTTGTTTTATTTATTAGCATGCTGTTGATCTCATATGCAAGGAAGAGAGGGGAGTGAGGAAGTGAAGAAAGCATTTATTTTGAATTGATTTTCTTTCCCTGATCACCACCATGCATAAATAGAAGGAAGGAAGGTAAGGCCTAAAGGAGAATAGGAGAACATAGTCTTCCTCCCCATCCATCCCACACAAGCAACATGTGAAGAGGCGCGAAAGCTAGAATGGAGAGGAGAATGCGTGAACATAAAGAGGAGAAGAGGGAATTATAAATTAGAACATAATTTAGCTCTTAGGGAAAGGTGAGTGTGGGAGGAGAGGACGCAACAAGAGAGAAGAGAGAAATTCTATACAGAAAGAAAATTAAGAGAAGAGAGAAATAAGAACAATAAGAACAACTATAGGAGAAAAATTGATAGAGCAAACAAAGAATCATTTCCAGATTCAAGAAACACACAGGTAGTTCAAATGAAAATTGGTTATTTCTCAAATTCACAATCTCATTTAATATCTGAGTTTAATTCTTTCTTTTATTCTTGTATTTTAATTTGAACAAAAAAAATCACTGATTTAATAAAATTTAAAAGAAAGATCTTACACCAAACTGCGTTTTTATGGAAAATCAAAGAATAACTTAAACAAAAAATTGTTAAATAACTTGAACAGAAAAATATCAAGAAACAATAGACTTATCTATTTTAGGAAATTTTGATTTAATATATGGAAATGATGCACACAAAAAAAGTAGTATGTTTTAGAGCTATTTTAATTTAGAAATGCTTCAGAGATATCAAACTATCAAAGAGATATTATTTTCAAAATCATAGAAACATAAAAGATATTGAAATTATTCCAGAATTATACAGCTGAAAGTTCTTGGTTTAAATAAAATTTAAATGGTTAAGATTAAATAACTTTAGTATATTTAAATATGCTTTAAAACTTGAGTGAAATTTGATAAATCTGTAGGAATGATTCTAAAATTGCCTTTGAAACATAATTAAATATGAGGTTTTATGTTTTTGCAAAGATAATATTTTAATGGAAATATGAAAAATAGAAAAGAAAAGAAAGTAAAATTAAAAATATAAATTACTTTGAAATGAAATGAATTAGAAGAGGATTATATTGAATTGTGATTAAATTTTATGAGTAAAGGAACCAAAAGAATGTGTGCTCATTTATTCATTTTTGTTTAATATGTACTTAGATACATACCTGAGATACACCTTCTTTTAATTAATTTATGTTTTTTGAATATAAACATTATGTTATTTACGAGTTAAATCTATGAATTTATTTCATTAAATACCATGTTGAGTTGAAGATAAAAGTGCAGTTCATGTGTTTGTGAAAGATTGTTTTAAATTTTGAATGGAACCATGCATGCTTGATAATTGAATGCGCATGACATGTGTTTGGAAAGTTACCTTTTGGGATGGGTGCCGAATATGGGTTTTTAGAAAGCATAGTTTTGATTTTCCAAAACTACTATTATTTCTCGTGCATGATATTTTACTTGGCCAAGTAACTTAAGGACCATTGAAATAGATGGAATGAATTTAACTCTCTACCATATCGTAGTATCGAACTTGCTTGTTTCTTAAATGAATTAGAAAAATGAAAATGCTTGTGGATTTACTAGTTATACTAGTCACGCACTAGATTCCATCTTGCTTGTTGACTGCTTTTTGCTAAGCGATTCATGCAGGTCGGGTATTCTTTGAATGACTAAGGAATTCCAGGGAAGCCTAAGCTTTGAGGTTGGACAAAAAAAGTGCCTGATCCTTGTTCTCGTCTTCATGTTTGAAGATATGCTATTGGATTGAAGATCAAAGGAAGATTTCTTCATATATCTATTCTATTTATTTCTTGTATGATTATTGTAGAGCTTAAGATGACAAAATGCCTAAGTCTTGAATTATAAATTTATTTTACAATGCTTTTGTAATATTAATGTCATGTAAGATGACACATTTATGAATGTAATTGGATGTATTATGAATTTTATTGTAGAATTTAAGTCAATTTATTGGAATCTTTTGGATTTTATGTAATCTAATGAATGGAGTTTCAAATTTCTTTGGAATATAAATGAATTTATTTAAGGAATTGTCGATGTTTGGAATTAAAGAGTTTTTCTCTTTACATGTATTGCAACAACAGATGGAAATGATCCAAGCAACTAAAGTGATCAACACATCCACCATTCCTCAAAGCATGGTTTATTAGGGACCAAGCACCTCGTTCACACCATCCATAGCTCAAATCCAGATCATTAACATGCCTATCCTGCTCATCACAATGGTCAACATTTTTCCTAATCCACTGCCATTACCACTAAGGCATAATGCAACCAATTCAGTCACCATGACATTGCAAGATGCTCAACATGTGGCTCAACGAAAAGCACTCCAAAATCAGCAAGCCACACAACTAGCTGCTCAACAAGCACAGGTGCAATTAGCTATGCAATAGGCACAACAGGTTGCACAAGCCCAAGCCTTGTTAGAACAACAACAAGCCACACAAGCTACCCAAGCCGTGCATGCAACTCAAGCCACCCAAGCTGCCCAAAATGAACAAGCTACACATGCCACTCAAATTGCATAGGAAATCGAACAAGCACATGCTCAGGCGCAAACCCAATTCCAAGCTCAACAAGTGCAAGCGCAAGCACAATACCAAGAATAATTGCAAACACAACAAGAAACATATCAAAAATCCTTGCAAGACTATAAATTACAACAACAATACGACCAACAATAACATGACCAACAACAAGCTTTGTTGGTTTAACAACAACATGCCCAACAAAAAGCATTTTTTGCTCAGCAAAAAATGTAGGCATTGCTTTCTCAACAAAGATTGCAACAAAACCACACCAATGCTCCACCCATCAATCCCACACCCTAGAACATATTTACCCCACCTCATGATCCACAAGGTGATGTGACGACACAGATCAAACTACTCTAACGACAAGTGCTAAACCTTCAATCAGGAAAGACAATTAGGACACCTAGCAACTTGTACCCCTATCTGTTTAACAAAAGCTTGGAAATGGTACCATTCCCAAAAGGATTCAAAATCCCTAAATTTGATAAATATCATGGGATGTGAAGCCCTGAAGATCACATCAAGGAATTTCAGGTACGTTACATGGAAGTCACCTACAATGACACATATCTAATGTGGCTATTCCATCGAAGCTTGACTGGTGACACTGTGGAATAAAAAAATTTAAGGAAATCAAAGACACTTTCCTAAAAAATTATGCATTCAACATTTCCATGGATGTTAGTTTGGAAGAACTCTCGATGCTCAAACAGGGGAAGGGGAAATCATTCACCTCCTTTCTCCAACGATGGCGAGCCAAGGCCAATCAAAACAAGTGGGCCATGCTAGAAGAACAACAAGTCTATACCATCATTGCTAATATAGACAAAACCTTGGAATTCTATCTGAAGATGCAATGCATCACTACATATGATCAATTCATCCTGAAAGCACTCAATATGAAAAAAAATCTTGTTACACAAGGGGGCACACCCACTTATCTTGAACATCAGGACAGTCGCCCATCCACCAACTACAATGAAAAACTTCACACATGGGCAAAGAACCGAAATATCACCAACGATGGAGTAGTGGATGCCAAGGTTGTCATCAATGCTCCCAAGCAAAATAATCAAACACATCATCATCAACCGTAGAACAACAACTGAAATAAGACGCAAAAAAATATGGTAAACTAGCTACCACCCCAAAATCAAATCAATAATCTCAATAATCAAGGAGGATCACTTCCATGAAACAAGTATCCCCCCAAGCAAAAATTCACAGCCCTTGGGGAGTCAATTGAATCCATCATGAAAAAGTTGGTTAATGAAGGCATCATCAAGGTCCCCACAAAAGATAATTACAATGAACCCCAATTGAAGTCACCCTAGTACAACGGAAATCTCCTATATGATCATCATAAACTCAAGGGACACATGACCACCAACTGTATGAAGTTGAAGAACATCATCGAAGATCTCATTGAGGATAAAATCATAAATGTCGAGCAACCCGCTAGAAATCAAGATCTCAAAATATACATGAATTTGATGCACAATCACAATCAGGGAACTAATCAAGGAAACAATCAAGGAAAAAACCAAGGGAACAATAAAGGTTAAAAAAGGTATGCCAGTGCAAACCTTATATATGAAGGCATCATCGCATGCATAGATGAAATGGTCACTATCATTAGCATCAAAGGATCCAACACTGATTGTGGACTCACCACACGCAGTGAAAAAGTTACTATTGTAGGGGCATCACATCCACCTAAGACCCCCATCTCAAATACAAAATTCATTCCCTATGATAATAATTTCATTGACTAGCTAAAAAGAACCCCCAATTAGATCTATATCATGGAGTTACTAAAAATTTCCGCTGCCCACAGGAAAATCCTTGATGAAGCATTATCTGCGTCCATTCTTTCTTCTAACCCTGATATGAAATAATTCTAGGCTATGGTCAGTAACATCATCACTCCAAATCTCCTCACCTTTTCCAATCAAGATTTCCCCACCCAACCATCTCACAACTGTGCACTTCACCTTCAAGTCCTGGTTCACAAGAAAAATATCAAAAGGGTCTTCGTGGATGGAGGCGCGAGCCTTAATATTTGTTTGCTTAAACTCATAAAGAAATTTGGAATCTCAGAAGACTGCATCAAAAAAATCAAAGGTATTACCATCAGAGCATATGATGACCACGAAAGAGTGTCTCAAGGCACTATCAAGATCCCAATCCAAGTGGGGCCAACCACTATAGAAACCACATGTCAAGTCCTTCACCTTGATTTACCCTACAATATTTTCCTAGGATGCCCATGAATCCATGGAATGAAGGTGATCGCCTCAACATTTCACCAATGTGTAAAATTTTCATATCAGAATGAGGAGGTCACAATACATGGTGATCCTGAGCTATTCGCCTATTGCAAAAACTTAGAAGCCAAGTTTTACAAAATTCCCAAAGTGCCAAAAAATGATGAAGGCCCATTTGCTCCCTATATAGATCCATCTAACCATGCCTCCACTTCTGTGAAAAAGACACCCTCCATCCCTGATATATCTGACATCAAGCTCATGATCCAGGACAATCGGTGTGGAGATTATAGAATGAAGAAAAATGATTTTGTTCAAGGAGAGTTACTACAATCTCGTAGGTCACATGGGAAACCCCAACCACTTGAAACACCTATCCACACTTTTAGGGAAGACCCTTCTAGATTCCGTTGTTGGGGGTATCTAAGTCGAGAAAATGTGGATGAAAGAGATATTTCAAGCTCACTATACCAAGATGAAAGGCCCACACCCACCCTACCCATCGATGAATCTAGCAGAGGATTGTAAATGATGCTTGGTATGGGCTACAATAGAAAGGAAAGCCTTGGAAGGAACATCGACGGACAACTAGAACCCATCATTGTGGAGAGATGAATTAAAAATATTGGGCTTGTATGTATCCCTTTGAGTATAACCATACATGGAAAAGGTACCCCTAGTAGAGCAGTCAGGTCTCCCCCTTAGTTATTGACAACCGCTCTTCAATTACCCGTATCCATAGGTCTGCCGCTACATAATTTTACCTTTGACATAACTAATGTCTATAGTAGTAGTGATGATGAGGATACCATAACCAGCTTATCGATGCTTTTTGAAGACTCATCCCTACTCATGATTAGTGCCTCATCCATTGAGTTAGACTGCCAAACTCACAAAATAAACCTAGTTCACCCCCAACTCATTGACTACAACCAACAAGGACCACCAATTCTAGACACATTCAAAAATTATTAGGCAGTCTCAGAATTCATGGGACTAAGGGATATAGTACCATGTGGAGATCATAAAGATGGATTCTACATCAAACTAGACACACATGCCTATTACGGGGAGATGATTGAGTCCTTCAGTTGCAAAACTGAACAATTGAGGAAAATCTCAAGGTCATTGAGTGAAAACCACACTATGACACTCTCTAACCATAAAATAGTACAAATAAAGGATTCATCCAACAGTGAAAACCTCTCTAAGGCACCAGAGGATGAAGAATTCAATCTCCCCCCTACTATGCTTCATCAAGAGAAATTTGCAGCCTTAGTAGAATAGTCTAATCCTGTCAATTTGGGAACATAATGAACACCACACATCACCTTCTACGTTGAGTCACTTCTCACGGAAGAACAAGAACTCATAGCATCATTCATAAGAGACAAAAAGCTGAAATTTGCATGGACCTACGTTGACATGCTGGGTCTTGATCCAGAAGTCATGGTCCATCATTTAGTTGTCTACCCAGGGGCAAAGCTAGTGAGACAAAAGTTGAGAAAGATGCGCCCTTAGTTAGCCTTCCTAGTCAAGGTGGAATTACATAAACTCTTGGATGCCGGTTTTATACGCCCAATTGATTATCCAGAATGGGTGTCAAATCTTGTGCTAGTTTGAAAACTTAATGGGGGCATTCGTATTTGCACTGATTTTAGAGACCTAAACAAAGCGTGTCCTAAGGATAACATTCCACTACCCAACATTGATATGATAGTGGACATGATAGCCAAACACGAGATGCTATCATCGATGGATGGCTTCTCAAGGTAAAACAAGATTATGATAGCAAAGGAAGACCAACATAAGCCAAAGTTCACATGTCCATGGGGCACCTACTACTGGAACATGATGCCATTTGGGCTAAAGAATGTGGGAGAAACATATCAAAGGGCCATGACACTAATTTTTCATGACATGATTCACAAAACTGTGAAAGATTATGTGCATGATATATTAGCCAAGTCAAGGAAAAGACAAGATCACATAGCAGCTCTAAGTGCCATCTTTGATAGATTGGAGAAATACAAGGTTAGACCTAACCCCAAGAAATGCGTTTTTGGTGTGCAATCAGGAAAAATCCTAGGATATATAGTATCAATGAGAGGAATAGAAGTGGATCCCTCCAAAACCAAGGTGATCCTCAACATGGAAGTACCCAAGATACTAAAAAACCTCAGAGGTCTACAAGGTAGGATCTAGTCCATCCTTAGGTTCATTGCGCAACTAGCTGATAAACAAATCCCATAGTCTACTCCACAAGGGAGTAGCCTACAAGTGGGATGACAAGTGTGATCGAGCGTTTAGTAAAATCAAAGAATATCTACTTATTCCACCAGTGTTAATGCCACCTACTCTAGGAAAATCACTAATTCTATACATTATGGCAACCATGGCAGCTCTCGACGCACTTGTAGCTCAACAGGATAAAAATGGAAGAGAAAGAGAATAATACTACATTAGAAGGACAATGGTAGGGCATGAGCTCAACTACACACCAATAGAAAAATCTTGCCTACCAGTTGTGTTTGCAGCCCAAAAGTTCAGACACTACATGCCGCCTCATTAGATCAAGCTGATTGCAAAGATACATCCACTAAAGTATCTACTCTCTAAGGCCACTCTCATACGATGAACAACCAAGTGGGTCATGATATTGATAGAACATGACATAGAATATGTAGAGTGTAAGGCTATCAAAGGAAAAATGATTGCATACCAACTAGCATAAGCTCTAATTTATACCGACAACCCACTTATCTCAAATTTTTTGGATGAGTCAATTGCCAACATAAGTATAGAAAATCATTGGAAGATGTATTTGGATGGGTCATACACACAACATGGGTCAGGCGCAAGAATATTCTTCATCACTCCCCAGGAAGACTGCATACCCAAATCCTACAAACTATCTTTTTCATGCATAAACAACATAGCATAGTATGAAGCTCATGTCATAGGATTAAGGATTGTAGTACAATAGCAGATTATGGATCTCAAAGTCTATGGAGATTCACCATCAACCAAGTTAATGGTGAGTACCAAAAAAAGGATGAAAAACTAACTCCATACAAGGAATTAGTGAAGAGCCTCAAAGAATTCTTCATTGATGTCACCATTGAACAACTACCTAGAGCAAACAACAGAGTAGCAAATGCTATGGCCACAATTGGATCGCTCTTGGAAATCCCAAAAAATGTTCCAAAACAAGAGTTTCTGGTAAAACAGCTTCTCGTACCAGCATTCAAGGTACCAGAGTCTGAATTCTTGTGCAAAATCGTTGGTCCTGGTGATCCTTGGTATCACAACATCTACACCTTGTTGAGAATAGGAGTCCTCCCATTTGACATAACCCCAAACCTTAAACAATCCTTTGCCAAAAGGTCCTTATGTTTTTTCATCCTAGGAGAAACCCTTTATTGTAGGAGTATTCAAGGAACCCTATTGCATTGCTTAAATCCTAAGGAAGCCCTAACTGCTCTGACTGAGGTCCACAATGGAATTTGCGGTTTACACTGAAGTGGTATAACTTTGGCTAAGAAGTTGTTGAGGACCGGGTATTACTGACCAGCAATGGAAAGAGAGGCACATGACTTTTTCAGAAAGTGTTTACAATGCCAGCAGCATAAAGATCTTATTCATGCACCAGCTCAAGAGCTTCATCCTATTGTTACACCTTGGCCCTTTTCATAGTGGGGGCTTGATCTCATTAGTAAAATCAAACCCACCTCATCCAATGGCCACAAATTCATCATCACCGCCACATAGTACTTTACAGAGTGGGTCGAAGCTATCTCAATGACCTACATAACTAGAAATAAATTATCACAGTTCATCCTGAACTATCTCATTTTTCGATATGGTGTCCCCCAAGCTATTATCTTTGATAATGGGACACCTTTCAAGAATCAGGATGTGCATGACCTTTGCCACAAATTCAATATCCAACATTGCTTTTCCACTCTGTACTATCCCCAAGGTAATAGCCAAGTAGAAGATACCAATAAAACCATCTTGAAAATCCTTAAAAAGACTGTCAATGACACTAGTCGTGATTGGCATCTGCAACTCAATCCCACCTTATGGGCCTACTGCACTAGCATCCATACACCAACAGGTGCCACCCCATTCTCCATTGTCTATGGATCAAAATTTATCCTCCCAATCGAGACCGAGCTCCTATGATTAAGGATATCACTATAAAACCTCATTATAGATGAGGAATATCGAGTTTGAAGGCTAAATGAGTTAGAGTTATTAGATGAATGGTGCATGGATTCCCTTAACCATCTATAGGTCTATCTGAACTTCGTAAAGTGCAACTACAACAAGAAGATCAGGAGACACACCTTTCAAGTTGGCGAACTTGTGCGAAAAGAAAATCGAAAGAACATGTCAAACCTAGATAACAAAGGTAAATTTGAGCCCAACTAGTTGGGACCTTTCATCATCATAGCAAGCTATAAGTCAGGGGCATACTAGCTGTGAACACCAGAAGAAGAACCTCTATAGGAGCCCCTGAACAACTCCCATCACATAAAGTTTTATGCCTAAAATCTTGCAAGGTATAGAACAGAAAAAATACAAAACAATTCAAAAAATGTCTAGAAAAAATGGTCACCTTGATGAAAACCTAGTAAACAGGCATCTTGGTGATAAAAAAAATAAATACAAAAATCCAAAAAAAATTGAAAAAGGATTGAAAAAGGATTGAAAAAAGAAAAAAATCGTCCTCTAGTGAAAACCACTTCGGTGGCACTTTGGAAAAGTACCTTGGTGAAAACCTAGCAAACAGGTGCCAAGGATAAATAAAGAACTCTCCATCCACTAAGATCTTCATGGCCTATTCCGCACACTCAGTTATCCATTACATTCCATCCATTCTTCCATCATCCGTTCGCAACCGTACCATAGCTTGATCTTGTATTCGTATCATGTTCCACCGTAGTACCACTTGGTATATTCCCAAGCTTAGTTTGTCCTACCTATATCAAAGTATTCTATCACATTACACTGGGGGCATGTTCTTGTACCTACGTTAGATTAGATTCATGTACATTCTTATGATCTTCCTTAAACATAAAAAATCCAAAAACATTAGAACATCAAAAATCCAAAACATGTCAAAAATATGAAAACATAAAAAATATGTCAACCAAACTGTCATCTTTGAGCTTGAACGTAGGAAAGGTTTATCTTTGATCATCCCCTGAGACATTTTAGGTCAGTCCTTTAGGCATCCATCACAATGGAAATCCATTTTCCCATCTATTTCACACCCTAGGTCAATCCTTTAGGCATCAATCACAATGGAAATCCGTTTTCCCACCTATCTCATCATTGAGTGAAGTCTGTCATCAGTCGAACTACGTGGTCTCTGCATGTATAATGTAGCAAGGCTAATCTATGGATCAGCTCTTGAGACCCCTAGGATAGGTCTTTAAGTTAGTATCTTGGTCCAAATCTCGAAAATACCAAAAACATTCAAAACAACCTCAAAACATTTGAAAAAACTCAAAATGGTGCACCCGTCTCTGCTCTCTTTCACCCTCAATAATCATCATTCATGATAAGCATCGTCACGTTCATCCTTTGGTAAGTTAGTCAGAAGAAAGTCTAGCAGGTTCAAAAGTGAATTCTCAATTGTCAAAGTCTCAAGTCTAGATTAGTGGGCCAACAAGTTGATCAACTCGAAGTATTAATAGCTTATCATCCAATCAATCTCATCAAAACCCTAGTCACAACATGTCCTAAGAATGCGACCTTCCTATGATGGACATCAGCATCAGGTATCACCTTAGTTTAGGTTTGGCTAGTGGTACGAAGAACATTAGCTTGTTTGTTTACTTTATCTTGATCTTTTAGGCTTATCTTATTTTGTGCTCATTCCAAGGACCTCTCGATGATGTCTAAATAGAAATATTTAGAGAGAAAGGAATGGGGAAATGATCATTATCTTTTTCTCTATTGTGTTTGTTGGAAATTATTGTAAAATAACTTCATCATCTGTGCTTTGTTTTGTTTGTAGGGAGGATGCTCTAGGTGTCTTTTTGACCACATAAGAAGGCTTGCCTCATGTTTTGGTTTGAGATGTCTAGAATATCTGAACTACCCTCTGAATAAGGTTCTATTTGTCAAGTGTGAACAAGAGTACTCCTATTTGATTGTCGAGTCAAAGTCCATCACACTAGGTGCTACACCATCCTAGTTCTTTATACCTTGATGCATCACAACTATGTGTGTTATAAAACATAAAGAAGGGTATGCTCTTTATTTCTCCCATCCTTGGATAAGCAATACATCATCATCATTCATCATCATATCTAATAAAGTCTCAATGACTCATGGACTTGTTGGAATTTTGCATCTTCTTGGATTTAAGGGTTGATCCCTCTCATTCTTCTATCCTCTTTCATACTAACAATGCATCCATCCTGCATCTGCACTCTCATCGTACATAATCACATCATATCATCATAGGATAACATCATCCATCTCATCCATTTCACATGCATTGCATAATAATTTAAGTTGTTTAGGATAATATAGATTTGTTATTCTAAGCATCTTCCAAACATCTCATTTGCATCATCATTTAAGTTGTTTAAAATAATATAGATTTGTTATTCTAAGCATCTTAAGAACATCTCATCACCATTATCATATAGATTAGTTGGTCATAGCCATCCATACATCCATCTGGAACCTCTTTGTCACAACATCAACCTCAAATCAAATCTTTTTGGTCTATCTCTCAAGGGGGCAATGTAATAACGTACTTATTTCCACTGGTGCATCCGAAAAAATCAGATTTTTTTTTAATTTCGATCTCGATGACATCATTTTGTTGAACCAATGCTACAAGTACATTGCTTGAAAGAGGGGAAAAATGTAGACATGCAAAATTAACATCATATTTAATCATATTCTCCTTACTTAAATAAATCAGGTTTATTTAATTGATCTCTAAAGTCCTCCATCAAAATTAAATAAATTTATCATTAACACTAACATCATCCCATTTCACTAAATAAATCAAAATATTTATTTAACTAGGTCTAAATCATTTTCTATCTCCTTTTTGATTTATTTTAACCCATAAATATAAATCAAATAGGTCAAATCACCTAATCCTTTCTTAAGTTAAATAAATCATGATTTATGTTAAACTTAATGCAAGTCACATCCTCTAGCTTTTCCCACTTGCACAAATAAACCATTTAATTGATTTATTAAATATTCTTATTTCCCTCAACATGGCATCTTTAGGGAATATTCCTCCAATTTGAATTTACCTCTCAAATGAACTGTCCCTTCCAAAATGGCATTAACTACCCTCTTACATGTCCCCCACTTGGCATTTAAGACCCCTTTTTCTCCCTCCAACAAGTCAAATTTGAAATTTGAAAAGGCCACCTAATTTCATTTATTGGCACATTGACCAAAAATTGCACAACCTTGAACCATTCACATGGTGACAAGCAGATCCTTCCTATTGGTTGAGGATTAGTCCCACATTCCTCAAATTTTCTTCTTCTCTCATAAAACTCTTCTATAAATGGAGAGGCTATCCTTCATTTCAAACATCTACAATTTAGGAATTCCTACTATAGGCAACTTGAGTTAACCTTATCTCTTTTTCTATCATCATTTGAGCTTATCTAGGATTGGGAAAGTTCTCCTTTACATGTCAAAGGTGTACCAATCCACTATGGAATAGGTACACACTATGTTTCTTTTCATGCCTTCATTGGGTTTGTTTGATCTCTTGATTGCATTGTGAAGGTTGGTGTATTATTTAATAGGGATGTTAGATTATATTTTCTCTACTAATTATACTAATGTGTGGAGTGGTAGAAGAATGATTGCAGATTTTCTAACATCCTACAAAAACCCCAATTTCCTATTTCTAGGTTTACTTGTTGCACACATTACACATCCTTTAATATATTTGGATACATCTTCTTGCATGTGAGGCCAATAACAATAATTTTGCAATCGAGTCATTATTTTTCTTACCCCAAAGTGTCTTGCAATCAATGATGTTTGTCCTTCTCTGACTACCTGTGCATGTTCACCTTTTAGAATACATAACTTCCCCAAATGATACAACAAGTTATCCTACACATAGTAATCTTTCTCTTCTACATGTTTTCTTGCAATTAGAGTTGACTAGATTTCCTTAAAGTCTTCAATGTTAACATACTGTTCTTGAAAACTTTCATGTACCATGGAGCTACCTTTGAGGATAATCAAGGCATTCATAATAGGAGAGCTAGAAAACATATCTGCTAATTTGTTATGGACACCTTTCTTGTACTTAATTACCAAGTGAAACTGTTGAAGAAAACCCATCCACCTAAAGTGCCTACTTTGTTGTAGTTTAGACTATGACTGCAAGTACTAAAGTGGATGGTGATTAGTGTGGATTAAAATTTATTTCCCCATTAAGTAGTGTTTCTATTTTTCAACACTATGAACTAATGCATAAATTTCCTTATCATAAGTAGGATAGTTAATTAATGCACCTATAAAGGACTCAGAGTGATAGTAGATTGGTTTAACTCCTTGCATTAGCATTGCTCCCATGCAAAATCCACTCGCATTTGTGATACTCAACTTTTCCTTCAAAGTGTTGAAGGCCTTCTATTGTGGACCTCCCCACTGAAAATTTGTCTTCGTACTGGTCAATGCGTGCAATGGTGATGCAATGTAGGAGAAGTTTGCAATGAACTTTCTCTAGTAATGGACTGCACCTAAGAAACTTCTTTCTTCAGTGATTGTACTTGAATTAGGCCATTTTACAATAACTTCAACCTTCCCAGGGTCTACTTTCAATTGACCATGTTCTATGACATAGCCTAAGTACACTAAGGATGTCTTAGCGAATTCACATTTAGACATCTTTACAAAGAGTTTTTCTTTTCTCAATACATCAAAAAATTTCTTTACATGACTTACATGATCTTCCCAAGTTTGATTGAATACAAGAATATCATCTAAATAAACTATGAAAAAATCATCAATAAAAGGACGAAAAACATCATTCAATACTCTCATAAATCTGGTTGGTGCATTGAAAATCCCGAAGGGCATGACCAACCACTCGAACAATCCCTATTTTCTCTTAAATGCAATTTTCCAAATGTCATATTCTACAATTCTGATCTAATGATATCCACTACACAAGTATAACTTAGTGAAATAAACTACATGTTTTAATTGATCAACTAAATCATCAATATAGAGAAGAGGATACATGTTCTTTACCGTTATCTTGTTTAGGGCTTGGTAGTTGATGCAAATTATCCAAGACCCATCCTTCTTTGGAACTAACACAATTGGTGAACCACAAGGAAATATACTAGGAATAATGACTCCATTTTCAACCAACTCCTAAAATTGCTTTTTGATTTCATCATTCTGCAAAACTAATAAACGGTACATGCCGAAGTTTGGGAGGGGCACATCCTACTATAACTTGATTTCATATTGTATCTCTCTCTTAGGTAGAAATCCCTTTGGCTCCTAAAATAATTCGTCATAAGCATAAATTATTTCGACCATCTCAGTTTTACGCTCTGAATCACACCTCTTAAATGCTTTCGCTTTTTCATCCTCTTTGGGTTTTACAAGCATTAATACAAAGTTCTTACTAGAATTGACCAACCTTTTCATCTGACCAGCATTACCTAGTGCAAGATAGTCTTAACTTTGTGTGCACGTACAATGTATTCTATCCCATCCTTAAAAAGATGATACTTATTCTCCCCACTATTAAATATTTATTTTCTTTCATATAGATAAGGACTTCCCAACACAATCCGATAAATATCCAAAGGAACAACATCTACCTCTACCTCATCAACAAAGTTTGTAGTGATAGCAAATCTCAATTTACATTGTTTCATTACCTACAATTGAGCATCATTGCAAACCCATCCAAGAAGATATGGCTTTGGATGAGGTGTTGTAGATAAATTAAGTTTCTTTACCACCTCTTCAGATATTAAGTTGACTTGAGAACCTATATCAAATAGTGTGTCAATCTTAGTGTGTTGGTTAAAACTCGAATGTGAAACAATTCATTTCATTATTTATCAACTTTAGGAGGAGTAGATACTTTACTTGTACTTGCATTTTCATTAGAAGATAGAGTTATAACTTTCCCTTTACCTTTGACGCCAACAACAACAATTTGTGTTTCATCTCTTGAATTAGATCCAAGATCTTGTTGAATCACTGCAACAGTCTTTTGTTTGCCTTTATTGCCTTTGTATCTTTTCGGCCTTAACTCTAGATGAAACTTCTAGCACTTCAAATCATCATGCCCCTCTTTCTTGCAATGGGAGCATGTGGGCTTATCACCCTTCTTCTCAACTATAGTTATTTTCTTCCCTTTTCCTTTATCTTTGTCTTTGTCTTTACCCTTAGACTTACCCTAAGACTTAGATGGTTTCTTTGAGAAATTATCACTGAAAGTGTTCTTACCCCTTGACTCTAAATGAGTGGTTGGATTGAAACTTCATCCAAATTATTAGGACTCAACCTTAGAATAGTATGTCTTAGGTAAGAATGCAAACCACCTATGTAGTTAACTAATGTATCCTGAGTATACAATGGAACATTTAAAGCAACATCCCATTTTCTAAACGCATGGGTGTAATCTTGGATAGACTAACCCTTACCTTTCCTAAAGGTTTTCTAGTTCATTGTTAATTGTTGCATATAACCTAAAGGGTAAATCTATTTTTTAAGGGTAGCAAAAAATTCCATCCAAGTCATATTGACAGTACCATGGCGAGCCATTTTTTCCCAAGTCCTACTCTCCCACCAAGTGAGAGTTGTACCTCCCATCCAGTGAGTAGCTAATTGGATCTTAGAAGCATCTTCTGCTAGGAATTGAATCCTACAGTAAAATTCTACCTGTTGGACCCAGTCATCTCACTTTTCATAATTTAACTCCCCACAGTACTTAAGCAATTAAAATTTTACATCTAGTTTAATAATGGGCTTAGACTTGATCTTGAAATGATTAACAACAGTAGAAGTATAAGAAGGAGAAGAATAAGGGGATGGAGAAGAGGGAGTAGACGGAGGAGAAGGAATTTTTGAATTTTCTTTCTCTTTGTTCTTTTGATCTTCCTAATTTTATCATTTTGAAGAATCTCCCTTTTCATGCTTCTTCTTGTCTACATAAGCTCTTCCACCATTGCCTTCTGGTCAAGGAAGGCTCACTCAAAAGACTTCTCATCAAGCTCAGTACTTTTCCCAGCTTCAACTTCTTCCATCTTTGGCAAAGTCCTTTATTTTCCAATCTTAGGATTGTATTCTTCTAGCTTTCCTTCACCTCACTATTTCCTAGAATGTGTTAGCATCCATGTCTACAATACTAGTCACACATAGCTCTAATACCGAACTTGATTTGAATTAGGATCTATGGAAATTTCTATGAACACTTAACTATTACAATGATTGATTAAGGCTTTAAAACTGAATTAACATAATATAAAATTCTTAAAAGAATAAAGCATAATAACTGTGATGAAAAAAAAAGAGAGAGAAGAGAAAGAGAAGACAAAATAATTGATAACAAAATTCACAAATATGGATACATATCTAGGCCCCTCTCTAATGGAGTGACCGATCCTTGATTATTCTCCATAAAGAATTACAAGGAAACTATCAAGTTTACAAGTCCGTCTCTCTACAACGTAGTAGTATAACATTCCTCTATTGCATAAAAATGACCACTTGATTCTTCAAGAAAATTCTCTCCTTAGCCATCACGTGGATGCAAAATCTCCCATTTTCAGCCCCTTTTATACAAAATGTTTACCTAATATGGTTTACAACCACAAGTTTACAAAATCATAACATATCTCCCCTTTAAAAGTAAACATTTCAACTAATCCCCCCTATTACATAAATAAATCTATAAAAATCCTCCATTTTACATAAGAAAATTCTCTCATAAATCTCTTAAATATCTCCTAAATTATTTGAGCCCTTTAAATTTTCATTCCCGAGATTTTCAAATCTTGGGAATATTATATTTAAGTTAGGGGTTAAATTTGTTTTACCTATAAGGGGGTTAAATACCTTAAATTAAGGCATTCGTCTTCTTACTCTTGTTTTTAGAAAATCGAGTCCTTAAAAATACGTAAGACTATTGATGGTCTAATGGTGATCATGCATTTTAGGGGTGGGGTGGTTAGAGGTTTGACCCTCACTCATCTTTTCTTATCCTCGATTATTAAATCCAACTCATCAAAATTAAACTTCCTCCTTTTATTGTTAGTGCACATTTTGTGGTGGAATGGTTGAGCGACCAATTAGAAAATGAAGGGTGGTGGGTTCGAATCTCCCCTACATGTTTCAAAAAACAAAATAGTCTCAACAACTACCGGAGGAGGAGAGATGGTGAGGGGGTGCCACATTGAACCCTGTGATAGGGCCATGTAGTGCCTTGTGATAGGTCCACATGGTGACCTCTGATTTGTCGATATTGCTATGTTGAAGCCTTGTTAGATGACATGGTGAAGCGTCTCAGTCGACACATGTCAATCCCTAATTCATCCATGTCACGATGCTGACATCATGTTGACGTCAGCATGGTCAACCCATTTTGACTAGAACTTTGACCAGCTATATCTCACACCTATGGACTCTGTTTGATGCAAAATGAACATCATTAAAACCATGGTGATGAGCTCTTCGTCATGATGCTGAATTTTACCAATTTTGAGATTATGATTTGTTTTTCCTTTATGACTGGCCTCTATACCTGATTTGACCCAAACTTTGACTAGGCATAATTTGAGCATATAGACTCCTTTTGAGCCTATTCAAGTTTTGTTGGACTAAGATTTCAGAGCTCTTCGACATGGTGCAAAATTATGGATAAATTGAGACACTTCAATTTTTAATGAAAAAATATCCCCCTAGATCATCATGGCATGAATCCATGGGCATTAAAGCAAAATTTTATAGAGAAAGTGCAAATCCAAAACCTAACACACTGTGTCTTGTAAAATAGGACCCGCTTTGATTGGGAGAAAAATGATGCCCTTGGATGAGCATTCCAAATCATCATATCCTCGTATCACAATCCTCTTTGACTCATCTATAGAAGCCTTAGAGAATCTCATAGTAGTCACTAGTTTTAAAGTGCATATGTTCAACCTAGCTCCACCATCTATTATAACCCATCCGATTTTGTGTTTATTAACATATACTTCAAGTTGCAACCCTACCATGACCTAAAATAATCATGCTCAATCAATGTTATATGGTGGTTGGTAGCTAGGAACTCTATGAGTTCTTGAAACTTATTCACATTTAGGTCTATGGGAATGATGAATCCTACAATACTTTTTTGAGGATAGCCTTATGCCCAAGAGAGGTGCATGACAACTCGAGAATTGAGATTTGAGCTATGAATTTTGCTAGATGATTGAGTAAGTTATACTCATGTGTTGGTAGTGATTTAAAAGGGGCTCGTTGTAGAGTCACCTTCGATCATCTACTTCCAACTGCACATTCATGATTTTTACTTTTGAAAGTGAAATTGGTTAAGTTTTGACCTGATGATCGGATATGGTTTACCGTTTACTCATAGGAAACACTAGTATAATTTGTTGTCTTTTCTATATTTTCTAGAATTGGAGGGTTTTATCGACCCATGGGCTTACAAAGGATCTTTAAAGATTGTGTGATTAGAGTTAGTGGTTCTAGGTTGGTCATCAATTTGAATATCACCCTTCTCTATGTGATCCTGAATGATGTTCTTTGGTTTAACACAAGAAGATGCTTTATGTCCTTTGGTTTTATGGTATTCATAGAAACTGTTGTCATTCTACCAAGTTGATTTGAAAATTCAGGTCATATGTCTGATTTCAAGTAGTTGGATGACATTAGTTTATAGAATTTTCTTCAAAATTGCTCGAATTAGTTACCCTAAGGGTGCGTATTTTCCCCTTGGTTGAGTGTGTTAGAACCTAAAAAATCCATAAGAAAAACTAAGGGTTTCCCCATTTCTCCCTTAGAGTTTCCTATCCTTTTCATAAAAAGAACATTTTTCCCCTTTCCATAAAGATAAAAATGACTTATATATTATACTGCTTCATAAAATTTAAACCCTTAACGGCCAACACATTTTACCGCTATACCGTGGCCTTTTGCAAAGTGGCCTGCGGTATTGCGGTAGCGGTCAAGCACACTCATGATGACTGTTACCGCTATACCACATGTCATCTCCAAACAAACCATGGTGGTGTGCTAACAGTCAGTGATTAAACAATGAACAAAGACTGGTGGTGGATGAAATGGTTACCACACAATTGCACACAGTTAGCATGGTCACTGTGGTATGGCGGTAGCAGTTACGAGGTGGTTAGCAGAGACAATGACAGGGCGAGGTGGCAATCGGTAAGTGGTTACTGATATACCACACAGTTGAAATGAAGACCATGGTAATGTGGTTATAGTGAGGGTGATGGCGAAAGGTTGATACCACGGTACCATAGCTGGCAAAGTTGGTAACCATAGGTAAGGCGGTAAGTAATGGAGGTAGCCATGACAGTCAATGTGGGGCCAGTCACCACGTTACTATGGGAGGAAAGGTCAAAGCCCACGATAGAGCGGGAAAAAAATATAAAGAATGCTAGGGAGACATAAAGTGTAAGGAGCGATAAAGGTATAGAGTAAAATTCAAAGAGTGAGAAAATATGTAAAGCAAAATCAAAGATAAAGAAATAGTATAAAATATTTAATTTTTCAATAAGGAAATTAATTAAATATTTTAGTTGATTGTGAAATATAAATGGCTATAACAGAAAATGAAGGGCCATGACCCTTGATGTGTAATGTATAAATAATTTGAAAATTCAGTTGCAGAGACAGGAGTTAGGGGTTAGGGTAGGAGTTAGATTTTCTCAGAAATAAAACTGGGAATGGAAATAATGTATAGATCTTTCTTGAAATAGAGCAATGAAAACTAATGTTCTTAATTGGTGAAAACCTTCTGGTTTAGTTATTGAGATGCTATAATTTGTATTATTTTTTATGTTGGTTCTCTCCAATTTGAAATATTTTCATCATTTGAGTTAATGTATGAAGCATAAATTTTGATTCATCAAGGTGCACGTTTTCACTTTGTGTGATTTTTATTTGTTGGTGTCTCAAGTCATAATTAAATCCCTTCAAGTAAGTCACAATGTTTGAGAGATTTCTTTTGGATAATTTGAGAAGAACCAAGTTAGAAAAAATTCTAGCATAATTTGTGCAAGCCATAAATAAATGAAATTATATGCCAGTCATAAGATTTTATTTTATAAAGTGCCTAACAACTTGAAATTAAACCAGAGAGGAAAAATACATATCATTTGCTATTTTTGACTCTGTTGCCCATGTGGATAGAAGGCATTGATCTGCCTCAACCCAGAGATAAGATTTCATGAACAAACAATTATTCAAATCCTTTCATTTGTACAGTAGGAGTAGGATCAGTTGTAGTGATTTCATCTATTCACTTCCATTTTCCATTGTGGATAGATCGTTCGACCAAGAAATACATTTCAATCTGCATCATTCATATAGGTACACCCACCTAGGTCTAGTAGAACCTAAAGAGAAGAAGGTTCAATTGCATCAATTGGCCTTGTACGCTGGCCAAAAGTGTTGTGAGAGCTTGGCAACATCTCGTGGTTCAAACCTGCATTTTTGAGACCCAACAGGGTGGCCCTTGGAGGACCACATAGTATGTTGTTCTAAACCATGTTAGTGGTTCGATCGTGCTTCTATAGAGGTTTATTGGTGTTCATCACTATGGGTCATTTTAGAATGAACACAAGATGAGGTTTCTTTACAACCTTAACATCTGCAACACCATCATTTCTCATGTTTTTGTTTTGTGACCAAAATTTTCTCTTGCCATTGGAATTATTGTGAGAAGAATATTTGGTATTCTCCTTCAATATTTTGACAAGCCCTTTGGCAATGAGGGTTTTTTGGATGGAGATCCCCTTCTATTAAACCTCCTCAAACATGTTTGAACAATTAATTTTTAAGTGGAACATCACATCCTTGTTGAGGTTTTAACAAAAATCTAGACTAGTTATTTTTCTGGTATATGGCAAGCACACTTACTAGCTAAGCTTCTCCATCTATGCAAGAATGAAGTGAATTATAATGTCCCCATATTAGAGACATAAAATGCACAGATTAAAATTTTGATTTTAAAGATTCTTTGATAGAAGAGTAATGAAAGATTATTGGAATAAGATAAATAAAATGCATTATTATCAACTAGAGCATAACTAACATAATCTGATATGACTTATTACTCTTGATCAAAATAGATCATTTCCTTGTCTCCTCTTTCCTAACCTCATTGGCAGAGCGACGCCTTATAGTGCTAAGGACGCTTGACCAATCTCCAAGTGGATTCCCTCAAGGTTTCCTACCAGTCTTGGGTGCATCCATCATGGGATTGAATTACCAGGCTTTCCCTCCACAACCATCCTCTCCTTGTTGAGTGCTAGCAAAAGGGAATTTTAGCCCAAATTCTATTCTTCAAGGTAAAGTCATAAAAACTCAATGAGACATAATAATTGTTGTAAGAAATATTATTGTGGCTAGACAAATAACATCCATTTATTTATATATGTGAAATTCACTTACGCTGTAGAGATTAACTCAATATATAGACACATATATCTATTGTTTGCAACATGTCATTTAATCACTATATCTAATCACTTATCCCTCGATCATTTAACTAACTGGACTTCTTCCAGACTTATTTCCCTGAGCTCGATCTATCTTGTTTCTTCAGCATGATGATGTATCTTCCTAAGATGCAATTGTTCTTATTTATTTGCACTCAAAGATAGATTTAGTGTAACTCAACAGATAAGAATCTATTATCTGTAATTATATTAAGCATCATAACTATTTATAAGGCTCAATAATTGCTGCAAGCATCATTACTACTTCTATATAAAGATCTATATGTATATGATTATTCCTGATAATAATTACATTTGCTATATATACATATGTAGGTACATATTTATTTATATACATACACAACTATAGAATCATATTCACTTACTTTCCATCCTGATATATTCCAATAGATTCATAAATCATAATATGCTAATGATCACGTAAATACAAATAATGATTTAAATTTATTTTTTATAAGCGTATAAGTGCGAGATCTGAAGTATTGTAATTTTGATCTTATTCAATTTTACTCTCATTATATGTTATTTATCATTGAATTCTAATGTTGATTTACTTGAATTTAAATATTTGATATTTTAATATAAAAGCATAAATATTAATAATTTTATTTTAATGTCTTACAATCCTGGGAGGGATATGAAATATGCATATTAACGGTATATATATAAACTTTTGAACATGTTAGAGCATATCACGAGGATAATAAATATAAATGGCCAAACAAATATATAATTGCATATATTTGTTAACAACCCACAAGAATGATAAATTCAAATATTAGAATATACATATATATGATTGCCTTCAACAACACGTCAAAACATACTTCAGAAAAAATAGATAGAGATGACCAACTATGTGTACACGACAATTATAATAACGCATACTAGAGAAATAGTAAATATAAATAACAAATATATGATAATTAACATACCCGAGTTTGCTGTTATTCTCTATGATCAAATTCTCAAAGAATATCCTTTATTACAATATTCTTTTGTTCCTAAATATATTCCTCTTTTTTTTCTGATGCTTTTCAAATATCTTTTATATCTTCCATTCTTCCATGAATGGAGGTGTCTTTTACCAAGAAAGGTGTCTTCTTTTAAAGCAAACACCCCTTTGTGAGCAATCACAATTCGTATACTAATCGTATTTTTCATAGCCACCCATATAAGACAAAACTTGTCTTTACATGGGACCTCTTTAATCCTTATGTGGCCACCTTTGAAGATATCTTCTGTCCTCTCTAAACTTTGCTAAACATTGTCTATTTTATATTAATCTTTATTTACATCATCTCTGTGCTACCTCCTTGAATAATCGTTGTTGCTTTTAGAATTGTAACATAATTGTTGCATATTACAAGTAGGATTTCTGCCATTTGCGATATATATATTATTTACGATTATTTATATTTATATTGATATGTTAATATATCTCGTATTATTATATTATAATAATAATAATTTATTTTAATTATATTTGGTAATTATATTTATATTGTTATCTTACGATAATTTATAATTATAAAAATATTAAATTGCTAATATTTATTTTTATTTGTTTTATGTTTGATAATTATTATCTTTGATAATTATAGTTATAATAATGATGTTTAAATGGCATTTTTATATTTATATTTTGATATTTATTCAGTGTGTTTATTTTTTTTTCAATATCTCATATTTAGCTTTACAATTTTCAGGGACATGACAATCCACCCCACCCAAGATTGCTTTCCCTCAATCAATTATAATGTAAGACGTGTAATTTTAAGATGTTGCTCCTTGTGGTGATGATATTAGACTTGATAGGAGTTGGAAGTTCTAACCCAAGTGATAGCTATTTTGGTTATGTGGATAATGTATTTACTAATACTCTTAAGTTGTACTATCTCTCCATAGCTCCCAAAACCCATGGGATGGAATTTGTGAATCAATATAACTTAACACCACTCGAATTAGAAATTAATGCAGACAACCAAGTAGCTCAACCAAGTCGGCAAGTAGCTCAACCAAGTAGACAAGTAGCTTGACCAAGAAAACAAGTAGCTCAAGCAACGAGTAGCTCAACCACATAGGCAAGTAGCTCAAGCATACAGACAATCAACTCAAGTAGACTAGAAAGTAGCTTAAGAACACAAGCAACCAGATCAAACAAGTAGGCAAATAGCTCAAGTAGAAAAGATGGTAGCTCAAGCATGCAAGCAACCAGCTCAAGCACACAAGAAATCAGATCAAGCAAGTAGACAAGTAGCTTAAGTAGACAAGAATGTAGCTCAACCATACAAACAACTAGCTCAAGCAAGTAGGAAACCAACTCAAGAACATAAGAAAGTAGCTCAAGCACCTAGGAAAGTAGCTCAAGAAGAAATAAACTAGCTCAAACACACAAGAAAGTAGCTCAAGCAAGAAAACAAGTAGCTCAAGCAAGAAACAATCAGCTCAAGCACACAACCAACTAGCTTAAGCAACTTGACAAACAACCATTTTTTTTAATTTTATTTTTAGAGTCTTTAAGCATAAAGAAATTATAAGAACACGTCTTGTTGAAGACACATGAAGTAACACATAGATACAGGTCATACAAAAAGTATAAATATGAGGCATGAATACATGTAATACAGAGAGTATACACAAGAAGCATGAAGCATATATGTGAATAATACATGAAGTATACACATGGGTACATGAAGTCACAAATTATTTATATGAATACATGTAAAGTATACACTTAAATACATGAGTTGAATGAATACATGTATACACATGAGTCACAAAGCATGTATTTTACAAAGCATACACTTGAATACATGCAATTCATAGAGTATACACTTGAATATAAAGGAATACACATAAGCCACAAAGCAGGTACTTGAATACACACAAGTCGCAAGGTAGACATTTGAATATACTTGAATACACATAAGTCACATGGTATACACTTGAATACAATTGAATGCATAAGCCACAAAGTATACATTTGAATACTCTTTATACAAAGTATACATGGAGTCACAAAGTATACAAATACAAAGTCATAGAGTATACACTGGAATAAAAATACATCTCAAATTCAAATACAAGTTATAGAGTATGCACACAAATATAAATAAAAGGTCATAGAGTATACACTCAAATAAAAATTCAATCATAGAGTATACACTTGAATACAATTGCAAGGTCATAGAGTATACACTCAAATATAATCACAAGTCATAGAATATACACTCAAATACAAATACAATCGAATGAAGTATATTGTCCAAAAATTGGGAAGAGGATTCGATGCATCCCATACTACACTATGGACCCGTCCCCCATCCCAAGGTCATCAAGTATACACATGAGTATGAAGCATACACATGCATACACGTAATACACAAAGTATTCACATGAACATATTTTACAAAGCATACATATAAGTCACAAAGTAAACCTTTCAATACACTTGAATACATATACATTATCTCAAAGTATACACTTGAATACATGTAAGGCACATGTAGCATACACAGAATGGTAGGAACATGCTCTGATACCACTTGTAATGTCCCCATATTAGAGACATAAAATGCATAGATTAAAATTTTGATTATAAAGATTGTTTGATAAAAGAGTAATGAAAGATTAATGAAATAAGATAAATGAAATGCATTATTATCAACTAGAGCATAACTAACACAATGTGATATGACTTATTAATCTTGATCGGAATAGATCTTCACCTTGTCTCCTCTTTCATAACCTCATTGGCAGAGGGATGCCTTACAGTGCTGAGGGAACTTGACCAATCTCCAAGTGGATTCCCTCAAGGTTTCCTACCCATCTTGGGCACATCCATCATGGGATCAAATTACTATCCTTTCCCTCCACAACCATCCTCTCCTTGTTGAGTGGTAGTGAAAGGGAATTTTGGGCCAAAGTCTGTTCTTCAAGGTAAACTCATAAAAGCTCAATGAGACGCACTAATTGTTGTAAGCAATTTTATTGTGGCTAAACAAATAAAATCCATTTATTTCTATATGTGAAATTTAATTACGTTGTAGAGACGAACTCAATATATAGACACATATATCTATTGTTTGCAGCGTGTAAATTAATCACTCTGTGATATCACTTATCCCCCAATGGTTGAACTAACTAGACTTCTTCCAGACTTATTTCTCTGAGCCTGATTCATCTTCTTTCTTTAGCACGATGATGTATCTTCCTAAGATCAATTATTCTTATTTCTTTGCACTCAAGGATATCATTAGTGCAACTCAACAGATAAGAATCTATTATCCATAATTATATTAAGCATCATAACTATTTATAAGGCTCAATAATTGCTGCAATCATCATTATTACATCTATATGAAGATCTATAAGTATATGATTATTCTTGATAATAATTACATTTTCCTGAATATATACATATGTAGGTACACATTTATTTATATACATACACAACTATATAATCATATTCAGTTACTTTTTGTCCCAATATATTCCAATAGATTCATAAATCATAATATGCTAATGATCACCTAAATACAAATAATGATTTATATTTATTTTTTAATAAGAGTATAAGTGTGAGATCTGAAGTACTGTAATTTTACTCTCATTATCTTATTTATCATTTTATTCTAATGTTGATTTACTTGAATTTAAATATTTGATATTTTAATATAAAAGCATAAATATCAATAATTTTATTTTAATGTCTTACAATCCTAGGAGGGATATGACATATTCATATTAACAGTATATTTATAAAATTCTGAACATGTTAGAGAATATCATGAGGATAATAAATATAAATGAAAAAATAGATATATAATTGCATATATTTGTTAAAAACCCAGAAGAATGTTAAAGTCAAATATCAGAATATACATACATATATATATATATATGGTTGCCTTCAATAGCACGTTAGAACATACTTCAGAAAAAATAGATAGAGATGGCCAACTATATATACATGACAATTATAATAAAGAATTCTACGGAAATTGTAAATATAAATAACAATTATACTATAATTAACATACCCCATTTTGCTATTATTCTTTGTGATCAGATTCTCAAAGAATATCCTTGATTAGAATATTCTATTGTTCCCAGATATATTTCTCCTTTTTTTTGATGCTTTTCAAATATCTTTTATATCTTCCATTCTTCCATGAATGGAGGTTTCTTTTACCAAGAAATGTGACTTCTTTTAAAGAACACACCCCTTTGCTAGCAATCACAATTCTTATACTAATCATATTTTTCTTAGCCGCCCATATAAGACAAAACTTGTCTATATGTAGGACCTTTTTTGTCCTTATGTGGCCACCTTTGAAGATATTTTCTTCCCTTTCTAAACTTTGTTATGCATTTTCTATTTTATATTAATCTTTATTTACTTTATCACTGTGCTACCTCCTTGAATAATCATTGTTTCTTTTAGAAGTGTAACATAATCACTGCATATTATGAGTAGGATTGCAGCCATTTGTGATATATATATTATTTATGATTACTTATATTTATGTTGATATGTTAATATATCTCGTATTATTATATTATAATAATAATAATTTCATCTTGTTTATTTTAATTATGTTTGGTAAATATATTTATATTGTTATCTTATGATAATCTATAATTATAAAAATATTAAATTGATAATATTTATTTTTATTTGTTTTATGTTTGATAATTATTATCTTTGATAATTATAGTTTTAATAATTATGTTTAAATGACATTCTTATATTTATATTTTGATATTTATTCGGTGTGTTTATTTGTTTTTCAATATCTTAGATTTAGCTTTACAATTTCGGGGACATGACACCAATGTCTTGCAATCCTTTTGTTTCTTAGCACATAGGTTGATGATGTTAATGATATTGGATATATTATAGTAAAAGTGTGCACTGAAATTATTCATTAGTTCACTCCAAGTGCATATCATAGAAGGTAAGTGTGTGAACCACTCAAGGGCTTGGCCTGTCAGACTTCATGGAAAAAGTCTCATGATGTATGTGATTTCTTGGTTATTTATTGTATCACCTTGAGACCTTTGGGACTGTCCTCTACTAGAAAATGTCCCTCTCCCTATAAAATTATTTCCTCTACCCCTAGTTTTCTTATCTTGTCTCCTTCTCAACTTGTCTTCAACCTTCATGGCTAGTTGGTAGCATTCTTCTAATGTTCTAGGGCTTGTGAGACTTAGTTCATCTTGTAGGCTATATTTGAGGCCATTTAGGTATCTTAGAACCTTATCAACATCATCTTCCATATGATCTGATCTAATGCTCAATTTGTAGAACTCCTTTAAGAATGTATTCACATCCATGTCATTTTACTTCAAGTTTTGGAGTTTCTTGTATAACTGAATGGAATAGTAACTAGGTAGTAATTTTCCTTTGAGTTTATCAACCATCCTATTTCAAGAGGTGATATTTGTTTTTCCCTTCTTCCTTTTCTCATCTTGCACATAGTCCCACCAAATGGATGCATGGCCTTTCAAATTTGTTCTTGCCAACTTCACCTATTGTTCCTCAGGCACATCTTCAAATTACAAGTACATTTAAATTTCTCCTATAGAGTAAAGAAGTTCCTTACTATTCAAACTTCCCCCATACACTAGAGGTTCCATCTTCACCTTGGAACCTTACCCTTTGACTTCTCTTATCAGTCTCTTTATCCTCTTCTCATCAAGATCTCTCTCTTCCTCTAAAGGTTCTTCTTGTGGATTTTCCTATCCATCTTCTTCTTCTTCCTAGTCACTCAAATCTCCTCTGGCCACTCCTCTTTTCTAATTGGTATCAAATACTGCATGTTTGGATTCAAATATGGCCTTCATCTTCATCATCTCTCTTGTAAAGTTCTCCTTTATCTCCCTCACCTCTCTAGAAACTGAATTCACTCTTGGAGGCATCTTGATTTGTATTAAATTCAAATTTTCCTTCTTATTGGCTCTGATACCAAAATGATAAAGAGAAAGGGTATTCCTTAAAAAACATGATTGTTCCAATACACTTCCTTAAGGGTTTCATTTATAGCAATACATAGGGTATATTACTACACCTTTTCCCCATTGATGACTTAGCCTATAGGGCATTCAAGGAAGGAAAACACACTAAAGCAATAGTAGGGAAGCATGGAACAATGGGAGAACAATGTTTCAATCCCTTCCAATATATTTAAGGAATTTAAAGCATTCTTGACTCAAAGAATCACTACAAATGGTCACCTAGGCATTTGGTGCTTCTTGAAAACATTGGCCATATAGTCACTTAACATCCAATGAAAGGTAACAACCATGGAAATGTAAGGATGTTACTTGGGTAAGTATACTCTAATACTCTGAGAAGGATTCCAACATTTCTTAGACATGAGAGATCTTCACACTCAAACAAGAAGATCATCACAAAAGACAATCAAGAATTTGTTTACAACATGGTGCAAACAAAAAACAACAATGGAACTAGCCTTCCAATCAACTCCATGGCCTTCACAGTCTTTAAAAAACATGGCACAACATTCTCCAAATCATATTCTATGAGACAGTGTAAGGAATTAAAAAATCAATCACAATGTAGGGTTTTAGACTATCCCAATGATATTGTGAAGCAGACTGCCCAAGATATCACTTTCACACGTGGAAATGAAGGACCCCAATCTCACCCAAATGTGGAAAATGTCAACATAGAATTTTCTATAAGTTTTTATCATTTTCTCACTATGGAATCTCAAGATATGGCATTTTTCCTAATATTTGGAACCCTAGGTAGGGTTTATGACAATTTTCACAAAAAAATGGCAATAGCTCATGCAATGCTCAATGAATTTTGTTCAAATAGTAAGCATTGTGAAGCTAAAGAGTCCCTGTAGCTTCTCTAATCAACCTTGATGTCTTACAAACAAGTAAAAATCCATACAACATGACAAAATACTTAGTTTTGCAAGAAAAAAATAGTTTTAAATGTGTAAAATTGAAATATTCTTCATTCAAAATCCTTACAACCTTGGTCCATCCATGGTTACAAGACATATTTATTCTTTTACAATCAATTCCAAACTTCCAACCAACCTCCACCTACCTTTTAAATTTTTTTGCAAAGTTGACATGACAACAATGACAACTTTTAAGCAACTTTTACAACTTTGGCCTATATTGCACCTAATGACCCAAAATTATCCTTGATAACTTAGAATGGTATCAAATTACCTTATTTACATGAATCAAATGAAGAAAAAATAAAAATAAAAATAAAAGTATTCCATCATGACCCAAGGTACATCAAAGTATAGCAATGTGCCCCTGCACCATACTCCCTGGAGGAGAAAAAGAACTCAAGTTACACTTGAGTGATTGCCTACAATAGTGTAGCCATGCTTGAGAATGTCTCCTTCTTTCATCCATGTTGCATTTTCAATGGGAAGTCCCTTCCACTTGACTAAGTATTGGAGATATGCCTTGTTCCTTGTCTTTTTGAGTTCCTTGGTGTCCATAATGCACTCCAAATCCATAGACCTGCTAGGTCGATTGTCCTTGAACCAATCAAAATATGAACCTGCTTGTGTACCTACTCCCTAATCATCAATGAGTTACCCTTTGTATGGATTCAAATCAACAACATTGAATATAGGCAATATGCCAACTCCTTTAGGTAGTTCAATCTCATATGCATTGTTTACAAACTTGTGAACAATCTTGTAGGGTCCTATCTTTTTCATTTGCATCTTCGAGTATTGACCCTTAGGGAATCTCTTCTTCCTCAGATGTTCAGAAACTAAATCCCCAACATTGAAATCCACCTCTCTTCTTTTGACATCTACACTTTGCTTGTATTTATCAACACTATTTTGAGGTTATTCCATAACTTGTTGATGGATCTCCTACATTGCAACAATAAATTATTCTCCTTCAACACTTAGCATTTCTATTACAGCAATATACCTCAAATAAAATATCCCTCTAGGTTGGAAACCATAAATAACTTGAAAAGGGCTCTTTCCAATACTCCTGTTCATGGAATCATTGTAGGAAAAGTCAGCTTGAGGCAAGACAATATCCCACTAAGTAGAGTGTTCTTTAGAGAGGCATCTTAAGAGGTTTCCCAAGATCCTATTAATAAATTCAGTCCACCAATTATCTTGAGGGTGATAGGAAAAACTAAAACTAAGATTAGTGCCTAATTTCTTCCACAAGGCCCTCTAAAAAATTCCCAATAAACTTACTATCTCTATCTGAAACAATATTGAGGGGAAAACCATGAATTCTTACCACTTCTTTGAAGAAAATACTTGCAATATATGATGCATCATTGGTGCTTTTATAGGGTATGAAACGGGCCATTTTAGAGAACTTGTCAACCACAACACACACTGAGTCAAAACCCCTTTGTGTTCTTGGTAGCCCCATTAAAAAATACATGCTAATAGAATCCCAAGGCCTATTTGGAATAGGAAGAGGTTTATACAACTCTGCATAAGTGCTACAATCCTTGGCTCTTTGATAAATAGTTTATTTCTCAACAAACTTCCTTACATCAGATTTCATTTTAGGCAAAAAATAGTGTCTTCTTAACTGCTCCAAGGTCTTTTAAAGACCAAAATGACCTACAATACTACCACTATGCTTCTCTTTTATTAAATTGTCTCTCATTGAGCATTGAAGCACACAAATTTTTTCTCCCTTGAACAAAAAATCATCTTGGATTAGAAAATCAAGCCACTTGTCATTAGTGCTACTATAAGGATTCTTACAACATGCATATATCTCTTTGAAATCTACATCTTCAAGATACATACCTTTCAATGATTTAACTCCCATAGTTTTCAGTTGAATTTCTTGTACCATTAGAGTCCTCCTACTCAAAGCATCAACTACTTTATTAGATTTCCCCTTCTTGTGTTTAATGGAGAAAGTAAAACCTTACAAGTATTCCACCCATTTAACATGTCTATGAATAAGCTTCTCTTGACTATTCAAAAATTGAAGAGCATGGTTATCAGTATTGATATGAACTCTTTGGGAAGTAGGTAACATCTCCATTTTTTAGAGCTTGTGCCATTTCATATATTTCTAGATCATAGGAGGAGTATTTCTTCTTGAAATCATTCAAATTTTCACTAAAGAAGGCAATAGGTCTATTTTTTTGACTCAACACAACCCCTATAGCATAGCCACTCACATCACACTAAATTGTAAAGACCTTATCAAAATTTGGTAAAGCCAATATAAGCTGCTCTATTGCCCTCTTTTTCAAATACTGAAAACTCTTTTCAACCTCACTAGTACAAACAAACTTCTTGCTCGTATCCCCCCTTTACGGTCGAAATGATTGGAGCACATACATGACTGATTGTTTTTAAGAACTTCCTATAAAGCTAGCCAAACCATGGAAAATTATTACCTTAGCAATTTTTTTGGGTGTAGGCCAACTCAGGATAGCTTCGACCTTGCTTGGATTCATTTTCAAGGTGCCTTTTGTAACCAAAAAACAAAGATATACCAACTTTGTCTTCATAAACTCACATTTCTTTAGATTAATCATTAGTTTCTCTTCATTCAATCTTCTTAAAACCAAATTTGAATTATGCAAAGGCTCTTCCTTACTTGAGCTGAAAACAAGAATGTCATCAAGATGAACCACTACAAACTTACCAATAAAAGGCTTGAGAACTTCATTCATCAGCCTCATGAAGGTATTGGGTGCATTAGAGAGACCAAAAGGCATCACAATCCATTCATAAAGCCCTTCATTTCTCTTGAATGATGTCTTCCACTCATCCCCTTGTTGGATCTTGATTTAGTGATACCCACTCTTGAGGTTTATTTGAGAAAAGTAACATGCTCCACCTAATCAATCCATCAAGTCTTTGATCCTTGGAATTGAGAATCTATATATAATTGTGATCTTATTGATGGACCTATAATCAATAAACATCCTCCATTCACCCCCCTTATTTGGTGCTAGGACTGTGGGAACCACACAAAGACTTAGGATTCCTCTAATTAGCCCCTTGTCAAGTAACTCCTAGACTTGCCTCTCAATCTCTTCATTCTGTTGTGGTTTCATTTTGTATGCTACCTTATTAGGAAAATTGGCCCCTCATATGAAGTCAATATGATGACTTATACCCCTAATTAGAGTAATGAGCTTTGGATCTCATATACCACTATATCAGCTTGTTGCTTAAGAAAATCTTGGATCTTGAACTGGAAATCATGCATTTTTACTGCTATCACAATAAATTTAGGTTTGGCTAAGATTGCAAATCCCATTTTCTCTTCTTCCATAGTCTTTATGAACTCTTTATCTCCTACAATCATCACACTAGATCCCACTTACTCTTGGATTTCATCTTTCAAAGGTTTTAAAGTGTAAGAGACCCCATCCTTCTCTACAACATAGGTGTTTTTCCTACCATCATATATTTCTTTCCTATCATATTGCCATGGTCTTCCTAGAAACATATGGTAAACATGCATGGGGATGGTGTTACATAGAACCTTATCCTTATATCTTCCTATTTGGAATTCTACCCAAATTTTCTCATTCACCAAAATTTTTTGCCATTTATTTAACCTTGAGACCTTGTATGGAGTGGCATGGGGTAATCTTTTCAACTTTAACTTTTCTACCATTTCAATAGAAACCAAGTTATTAGTACTACCAAAATCAATGACAATCTGACAAAATTTGCCTTGGATTTTATAGGTTGTCCTGAAGAGTGATTTTGTTTGGGGTGGTTCCTTCTCCATGGGAACTTTGATCAAGGTTCTCCTCATCAGAAAAGACTCCCCAACTTCTAGTTCTTAAATGTGTGGTGAAGAATTTACACTTTCAGCATCTCCACCTTGTGTCACTTTATTTCTCCTCACACTCCTAAAAGAAGTAGAGGACTACTCTTCAGCGCATTAGCATTCTTGATGGCCTACAAATTTATTACATTTGAAATACTTTTTAGTGAATCCACTTGACGCTCCTCTACTCCCAAATCTTCCCCTAAAATTTGATCTTCTTCCTCTGAAACCACCCCTTGAATCTGATAGTTGTTCTTGGGTATTGGTTGTCTCACCTTGAGACCTTTAGGACTGTCCTCTACCAGAAAATGTCCTCACTCTTAAATTCTTTCCTCTACCCCTTCTTTACATTTCTTGTCTCCTCAACTTGTCTTCAATCTTCATGGATAGTTGGTAGCATTCTTCCAATGTTCTATGGCTTGTGAGACTTAGTTCAGCTTGTAGGCTATATTTGAGGCCATTTAGGTATCTCATAACCTTATCCACATCATCTTCCATTTGACCCAATCTAATGCTTAGCTCGTAGAACTCCTCTGTCTATTTCTTCACATCCATGTATTTTTGCTTCAAGTTTTGGAGTTTCTTGTACACATGAATGGCATAGTCACTAGGTAGGAATTTTCCTTTGAGATTAGCAACCATCCCATTCCAAGAGGTGATATTGGTTTTTACCTTCTTCCTTCTCTCATCTTGCACATAGTCTCACCAAAGGCATGCATGGACCTTGAAATTTGTTCTTTCCAACTTCACCTGTTGTTCCTATGGTACATCTTCAAATTCAGAGTACTTTTCAAGTTCTCCTATCCATTCAAGAGGTTCCTCATTGTTTAAACCTCCCCCATAAATTGGAAGTTCCATCTTCACCTTATAACCTTCCCCTTTCACTAATCTCAAAAATCTCTCTATCCTCTTCTCATCAGGATATCTCTCTTCCTTTGGAGGTTTTTCTTATGGATTGTCTTCCCCATCTACTTCTTCTTCTTCTTCTTCTTCTTCTTCTTCTTCTTGGTCACTCAAATCTCCTATGACCAGTCCCCTTTTCTGGTTGGTCTCAACTGCTGCAAGTCTAGCTTCAAAGATGGCCTTCATTTGTTGTCATTTATTCCTCAAATTATTGGCTTGCTATACTCCTTGAAGTCTTTCTTTTTTCTCTTATCATCCTGACTTGCTCATATCAACTGAACCTCACTCTTAGTCCCCTCGATGCTCCAATGATCTCCATGGTTTGGTTCCAACAGTTTCCTCTGGCATTATGTTTCTATCAGCAAGAGTTAGTCATGTCAGTGGAAGTATCCAAGAAGTCTCCGTGATAGCCCAATCTCTTGCCTTGGTCACTCATCGGTAGGACTTTGTGTCATTGGTGGGACTCTATCTTTAGTCCCCCTGATGGTCTGATGGAGTAGTGATTTTTATGGCAGTAGAGACTTGTTGGTGGGAGATGACATTGTCGATGGGAGTCTATGAGCTATCACATAGATAGCCCAATACATAGCATTGGATCCTCATCACTGAGAAGTTGTTTCTTTGGTAGGACATTGAAGCTTGTCCCACCAATGGAATGATGGAGTGGTGAATGAGGACTCTTATTGTTGGGACAATGCTTAATCGATAGGGCTCCTAAGGTGGTTTCCCCAATGGACCGATAACTCTCATCAATTAGACTCATGGAATTCGATGGGACTCTTGATCTTGTCTCATCAATCATACAATGGACATGAAGATGTAATGTGAACATCAAGATGACTTCTTTATATCGGTGGGAGATGACCTAATGTCCCCTGATACAATGATGGTTTACTTGAACTTATGAGAGGTGACTATGGTGGGATTTGAAGCTAATAAGAGGGAAGTGATAGATGGTGCAAGTCATGTTGACTCGGTAGTGGGGAGCACCTAGACTGGTATAGTGAACATCAGAGTGTTTATTTTGCATGGGTGGAAGGTGATATGATGTCCCATCGATATGGTGATATATTTCTTGTTTCACATCATTGTTGTGAAGCAGATGGATCGATTAACTCTTTGATATTTTGTTAATTGTATAGAACGCTCGTTGGAAGTTAAACCAAACCGTTTCTTATTGGAATATTGTAACTAGGGTTAATGATATAAAACCTTAGAACGTTCTATATTGTGAGAGATGAGAGAGAGAAGAAAAGAGAACAAGATTATGATGTTGAATTCTCTCTAGAATGGTACAAGATGAAAACTCATGTAAAGGATATGAGCTTGAGATTGTATCGTAACTCTATTTGTTGCTCAATAATACAATTGCTCGATCATTTTCGAGTGTGGGGGATTTTACCTAAAAGGGCTTTCCCCATGTAAAATATGTGTGTTCCTATTGTCTGTTTCATCTTTCCTATTTGTTGATTCTGGCTATTGAATCTTTTTAATGGTGTTATTTGGAATTGGATTAATTAGCATCAACTTTTCTCTAAGTTTGAAAGGGGGAAATGAACTATGTGTAATTCCACTTTGTCACATAGTAGTTTGTGTCTTTGAGGCAACCTAATGAAATAAAGCTATCGAAGGCACTATTGATCTTAGATGTTCTTTTTGAGATGACCCAAAATTTCCCTACAAGTGGTATTAGAGCCTTCTTTTGGGATTTGTTTCTTCCTAGTGTGTTGTTGGTTTTGGGTATTCATTCTGTGAAGATTTATTAGTGTGGAAGGCTTGAGGGATTTTGAAGGAATCAACTTATGTATTGATCCTTTGGTGAGTGGAAGGTCTTACTTTGTTTGTTTGAGTGGAGGAACTTGAGATGGTCATATTGAAATGATGTGACCTGAAGCTTGTGAGTATGTGTGCTATAATCTTGATGCATGGGGTGGAATATTATTTAATCTATGGTTGTTTTGCAACAAAGCTTTCATATTGGGTGTCTATGTGAGGGGCTCCCTATTGATATGAATAATTTTGGGTTGTTTATCAACTATGGAGAAATTTTCTTATGATGGGTGTTTTGTCCTTGTATTCAAAGGCATGGTTTTGAATGGTACCCCAGGTGCATGAAGGCTATGGAGTTGATCATTACATGGTATGGAAGCTTTTGAAATAGTATGTATCTCTCTCAGGTGCATGTGCATGTTGGTGGTTTTGGAGTTGGCTTGTTATGGGCCTAGAGTTCCTGAACTACTATTTCTTTTCAAGGATGCTTTGTACCTACATGTTTTACACTCATGCTTTTGGGTCTAATAGTTTTTTATAGGTTTTCTTAAAAATCTATGGTGATGCTCATTCATGATAATTCATTTTATGGTTTAACCATTATGAAGTTTCTTGTTTCATACTTTTGAGTCATCTAGATGTGAAGTGGATATGGGTGTGCATGGGTGTTTTGGAACATAGTGGTTTTGTAGGTTTTACACAATCAAGGAAAAAAAAATTGTGGTTATGTGGAGTTGCGTTTATAGCTATTTCGTGGACACTGGTCCTTTTGGGATGGTGTTGGATGAGATAGCTACCATTCTACATGCATGTTTTATGAATGGTATGAGGAGGTGTGATTTATTCTCTACATGGGAGTGTTGGTACATGATCTATCACTCAACATTCATGTATTGATGCTTGTTAGTTTCCTAGACTATGGTGCTCAGGGTGGACATGATTGGCGAATCGTATTTGAGCTTGATCTGGTGTTTGAGTCATGTTATCTCTATAGTTTTTCTCTTTGAGATCTTAGTGTTACTGTTTGTAGTGTGATGATGGTTTTACACATTCGTTGTGTTTGATCTTCGATTTATGTTGTTGGTGGATTAGCTACCCATTGCTTGTAGTGGGATAACTCAAAAGTGGACTATTTATATCCATGAGGTTGATTCAGTGCTTATGCAGACATGTTAGTTGGCCTTGTATGTGGTCACTTGTGCATTGGTGTGGTTTCTTTGAGATGAGAGGAAGGATGATGTAAATTACTTGAATAGTCAGCTATGGGAACTTGTAGCATGTGTATCAAGTTGTCATGGATAGCTTGGTTACACTCGTTTCTATTTTCTTTTGGTAGTGATGGTTTTGTTTGCTTGGTTTGGAGATCTTGGTGTTGCATGGTATTGTTGTTAGATGGACATGTTGCTATGAGGGCCTGAAGGATTTTAAGACTAGCAAATGCTTGGAAATGATTCTTGGAGAGCTCGGGTGTCACAGTTTAGTGGGAGCTTTAGTAGTGACTATGGGTTCATCACATAGTAGTGAATGTTTTTCTTTAGTGTTGCAAATGTTACTAGGAGGGATTCTTAGACCCTATTGCTATAGAAGGGTTCTTTCAAATTTTCATGGACACTATTTTAGGATGTGTAACATATTAGAACCATGGAGGATATTTTGAGTCTCTGATTGAGGTGTTGGTGGTGCTTGATAGGTGATGTTGGTTTGGATTTTGTTTTCCTTTATGTCATGTTACACTTTTGACTACATATTAGAGTTTTGGCATGATGCATTACTCTTGAGACCATGGTAAGGTCACTTGAAGTGTGGTATCTCCTAAGGGGGATGGTAAGATCATGATGTCATGATGAGTTCTTGGTTCAGATGATTGAATTTTTTTGGTAGTGGTCTGGTAATTATTTTTGTATTGGGTGCATTAGTCATATGCTTGAGAACTTTATGATAGTGTGGTGATGCATTTGGAGTTTATCATGATAGGATTGCTTGCAGGTGCTCATGGATACATGGAGAATAAGGTGAGGCTATAATTCTCTTGAGATGAGAAAAGTATATTGAGATGGTTACTCTTGGTGAGTTTTTAGCAGTAAGTCCAAGGAGCCTACACCTTGGTTGGATGTGAGTTCAATAGAGACCAGTGAGGAGATTTCTCTTGGAGAAGTTCATGAGGACTTGGTTACCTTGAGGGATCATTCTCATTCCCCACTCTTGGTCTACTCGCTAGGTTATCATTTTAAATGTATTGCACATTATTACTTTCATATGTGTTAAGTTCATGTTTTCTAATTGGAATGAGTTGATTCATGGTGATTGTCTTTTTTTATACTCATTTGAGAATTGGTTTAGCATGTGTTTATATGATTTCTTTCATGGATATGGATCTTGAGTTGTTGATAGATGGTTCTGGAGGATTCATTTTGAGAGATGGATAGCATGTTTATCTCCTTGTGCTTTTGTGTGTTTTAAGATATCATTCATTAATAAGGATTGTTAGGAGATGACTTTATGGGCTGATTTCGTGAAATAGGAAATGAAATAGTTTGATATTATTTGAGAGGCTTACATCCATGTTGATTACATCATATATGTGTTGTGTTTGATCTTGGAGATTGAATGGTTGGGTGTTGTTAATGATTTTCTCTTGGGGTTTTTCGAAGGAGATCAACTTGACAGAGTTGGCATTTAGAGCTGCATGTAGGAGGATTTTCTACAAGTTTATGATGTACCAAGGTGCTCTCTTGGTCTTGGTTTTCTTCCTGGATATTATTTTTCACATTACATTGGTTTTAGGTTTGGTTGGAGCTATAGTGATCACTAGCTTGTGGTCATGTGTTTTCACTCATGTTCTTGGGTGATGACATGAAGGTTCTTAATCTTTTTCCTTTGCTGGGTGTGGAGAACTTGGGAGAGATGTGAAGACTTGTTGTGAAAGTTGTATTTATAGGTTTTGTATATCACTATGGATGGTTCCTTGAAACTACATGTTTACACTCTCTATGTTATTCTATTGGTAGAATCATTATTCCTTGTTCTTTCAGATTTGGAATTATCCATGCAATGGGAGTTCCTGGATGCATTTGGTCTTCTTCGACTGGTTTGTACATGGAGCTTGTATCTGCAATTGATGTGTTTGATATGTTGCTAGCATGAGTTTACCAATGAGGATACCTTGAAGGTATGTGTGATTGGATGGAGTAGCACTTGCTATGTTTGCTATTTTTAGTCACGTGGGTTGATTAGTTGGATGGGAGCAGTCAATTCTCTAGTTGTTGTTTTGGTTCGTATTTTATCTTGTTTCTAGAGAATGGCTTCACGATCATGTTATGTTTGGGACTTTGAAGTTGGTGCTTTTGTACAAGGTGTGAGAATAGTGGAGTGGTGGTAGTGAGATGTATTTGTTGTTGTAAGCTTTTCCTAGAGATGGTTTTCTTCTTATACTAGTGCATATACACCATGGTGAGTTCCTTTCCTTTGGAGGATGGTTGGAATAGTTACTGAAGATAGTGAACATTTTGAATCTTTTTGGATATGTCTTGGAGATAAGGACTTAGATATTTTATTGGGAGAAGCCAATACATTCTTCATCAAATGGGAGCATGTTGGGATTTGTGCCTCAAATTATTGGCTTGGTATACTCCTTGAATTCTTGCTTCTATCTCCTAACGACATAAATTCCTCATATCAGTAGGACCTTGCTCTTAGTCCCTCTGATAATTTGATGAACTCCATGGTTTAGCACTAATAGTTTCCTCTGGAGTTGTGTTTATATCGGTGGGAGTTAGCTATATTGGAAAAAGTCTCCAAGAAGTCTCCACGATAATCTGATGTCTTGCCTTTGTCACTTATTGGTAGGACTTCATGTCATCAATGGGACTCTATCTTGAGTCCCCGTGATGGTCCGATGGAGTAGTGATTTGTATGGCATTAAAGACTTGTTGGTGGGAGATGACATTGTTAGTAGGATTCTATGAGCTATCACATCAAGAACCCAATATGTAGCATTGGATCATCATCAATGGGAAGTTATGTCTTTAGTGGGACACTAAAGCTCATCTTATTTTTGGGACAGTGCTTCATCGACATGGCTCTGAAGGTGGTTTCCATAATGGACTGATGAACTTCGGCGAGACTCTTGATCTTGTCTAATTGATCATATGATAAACCTAAATATGCAATGTGAATGTTGGTAGGACTTCTTTATATCAATGGGAGATGACCTAGTGTCCCCCTGATATAGTGATGGTTGACTCGGACTTATGGGAGGTAATTGTAGTGGGACCCAAATTTGATAGGAGGGAAGTGATAAATGGTCCAAGTCATGTTGACTCGGTAGTGGGTACCAACTGGACCGATATAGTGAACATTAGAGTGTCTATCTTGTATCAGTGGAAGGTGATATTATGTCCCATTGATACAAAAATATATTGCTCACTTCAAATCATTGTTGTGAAGTGGATGGATTGATTGACTCTTCGATATTCTATTAACTGTATGGAATGCTCATTGGAAGTTAAACCGAACCTTTTCCTGTTGGAATGTTTTAACTCTAGCGTTAATGATATAAAACCTTAGAATGTTCTGTATTGCAAGAGATGAGAGAGAGAAGAAAAGACAATAGGATTATACTACCAAACTATCTCTAGAATGGAACAAGATGAAAACTCTTGTAAAGTCTATGATCCTGATATTTTATTGTAACTCTATTTGTTGTTGAATAATATAATGACTCAATCATTTTGGAGTGTGGGGTTTTTTACCCGAAAGGGTTTTCCCCACATAAAATCTATGTGTTCCTATTATCTATTTCGTCTTTCATGTTTGTTGATTGTGGTTATTGAATCTATTTAATGGTGTTGTTTGGAATTGGCTTAATTAGCATTAACTTGTCTCTACGGGTCAATGTCGGTAATGAATTATGTCTGATTCCGCTTTGTGGCATAGTAATTCGTGTCTTTGAGGAAATTTGATGAAAGAAAGCTACCGAAGGCACTATTGATCTTAGATTTTCTTTCTAAGACGACCCAAAATTTCCATACATCATCTCCCTCATCTCTCTTGTAAATTTCTCCGTTATCTACCCTCACCTCTCTAGCAACTAGATTCACTCTTAGAGGCATCTTGATTTTTCTTCAATTCAACTTTTCCTTCTAATTGGCTCTAATACCGAAATAATGTAGACCAGGGGTAGTCCTGAATAAAGCATGATTGTTCCAATACACTTCCTTAAGGGTTTCATAGGCAACAATGCATAATGCATGTTAGTACACCTTGTCACCATTGATGACTTAGCCTATAGGACATTCATGGAAGGAAAACACACCAACACAACAATAGGGAAGCATGGAATATTGGGGTAGCAACATTTCAATACCTTCCAATACATTTGAATAATTTTAAGAATTATTGACTCAAACAATCACTATGAATAGTCACCTAGGCATTTCATGCTTCTTAACAACATTGGCCATATAGTCACCTATCATCAAATGAAAGGTAACCACTATGGAACAAGAAGGATGTGACTTTTGTAACTCTACTCTAATAATCTTTAAAGGATTCCAACGTTTCATAGACATGAAAGGTCTTCAGACTCAAAAATGAAGGTCATCACAAATGATAATCAAGGATTTGTTTACAACATGGTGCAAATAGAAAAGAATGATGGAACTGGCCTTCCAATGGAGTCCTTGGCCTTCACAGTCTTTCAACAACATGGAACGAAATTCCCCAAATGAGATTGTATGAGATAGTGCTAGGAATAGAACAAGCAATCATAATGTACGGTTTTAGATTGTCCCAATAAAACTGTGAAGCAAACTATCAAAGATATCTCAATCACACGTGTAAATGAAGGACCCCAATCTCGCCAAAATGTGGAAAATGTCAAGAAAAAAATTCCTACAAGTTTTTATGATTTTCTCACAATGGAATCTCAATATATTGCATTTTTCCCAATGATTGGAACCCTAGGTAGGGTTTATGGAAGTTTTCACAAAAAATGGCAATATCTCATGCAAAAATCAATGGATTTTGTTCAAACAAGAAGTATTGTGAAGCTTAAAAACCCCTACAACTTCTCCAATCAACACTGATGCTATACAAGCAAGTACAAATTCATACAACATGATAGAACAATTAGTTTTGCAAGAAAAAATAGTTTTGAACGTTAAAAATTAAAATCTTCTTCATTCAAATTCCTTCCAACCCTAAGATCCGTGGTTACAAAACATATTTATTCTTTTATAATCAATTCCAAATTACCAAATAACCTCCAACTACCTTTTAACAAATTTTTCAAAGTTGACATGACAACAATGACAAATTTTAAGCAACTTTTACAACTTTGGCATATATTGCACCTAATGACCCAAAATGATCCTAGATGACGTAGAATGGTCTCAAATGACCTTATTTATATGGTTAAAATTAAGAAAAAATAAAAATAAAAGTATTCCATCATGACGCAAGGTGCATCAAAGTATAGCAAGGTGCCCCTGCACCAATCTTGCATTGCTCTGCTTTAACTCACATCACACACACACTATTTCACATTTATCTCACATATATCTTACTAACATTCCTCTATATTTTCACAAACATTTCAACTTGTATTTATACAATCTTCAAATTTAAACTTATCCAAAGTTGGCCATACACCATTTTCATTTACAAATTCAAATTAGGTTGGTACCAAAGCATTCTACACTGGAATTAGAATGAGGGAAACCCAAACACATGATTCAACATGTTTCCATTAAATTTGTAGGTAGTGTTAAACAAAAGGTCGACCAAACCAATGTAAAACACATAAAAATTTAAGCACACACAACCTTAACACGATATAATGTTTCTAGATAATAAAATTAACTTTGAGACGATCTCTTCAATTTATCCTAAAAACTACAAGACATAAAAATCGAACAAGAAGAAATATAGAGAAACTACATTTCTCTTGGAGCTCAACTAGATACATAGAAAAACATGGTTCATAACTCACACTATGCAATGATAAAAAAACCCAAAATCTAGATATAGAAATTTTCATCAACCATGATTAACATATTTGAACCACACAAATGTAGGAGAAAATCCTAGAGGAAAACCTAGAGAAAACACTGAATACCTATAACCTTTCTTCATTACAATTTTCTCAATATCCTCAACATATACAACCAATAACCATCATTCGTGACCTCAATGACAATAGGAACCAGTAGACAACTAGTTATCTAGTTTACATCAATGAAAACACCTTCATACTTGCAACAATATCCCCCTTTGTCATTGATGGCAACACTTGATGTGAAAAACCATCAGAGACAACACAAAAACTTTGAATACACATTCGATGATTTTACTTTCTCCCCCTTAGGAGATATAATTTTTCACATGATAATCTCTCCCCCTTTGACATCAATGGTAAAGGAAAAATATGCTTTACATTGAACTCCCCTTTGACATTAAGATTAAAATACTCTTTCAATGAAAACACATGATACTACCTACCCCCATGGAAAGTAGCCACCAAAACATTAGTGCAAAGGAAAGATAGATCCATAGACCTACCAAATTGACACATCTAGTTTTATAAAGGTGGGGAAATAACCCTTAACTTCTCTCAGAGATACTCAAAAGTATCTTTCTCACCATCCTGAACCTTCCTTAAGCAATTAAACTCCTCTCCAAGGAACCAAGCTCTGATACCAATTGTTGAACAAGACAATCGAGAAGGGGAGAATTAGTTGTAACAAATTTTAACCTTTAAGGACTTCCACTAGAAAATAGATCAGTCACAAATACTTTACTCTACTAATATGATTAACCATCAAGTGCAAAAGGAGAAACCGAAAAAAACCACACACACATAATAACACTAGATTTATGAGGAAAAACCAATACGGGAAAAATCACATTAAGGATTAGCTTTGAATATAGAGAATATCAAAACCAAGAACAAAATCTCACTTCCAAAGAAGGCTCACTGCCAAAATAGGACTTATTGTATGGATAAGGACTCACTGTCCAACAAGGGTTAACCACTTGGAGGGCTTACTACCATATAATTACTAAGAATATAGAAGAGATTGGTTATAAAGAGAAAATAATATCAATGCAACAAAGATTTCCACCACAACTTTCTCAAGCACTTGCATACATGCATGAATGATATACACCTTCAACTCACTACTTCTAAAAACTCACAGTTAGGTTTTGCATTAATCTGCTTAAACTCACATCACATACTATTTTGGATCTATCTCAAATCTATCTTGCTTGCATTCCTCTATATTTTCACAAATATTTCAACCTATATTTATACCATCTTCAACTTTGAAACTTATCCAAATTTGACCATAAGCCATTTGCATTTATAAATTAAAATTATGTTTGCATCAAAGAATTTTACAGTGGAATTATAATGAGTTCAACCCAAACAGACACTGCAACACACTTCCATAAAGTTCATAAGTAGTGTTAAACACAAGGTCAGCCAAACCAGTGTAAAAAAATTAAAAAATTAAAAACATGCAACCTTAGAACAATCCAATCTTTCCAAATAGAAAAATTAACTTTGACACAATCTCTTAAATTTATCTTGAAAACCGCAAGACATAAAACTCAAACAAGAAGAAATCTAGAGCAACTACATTTCTCTGAGACCTCAACCACATATATAGAAAAACATGGTTCACAATTGATGAACATAACTCACATTGTACAACTATGCAAAAACCCAAACTCTAGATGTAGAAAATTTCAACAACCATGATTGACATATTTACACCACACAAAAATGGGAGAAAATCCTAGAGCAAAACCCAAATCAAACACTGAATACCTACAACCTTTCTTCATTACAAGTTTCTCAATATCGTCAACATATATAGACAATAACCATCATTCATGACCTCAATAACAAAAACCATCAAACAACTAGTTAACCAGTTGACATTAATGACAAGACCTTCATACTTGAAAAATTAACTGCCTCTCATGGATTCATTAAACCTAGCGATTGTATTAGGCATTAATAGGTTGATCTTATGAACCAAGGTTGGTTGGTTGTTGTGGAGGGGTTGATTAAACCCAACTATGAATGATGAACCAATATTGTTTGGTTTTTATTGTGGGAGTTGATTAAACCCAAATGTGGATGTTGAACTAAGACTGCTTGGTTGCTATGATGGGGGTTGATTAAACCCAAATGTGAATGTCAAACCAATATTCTTTGGTTGATATGATGGGGGTTGATTAAACCCAAATATGGATGTCAAACCAATATTGTTTGGTTGTTGTGGTTTAGGTGGAGTGTTTTTACTTGATCTAAAAAAAGATATAGTCCTTTCTAGAGGTGTGTTTAGTCTATGTGAAGTAGATGTTGTGCCCACTTGTGGTCTTGAATATGAAGGATTGGTTTTTCATATTTTATTTGTTGTGTTCAGATGGGTGGAACTTTGAGTTGTAGTCATAGTGTGGGTTGGTTATATAGTTGTAGAAGTGGAGGAAAATGGATTTTCCATTGGTTTGGTTAATGTAGATGGTGGCGGTATATGCACAGTTGATGTGAAATGTGTCATTTGAGTAGGCATCATTCCTATGCTCAATTGTGATGATGGTGGTGATATAGTAGGTGGTGATGGTGGATTTAAATTTATGACACCTAATGCTAGTGATATTGTATTCAAAGTTTCCCCTATGATAGTTGATATATATTGAACTTAGGTGGTAACCAAGCTTTATTTTGTGCAAGTTGAATGAAGTATTTGTTAGGGTTCACCAAAACTATTTCACAAATGACTCTCAAGATCCTAGGATCTCATGATGTATTTTCAATCTCCTTAGGTTTGAGCTCTTGTTCTACCTGATTCAAAATGTAATTCTTAAATCGGGGTAGATTTTGTGAATTTGTGTGATCACTAGTTGGGTTTTACATATGATTAGAGTTGGGATCTGCCTCTTTGTGTTTCACTTGAGAGTGTATGATAACCATAAAAAAAGACTTGTGTTTTGACTTTTGGTTTTTTCTAAATTTTTTATGTCTTTGGTATTTTGATGTTTAGGATGAATGCAAACTAGTATGAATTTTTTCTATATCTTTTGTGATTTTATGATGATTATTTTCGAATGCAAATGTCCCTAGATATCTGACTTTGTCATCTTAGAATGAGATTACTTTGACATTATTTTTGTATTGTGACTAACGTAACCAAGCAAAAATACTAAACCTCAAGTGATGATTGTATTTTGATAGAAAAAGTTGATTTACAAGTAGAATTATAAGTTGAAAAAACCTAATTTTATTGATGGGGGTAGTTTGTAAAAGGAAGGTTTTTTCAATTTTCATAATGATGACACTAGAATTGACTTCTAATTTTTTTTTGGTTTTCAGATTTAAAGATGTTTAAGAAAAAATTTCAAGGACTTTGTGATATGACACTAAATGATGTAATGTTTAAACTAAGAAATTTGAAAGGTTACTAAAAATGTAGAAAAGGACTGTTCTAATTTTTGAATTCTATATAAATAAGATCAACTTTATGCACTCTCTAAAACTAGACTTTGGTTTATCTATCAGATAGATGAGACAAAGAAAACTATAGATGTGGTGCAAAATATGTTGACTATGGTGTAGTATGCAACAAATGTGTTGTACAACTTGTTAATTGTAACTAACATAGATGAATTTTTGTTTGTTTGATAAGATGAGTTTATGACTTTCGAGAGTTCTAACCATAATTTTTTTACACAATGCAGCAATTTCATTGTAGATAGAGAGATGCAAAATATCAATAGAAAAATGCATCACTGTAGTTAACAGATGCATCACACTATTTATGTGAAATAGTTACATAGTTGTGACACATAGGCTAAAAACTTTGGTGCACATTGTTTTGTCAAAAATAAAATCTCTAATGAACCCTAGTCTTGATTGGTTTTTACATTTCAGATTTGAAGATATTGTGAAAATATTGAAAGCCATGTATGTATGTATGTATTTAGTTGTGATTTATAATAGTAGGTGTCAAAGATAATACCCTAAGGAAAAATGGATTTACTAGTAAAAACAAGACCCAAATCATATTCAAAACTTAATTTAGTGGTAGAGCAGGTTTTTAATCTTTAAGTAGTCCTACCTCCCATTAAACCAGTAAATACTCAGAAAGATCGAGTAGTGAAATAATTAGGATGATCATTTCAAAACCTTTTCTATACAAAGGTGGATAGTACATTCCCAATGACACAAGGTCATTGATAGAAGCCATAGACACATCTTCTTTCTCTTCCTAAGAGGCTATTGCTAGCAACCAAAAAAGACTCCATCTCAATCTAAGAGAGGACATAATGAGTGTCTTTAAGGTATAATCCATATCCTTGGCACCACCTTATAATTTTACATTCAAATTGGGTTTTAAGGCATCTATAACAAGGGTTCTTAGTGGGTTGAACTTCGTGAAGACTCTGAACTACCTAAAAATATCCTCATGGTCTTGAATTACCTTGGACCACTAGCAAAAGTCTAGTACACTACATGCACGAATCAAACTACAACTTTCATTCTCATCCAATTTCTATAGTGCACTGAAAAAATTGCTTGAGCTCAATCCCTTGGGTTCTTAGTAAAGACGTGTCCTAAGGCAAGCCTCTTACTTTAAAAAAGGGAAAGTTTCAAATGTTATAATTTCTCATCACCCAAGATCACATGAGGTGCACAAGGGGAGAGCATACTGTAAACAAAACACTTTGGATGGAATGACTCACATGTGTGCAAGTGCACTAGATACATTATACACTTATTCATTTTAAGTACACCAATGTAAATGTGCAAGTTGTATGTTAATTGTATTCCACCAATCAAAGTGTTGCATGTTCAATTAGAATTTTTTAGTTTAAACCTAAATGAAGATGAAAGTTGTGGGTATATTTTAAAAGAACCAATCAAAATGTTTGAGACAATATTATTTTTAGAGCACCAAATTAAATATTCTAGATAGGTTTATTTTAAAGCACTAAATGAAATTTTATAGATTTCCTAAGTGACTGCCATAAGTTGGAAACAAAAGATTAGTAACAGAAAAAAAATATTTACCTTAATGAAATCAAAAAGAAAATATAGACATCAAAGATTATAATTGATTTTTTTGGTTTACTAGTTAGACCTGCATGAGATCTAACAAGTGTGGTGCATGATATGATAAGTGTGATGCACATAAAGTCAGTTGTAGTTAAAAAAGAATCAAATGTTGCACATAAAATTTTGACCATGGTGTAGAAAATAGAGACTAGGATGCATGGTTCTATGATTGCAATGTACTTATTTAGACCTACAATAACATAGAGATAAATGTGACAGATATAGGTTGGAAAACTTTATTTTTGTCACACAACTGATCATATGCATTGAATGGGATAGCGACTATGGTGCAGGATTCGATGAATGCATTGTAGATCTCCACAAATGCATTGCACTACTCCTAGCTTAAAAAATTATAAATCCCATATTGAAAACTATTATTTAAGTTATTTCATGTTGGGTTCACCGGAATGTAACTTGGAAAATTAGACATTAGTATTAATAGAGGTAAGAAATTAAAGTAATTAACCATAAATCTTCTATTCAATACCTAAATGCATTTCAAAATAATCAACAGAAAAAAGAAACACAAATGAAATTAGATTCATATAAACAATACTTTCACCTTCACCATGTTGTCACTGATTACTTCCATTATCCTTCACTTAGATTTGCTCTCATATTTTGGTATGCTTTTCTTCACTTCAAGCTCAAAAGTGTGTGGACAATAGAAATGATGCAAAACTATAAATTTTGTGGTTCCTAAAGATGAATGAATGATAGTGATAGAAAAATATTCAAGAATGTGGTTGGATTGAAATGAGGTTGATAGCTTTCTTTAATAGAAATTCAGTTTTGATAAATGGTGTAGATTAAGAGGTACAGTGATAAGGTCAATGATGGTGGATTGTTTAGATGAAAATGTGGATTAGTTAACTCAAATAAGTGAGCTAAATATAGAGTTAACTTAGCTAATTATGGAGATAACAGATTGCAGGAGAGATGAAGTGGAACAAAGTGTTAGATCGAAGATAAATTTAGATTTGTATGAGAGGATTAATCATTAATTAAAGTAATTAATTATAATTAAATGTGCAAGATGAGATAAATAAATAAAATGAGTAATTTCATTTATTTAGAGAATGGATAAATTTAGATAAATAAATAAAATAAATGATTTTATTTATTTTGGAAGAAGATAATATTTGAAAAATAAATTAAATAATTCAGAATAGTTATTTAATTCAAGAAGTGAGAACTTGCATGAGTAAATTTAATAATTAAATAAACATAATTATTATTTACATGTGCAAGGTTTAATTAATTAAATAAATAAAATAAATTATTTTATTTATTTTTAGAAGATAATGTTGATAAATTAAATTTAATAATTAAATAAACATAATTATTATTTACATGTGCAAGGTTTAATTAATTAAATAAATAAAATAAATGATTTTATTTATTTTTAGAAGATAATGTTGATAAATTAAATTAAATAATTAAAATAATTACTTAATTTAAGAAGTGAGAAATAATTAAATAATAAATTATTTAATCGTGGAGATAAGAATTACAAAATGAATGTGCATGATATTTAATAATTAATTAAATAAATAAATTATTAAAGCAATGTGCAAGTGAGATTTAGATAAATAAATTAAATGTTTTATTTATCATTAATGAATGAATAATGTTGAGAGATTAAATAATAATTAAATAATCAAATAATCAAAGTAAGTATTTAACTTAGGAAGTGTGAATGTGATTAATTAAATAAAGTTATTTTTTTTTTAATAAAGATGGCGGAGCCACAAAAGGATTTTATTAAAATAAGTAAAGCGAGACTGAATTAGCAATAAAAGAGCAGAAGCAAGAGAGGTCTGCATAGGAAGGTAGAAACCTAGAAATATAAAATAAAAACTGAGGACCCGTATATTGACCAACTCAAAATTTGTCGAGGAGAAGCGAAGACCCCAACAATTTGCAGATGAAATGCATGGCTGAGATGTTCAAACCTGTTTCCAAACTGTAGAAGGCAAAAACTAGGGCCAAAAAAAATCGAGGGTACTAGAAGAAACCCCAGAGATTGATTAAAAGTTGCAGACCAAAAAACCAATTCCATGTACCAAAATATCAAAATAAGCAAAAGAGAAGTAGGGCAGCACATCCCCAAAATAAGTAAAGATTCAAGAAGCTCTTTCCTCTAAAGTTACAATATCTATAGGTGGCAGGAAGAAAGGCTCGACATGAGGCTCAATAAGAGCATGGCAGATGAGCAAACGAACTTTTTTAAAGAGCTCATAAATTGGATCACACAGTGAATTCCCCAAGTGATGTTTGAGATGAAGTAGGAGAAGTTTAAATTCTTGTGAGCAATCATTCACCAGACCATGTGCCATGGCACAAAGAAGTTTCGAGAGTCGTCTATCTATGGGAAGATGTTCTCTATAAAGAACGCCACCAACAAAATTTATATCATGGAGTATATCATAACTCTCGAGTGTCGGTTGCAAAGTGGAGAGCAGGTGAACATGCAGGAGCAAGTAAGTTCCAGCTAGAAACATCACCATGTCCACACTCCATAGGACGTCCATAAGATTTGATACAAATCTTGACGCAAGCTCATATGGAAGTTCCATTACATTGAGTTCCATCCAATCGTAGCCCAGAACAATTTCCACTGCATCTAGTACTTTCTTGCACTAGAGTGCAAAGGTTCTGAATTTTTCCTGAGAGAGAGGAGAACTATCTCGAATTTTAGGAGTTCTTGAAGGAACTAATACAGGGAAAACACTATCCATTTGCAACTAGAAGGAGTGCCAACCGAAACAAAAGAGTGTGGATGAAGAAACATATATTATCATATTTAAAAAGAAGTATTTAGCCGCTATTAAAACATTAGGGAGGTCTCACTCATATGAGCGATAACACATTCAGATTGTTGATTGTACCCTTTGAAGGTGAAGGCTTGAGAAATTAAATGCCGAAAAGAGGAGTGTACTTTGATCTGCTAGCACTTTGCCAAATGGTGAAGGATATTTTATCCTAGAAATTTTGCTTATCATGAGGCGAGTTTACCTTTCCAAAGAAAGAAATTGGCTAAGAATGGTCTCACCATTAGTGACAAAATCACCAATAATCCATAAGTATTAAACAAGGGTAATGCCCAAGGTGAAAATCACATTCCAAATTTGACAAGGAGCACATAGCCGCCACCGAAACGAGAATCATGGCAGACTTCTTTAAAAATAATTAATTTCAAAGTCTTTAAACTCCAGGAATCCCTCACAAATGTCCAACACAAAAAGACAGACCCATTAGTGTGGACACCTATGAATGAGGAGATGTCACCCAGCTGCACCAATGAATATGAAAGCCAAGAAATGTTGTACCCTTTGAACATGAAAGGGCAAAAGTTTCCAAATGAATTGAGCATAGAATCATAATGCAAGAGTACTAACAATCCCAAACAGATCACCATATGTACCTGTTTTAATTTTCTGACAAAATAGCTCCATTCGAAGATAAAATTATGTTATCAGCATTGGAGATTAAGAGGAGTTTTATAAAAAATACTGAGGTGCACCCCAGAAATCGCTCACAAATGTCCAAAAAAATGAAGCAAGTCCATAAATGCGGATACCTGTGAAGGAGGAGGTGGCAACCAACTAAGTCTTAAGTCTTTGGAATAAGTAGTGTCTCATGTAATAATTGTAGATCTCGACTATCTCATGTAACCTTTCTTTTACTATCTCATATGACTGAGCGGTGAGCTGTCCACATGCCACAATGATAGAAACCGATGATTTTCAAGAGAAGAGAACCAATGATTACAATTAATTTTAGAATTTAAAAAATCAAAACAGCTAACATTTGTTCAAGGAGATCATAGAAAAATAAGTGGAGCACCCCGGAGTTATCGGTTGGAAATCAGGGCTTTGAAAAGAGGCAAACACATTTCTACTCAGAGAATTCTTTGTATTCAATTAATTCATCAATTGCCTTATTAGCAAGAAAGTTTGCATGTGTATTTGTTTGTCTATAGCGATGAGATATTTGAAAAGATTGAATTTTTTTCAAGTTGTTTCAGAATATGGGACAGAATAAAATATGAGTGCCAAGAATCTGAACCCCTTTTCTGAAGAGCCGAGATTGTTACCATTGAGTCTCCTTCTATAGCAATTTGGGAAATAGAGAGTTTCTTGCCAAGTTTCAATCCTAAACTCAAAGCTTTTAGTTTTTCCATGTTGCTCGTTCCATCTGGAATTGTTCCACATGTATCACTGATGAAATCACCTTTCCAATCCATTAATATAGCTACTATGCTTGATTTACCTGGATTCCTTCTCGAAGCTCTATCAAAATTTTATTTGATGAAGTTTCTCGGTGGTGGGGATCACTTCAAATTGTCTATGTTGGCTTTTTGAGTATTTTGTGTAGCAGATCCAGCTCTTGGAAGCTTAATAAGCTGCTAGTTTTTCTGTATTAATGCATCCCAAGAGGAGAAGAAATTAACTTGGTGCAACTTTTTGAATAGGGAATTTGACAGCACTTCAAAAACTAATTAAATAAAGATAATTAATTAATTTAGAAGAATAAAGATAATTAAAGATACAATTAAATAAATTATATTCATTGAATTAATCAAGAAGATAAATAGGAGTTAAAGACATAATTAAATAAATAGGATTTATTTAATTAATTAAGAAGATTAATAAGAGTTAAAGATATATTTAAATAAGTATGATTATTCCAATTAATTAACAAGATTAATGATACAGTTAATTAATTAAATAACATAAAGTTCTTTAATTAATAGTGGAATAGATAGTAGTGATAATAATTAAATAATTGAAGCATTATTTATTCATTAGGAAATGATGATAATTTTTGCCAAAATGTTACTCATAGGCTAGGAAAATTGCAAGTATCTACAATGATGTTGGATAATGTAGCCAATTTATTTGCTAATGTGCTATTGAAGGTATCCCAAATGAATAAACATAGTCCCTCTTCTCAAATAATGGAATAGTCAAACCTCAAAAAGATCACACCAATGCAACAAATAACTCCCACAATAGAGTCCTTGGTGGACTTACCTTTGGATCTAGATGAGTTCCATAATTACTCAAATGAGGGAAGTTATGCAACCGTAATTCAAGCATCATGGTTTAAAGAACCTCTCATGAGAGGATGTTAATAAAATTTGAGATTGGTAGATAGGTGGTTGATGATGCCAAATCCTTCAAATGCACAAGATTTATGTTAATTGATAGATTCATCACCAATCAAGAATTTAAGGACTTACTATTGAAGAGAAAAGGTGAGGCATCTAGATTTAAAATGGAGGAATCGAAGACAAGGATAATAAAGATAAAATTATAGAAGAGATATGGGAAGAAGTTAATGTAGACATAGAGAAAATTACTCTAAAAAAAGGGAGAGAGATTGTTAGGAAGAGTGGATGTCTACTCCTACCACTACATAGAGCAAGTGTAGAACAACACCATTACAATAGAGGCTTGAGTTCCTCTCATTCTCTCCCCCATTAGCCTTGAGCACTCTTAGTGGAGGTGGTAATATTTTGACTCCTCATCTCTATTATTTGGTTGAGTAAGGACATTACTGCTTTGTAGTGTTTTAGTGTTGTTTGCTTTATTCCTACTTTATCATAATATTTCTCTATCATCGCAAACTTGGCTATCCGTGGAGGTGGAAACACCAAATGGGGGTCTGACTAAGGTAGACCCCTATACATCCCCCAACAATTTTCCTCTTTGTTGTGTGTAGGTGGACGTGACTTGTGGAGCTAGCTGGTGAAAAATCTTTTGTGTGAGATAATTCTTGTCACCCTAGCATTAATCTACTTGTTTTATCATATCCACTTAATTGTTTCTTACTTCATAGTCTTATTTTGTTCACTTAGAAACCATTAACTAGGTCGTTAGCTAGTTTTCTAGCGGTTAGACCTTTTTTTTTTGGTCCTCTAGCCATACAAACACTAGTGCACCTGAGAGACGCTAGCGTGTTGTGTTGTCATCCTAGAACCACACTTTTTTCCTCTGATAGGGAGCTATCTGAGATATAGAGTTGACCTTGGAAACCAACTCACCTAGTCTCCCCTCAAGTCTTAGGTTTGCAGAGTGATCGAAGGACCTTAAAGTCCTCATCATTCTCATCCCGCATCTCCTAACATTCCCTGATGCTAAGGTAAGTTAGGGAAGCCTAATTCTCTTGGCCCTCTATGATCTGGGGCCTCGACGTGGTTGGTCCCCCTCTCTTACATTTTTTGTGAACCCGACGTAAACCAACATCTACGAATTTTTGGGTGTTTGAGCTTTCCCCTTGTACCCTCTAATCGTGGTACCCCTACATGTTGTCAGGGTTTATGAGAATTACAACCTAGTCCATGACCTCTTGGTATATTGTTAGGAGAAGTCTACAACACCTTTGGATGGAAAAGACGAAGGTCACTTCTAATTTCTCTGTAGGCCTATTTTCTGGTTCTACGGTTGTCCTGACCACTCAGGGGAAGGTATCACAGGGTGAGTTAAAATTCCTTGATAAAAATAACCATGTTCGTACTCCTCCTACATCACCTACATCATCTTCCATAAATGAGAATGAAGCTATCGACATCCCTTCTGAATATGTCACTAGTTTGAGAAAGGGGTTGAGCGCTTTGGAAAATCACCTAGAGAAAAACTCGAAGCTAGCTAGGGTTGCTAAAGTTATCAATGAAATAAAATATATGGTAGGAAAAGACCAAACATGTGTAAAACTCCTAGCTGGTCTCGTTGGTTAGGCTAAAGTGTGTGCCCTGTCAAACCATAGTAGAATGATACAAGATGGCCCCTTCAAATAACATGAAATATAGCTAGGAGTGTCGATGCCTCCCGCATCCATGTACATTGTTGAAATGGTCCCTTTGATCAGTATCCCTACTGCTTCCAAATTTTTTGAAACTGTCAAAGTAAACAAAAACCCTCTGGGTTTTCACTCTACCCCTCTTATCGCCTCTGGTGGTGGAGGCTTTGGTGGTGGTAGCTTTAGTGGCAGAGGTAGCAGTGGTAGAATTGGTTTCAACAGAGGTCATGGTAGTGGCTTTGGAAGTGGTGGTGGCTCCAGTAGAGGTCATGCTAGTGGTGGTGGCATCGACGGTGACTCTCATGGTAGTCATGATGGTGGTTCTAGTGGTGGCTCTAGTGGTAGTTCCAATGGTCCTATATCTTCTAATGAACCTATTCGAAACACCCTTCTTCAGAATATGGGCAAGATGCAGAACTAGCTAACGAACCTTTCCCAAGCTTCTTCCTAGCCTATCTTCTAGCCCTTCTTCTGACATAGTCCATTATTGGTAGCAATCCTAAACACTCCTTTCCTGCAAGGGATGGAGATTCCTAAATTTAAAAAATATGGTGGCAAAGGAGACCCACAAACATATGTGTCTACCTTTAGTTCCTTATGTAAGGAATTTTTCCATCATGATGCATTAATGGAAAAATTATTCCCTTGATCTATTAAGGACACAACACTTGAGTGGTACTAATCCTTGCCCAAAAATTCCATCTTTATGTTTGATCATCTTGTGAACCAGTTCTTATGATAGTTCCAAGCCAACATCAGACCTAAGATGACCTTCTCTAAACTTGTCTGATGTAAACAAGGGGATAAAGAGAAGATTACAGATTTTATAGTGCAATATTAGGAAATATTTTCACAAATCTCATACCCGTTAGCGGACTCCGATGTGTAGAAGGTGTTCATAGGGAACTTACAAAGGCCTTGGCAAGAGAAGTTTTCCCTTATGAAATACCCTTCTTTCACCCATTTGTGTGTTGCCTTACAGGAGTATCAATAGATAGTGGTTCAGTTTGGGGGACCTTCCTCGCACTCCCATCTTGAAGGGAAGTGCATTGTGTTGATATCTAGAAAAAGAAAATTTGTTGCGAATGTAGTAGCCACTATAGATGACAACGACCTCAAATGTAATTGAAAGTTTAGAAAGTTATTAGAATCTTATTCCTCCATCTTAGAAAAATTGTTGAAGGATAAGATCGTTAACTTTCCAAGCCCTAAAATCATTAGGGAACCTTACCCTAGCCGGTATAAAGTGAATAACTATTGTCAATACCATCGAGTTAACATACATGATATCAAATATTGTATGCACCTTCATCATGAGATACATGATCAGATCGAGGATGGTATTATCCATCTTGATGGTTTTGGGGATAGCAGATGGTCTGTCATCATAGAATGGACGTCTAAGATAGCAGTGCCTTAGTGATTTTCATTTCAAATCACATCACAGACACAGAAAAATATGCCATAAAGAGAAAATAGGCACAGTGGATCCCCCATTGATCTTTATGAGAAAAGTAAATGCTTAACAAGATAGCAGCTCAACACAAGCATTGATTCAAGAAATTGAATCAGACAACCATGAAAGACAAACATGTGGACACATAGATTTACATGGGGAAAACCTTTTTAGGTAAAAAACCCCACCCTCCAAAACACTCAGCTCAAATTTTATTATTCATCAACAAACAGTTACAATACAATCTCAAAGCTATGCTCTTCAGAAGATTACATCTTGTCCATCTAGAGAAATACAGGCAACACAAAAATACAAAATGTTCACATAGTTATAATGTATTCAAATGACATACTATGTAGATTCCCTTAAGCTCCTCAGCTAAGTGTCACATCCAGCTCATGGCCAGCCCAACCTCTAGGCATCTTAGGTTCACATCTTTGCTGATTTGAGAGTCAAAGTGTTCACAGTTATTCTGCAATATGCAAAACCGCTTGAACACTCTCAGCCTCTCTGTCTTCACTCATTATCCTGATCTTGCACATGAGATTACTTTATAATCTCTAACTGTGTCCCTACCTAATCTGACCATTCAAACAATCAATAGTCATCAGGATATTTAATTATCCTACCTACAAGCTTTCATCATTCCCTAATAATGTGCATCGCTTCTACAGACATCAAGCCACCCAACATTAAATTGGTTGCAGATACATGTCCATCAACCTCCATTCAAATAATGCAGCCTATCAAAATCAAAAAATAATCTTTCAGCCAATCAAATCTTAAAGATCTTGCCACGTGTCGCCTTCTCATTCATTTCCTGCTTTGACTCAGGGTCAAGCTTGGTCAAACTCGGTCTGAGCCTATCGAAGCTCACCTTGCTTTCCTCGCACTACCGCACTGAGCACTAACTCCTATGATGGTATGGTAGTGAGCCAGCTCAGTTTGTTCTCTACCTGCAACTGCGCTACCGTTGGGCTTGGCTTTTCCCACCGGGGTATGGTAGTAACCATCGGGTAGATTGCTAGTGGTCATATTGCATCACCGCAACTTAATGAACAACCCTCCATAGTATAGCGGTAAACACCATTGCTGACCACCATGGTTTCACCATGCCACCATGCTTTAACCGCTAGACCTCTACGCTAATGCAGTCGCTATCACTGATCGCCATGGCTTACTATGCCACCGCAACATGGCCAAAAGGGAAACACGGTGGAGCGGTAAGAGGTCTTCTCTTAACCGCCAAGCATCCATTGTAGGCACTGTGGCTTCCCTGAGCACCATCCGCAATAAGGCGATAACCATCACTAGACCAACGCCCTTCAATCGACATGCTTGACCATCACTGCTACCGTGCCACCATGCCACCACACAACTAACAAGCAACCTCTATGGTAAGGTGGTAAGGCCCTGCTCTACCAATGGGCTGCTAACCGTGCTACCTCACCACCTCCAAGGGAACCCTATGGTATGGCGGTAACTACCACATCGACTATCATCGTTCATTGTGCCACCACTTGTCCAAAAGAAGACCGTCATGATGGGGCAATAACATTGCCCAACTGCCAGACCAAGTAGGGTGGCTTGTGGTAAAGTGGTAAACCACTCAATTGCACCACCAAGGAAAGCTTGCAGTGGTAAGGAAGTAAGGTCCAAAAAGAGGGCTCCAAAGAAAAATAGAAGTCGAAGCGAGGAAGATGAGGCATAAATTTCCAACAAATGCAAGCAAAAAAAATATGAAGAAATCAGTGGTAAAATCTAATAGTGAATTGTAGATATACACTGACTTGTTTTTGTTTCATTCTGCTAACATGATTATAGATCCCTATGATTATGTTACTTAGCCTGAAGCGTATGTTAACATGGTTACTATTACTCCTTCTCCTTTTCTTGCAATTGGTTCGTCGAATATAACATTCACTTCACAAGATGTACTGGCAAACAAAAAACCTTCCCTTCTTTACATTCCCACTCACCTCAATGGAAACATTATGACAAGGGTCTTGGTTGACCACGTGAATATAGTGAATGTCATCATGGAGGAGACACTATTGTTGAATTCCCTTCAAAGGGAGGAATATGAAAAAAAAAAAATCATCTGTATGCATGATGGTCTTGAGCTCTTAAACCATATAGATTGACAACCCTATTCATCCTGGTTGGACCTAGGAATGTAGACATGGTTTTCAATGTTATTCCAGAGTCTTACCTATTTAGAGTGAAGCTAGGTATACCAGTCTCTTGAACACAAGCATCAAATCCTTCAGGCAAAAAAGGCACCACAACAGTAGTAGCAAAGCACTTAAACATGAACACAAAATGAGAAACCAATCTCCAAAACAAGATAAACCATCAACTAGAAAAGCAACCACAAAACTGACCGCCTTCATCCAACTGATCAAACCCATGTGACTGAAAAACCAGCAACCACAGCTCATGCTATTTCATCCAATCACCCATACCTCAAAAGGTATGCACATCAGTAAACTCATCCCAGTAGCACAACCAACCCATTAGCAGTAGAATACGAGCACCATGTGCCAACTAGTCAACAAAGACAAAGCACATCTAGGAAATCCCACTGCAAGGGTAATACCATATCTGAAAGATTAAAGGCATTACCAGTCTACCAACCTCTACACATAGAAAAATATAACCATGTAGTTCCAAGGAACATCCACACCAATATGCACAACCTACAACCACCTGTTTTAAGAAAAATTTCTCTCAACAATCTTCCACATTCTTCCATGGTTGCATATCTAACTGACGAAGGAAACACCCACAACTCCACATACATCTAAATTCATATGAACATTCAAGAAGAAAAGACTAGGTTAGAGAGAAACTGCAAATCATAACATATAGCATCCTCCTACATACACTTATAAATGCTAGCTGTGTCAAGAATGATGTTCTTCACATCCCAAGGGAAATGCCTTAACAACATCCAATAAATTCCATGAATGTAAGCATCTCAAAACAAGATCAGACTAACCCATATAAACATCTACTATCAGTTCTCAAAAGCACAAGGAGATACACTATGCTATCCACCTTCCATTATGAATCCTCCAGAATCTTAAAACAGCAACTCAAGATTCATATCCATGAAAGATAAAGCATATGACATATCTACAAGATATAATGGGAAAATACCTCTCAAATAAAAAACATCACTGAGCAGACCAAGAAGAAGTAAAAATAAAACATGCTCCTCCAAGATATACAAGTCACCATGACTTACCTAAGAGCATTATCCTTACTGGTCTCTATTGAACTCGTGTTCAACCAAGGTGTAGGCTACTCAAACTTTCAACTGTAACCAACAACATAATTATAATAATTTCAGCCTCACCTTATTCTCCATGCATCCATGAGCACCAAGAAACTGTCATCTCATGCTAACTCCAATCTGCATTACTACACTTAAAATAAAGTCCCCTGGCATATGACCAAAGTATTTAAAACATAGAGAAACAATAGACCACTATCAAAGCTCCAAAACCTAGGAACAAGAACTTATCATGACACCATGATCTTACACATCCCCCTTATGAGATACCATGCTTGAAGTGAACAAGCTATCAAGCACCACTAGCATCTCAGCCAAAGACTACCAAGGTCCTTCATGGCTCCAAGATGTTGCACACCTTCAAATAGTGACCATGCAGATGCAAAAGAACTCTTCTGTAGCAACAAGATCTAAGAGCCCCACCAGAAGCATCTGCAACACCAAAGAAGATCATTCACCACCAACTGATGAATTCATAGTCACTGCTAAAGCTCCCATTGAACTGTGACACCGAGCTTTCCAAGCATGACTGACCACCTGCTGATCCAAACAACCTCCAAGTACAACTGACACCATGTCCACTGGACAAAAATGCTGAACAACACCAAGATCACCAGATCAGATAGGCAACATCATCACTATCAAAAGCTTACACTAGCCAATGTATCAAGCTCTCCATGACATCATGACTCACATGCTACAAGTCCCCATAACTGACTATTGAGGTACTCAAATGCCATCCATCCTCTCATCTCAAAACAACCACGCCAATGCACAAGTGACCACATACAAGGTCAACTAATAGATTTGCACCATCACAAAAGTAACCTTGTGGATATTGACAGTCCACTTCTAAGTTGTCTCACTACAGTCAATGATTAGTTAATCCACCAACCACACAACTTGGAGACCTACTTCAATGAAAAAAACCTACGAATCTATCATAGCATTGAAAACTGCAAAATTGAGATCATCAAAGAGAACAACCACGTAGACAACTTGAGTCAAACACCAGACCAGAAACAAATCCGATTTCCCAATCAAGTCCACACCTCAAGCACCATAGTCTAGGAAACCAACAAGCAACACTACAATAATTTTGAGTGAAAAACACATACCAACACTCCCTTTTAGAGAAGACATCACACCTCCTCAAAACATGTCGAACTGCAACCATCTCATCTAGTCATACCCCAAAAGCCAGGGTATAGAAAATAGTTGTATAGTAGCTCCACAAAACCACAAGTTTTCCTTGACTATGTAAAACCTAAAAAACACAGTGTTTATAAAACACCCATGCATTTCCATATTCACTGATCATCTGGATGACTTAGGAGTTTGTACACAACCATCACAGTTAACTAGAACAATGACAAACATGAATATGCAAAATAGAATTTTTAGGAAAATCTACAAAAAACCTTTAGAGCCAAAGACATGAATCTGAAACATGCAAGTGCAAGATATAGGTAAGCAGGAACAATAGGTCCATTTCAGACCAATTCCAAAATCACAACCATGCATAGGCATATGAGAGAGCCAGGCTATATAGAAGTTTTAGACCACTCATGATCAACTTCATAGCCTTTATACAATCAGAGCAACATAGAATCTACCTTTAGTGCTAAGTCAGAACACCCAACACAAGCACAATACTCCATGGCTGAACAATAACACAAGAAACTCCATACAACCAGGTAGCCTCTCATAGAGACACCTAGTATGAAACCACACACTATTGCAACACAGCCATAAATACCTCACATCTCTTGCATCAAGATCATTTTCTGCTAGCCAAGAGCCTCAGACCACATCGCCTCAATATGATCAAATCTATTCTATCCAGTGTCTTTCAAGATTCGTGTTGAATTAAAGAAGCAGGAACTTGCACTCATCGAAGGATCAAAACAACAATAGATTCCTCCAGATTTCCTCAAGCTGTCCAGGCTAGGAAATCTTAACACGAGAAATACCCAAAACTTCATTAACCAAGAGAAGGCTCTAATACCACTTGTTGGTATCATCAAGCCTTGACCTCCCTTAACCAGCTCTGATACCACTTGTTAGTATCATCAAGCCTTAACCTCCCTTAACCAACTCTGATACCACTTGTTGGGGATAGGCGATGGTCTACCATCATAGAACGAACATCTAAGACAACAGTGCCTTAGTGATTTTCATTTCAAATCACATCAAAGAAACAAACAACTATGCCATAAAGTGGAAACATGCATAGTGGATCCCCCATTGATCTTTTTGAGAAAAGTAAATGCTTAACAAGATAGCAGATTCAACACAAGCATAGATTAAAGAAACTGAATCAGACGACCATGAAAGACAAACATGTGGACACACAAATTTATGAGGGGAAAACCTTTCCAGGTAAAAATCCCCATCCTCCAAAAAAATCAACTCAAATTGTATTATTCGGCAACAAACAATTACAATACAATCTTAGAGCTGCGCTCTTCAGAAGATTACATCTTGTCCATCTCGAGAAATAGAGGCAACACAAAAATATAGAATTTTCACATAGGTAAAATGTCTTCAAATGACATACTATGTAGATTCCACTTAGCTCCTCAGTTGAGTGTCACAACCAGCTTCACGGCCTGCCCAGCCTCTAGGAATCTCAGGTTCACATCTTTCCTGATTTGAGAGTCAAAGTGTTCACAGTTATCCTACAATATGCAAAACCGCTCGAACACTCTCAGCCTCTCTGTCTTCGCTCACTATCCTGATCTTGCACACAAGATTACTTTATAGTCTCTAACCGTGTGCATACCTATTCTAACCATTCAAGCAATCAACATTCATTAGGATATTTAATTATCCTACTTGCAAGCTTTCAACATTCCTTGATAACGTGCACAACTTCTATAGACATCGAGCTGCCCAACATTAAATCAGTTGTAAATACATGTCCGTCAACCTCCATTCAAATAATACAACCTATCACAATCATAAAATAATATTTCAGCCAATTAAATCATAAAGATCTGGCCACGTGTCACCTTCTCATTCATTTGTTGCTTTGACTCTGGGTCAAGCTCGGTCAAACTTGGTCTGAGCCCATCCAAGATCACCTTGCTTTCCCCACGCTACTGCACCGAGCACTAACTCCTACTGCGATATGGTAGTGAGCTAGCTCAATTTTTTCTCTGCCTGCAACCGCGCTACCGCTGGGCTTGGCTTTTCCCACCATGGTATGGCGGTAACCATCAGGTAGACTACTAGTGGTCATACCGCATCACCGTGGCTTAACGAACAAGCCTCCATGGTATAGCGGTAAGCACCATCACTAACTGCCACGGTTTCACCATGCCACCACACTCTCATTGTCATACCTCCACTGTAAGGTGGTAGCCAATAACGTTAACTACGACGGCTTACCGCACCACTGTTACATGGCAAAAAGGCCATTACGGTGGAGCGGTAAGTGGTCTTTGCTTAATTGCCAGTCATCCATAGCAGCCACCATGGCTTCGCCGAGCACCATCCATGGTAAGGTTGTAACTGTTACCAGACCGCCACCCTTCAACCACCATGCCTAACCATCGCTGCTACCGTGCCTCCGCGCCACAGACAACAAACCTCTGCGGTAAGGCAGTAAGGCCTTGCTCTACCAACGCCCCGCTAACTGCGCTACCTCGCCACCTCCAAGGGAATCCTACGGTATGGCGATAATGGGCATGCTGACTATTGCCACTCACCATGCCACCGCTAGTCCAAAAGAAGGCCACCACAGTGTGGCGGTAACACCTCCCAATCATCGGACCAAGCAGGGTGGCTTATGGTAATGTGACAAACCGCTCAACCGTGCCACCAAGGAAAGCTTGTAGTGGTAAGGTGGTAAGGGCCAGAAAGAGAGCTCCAAGGAATAATAGAAGTCCAAGCTAGGAAGATGAGGCATAAATTTCCAAAAGATGGAAGCAAAAAAAATATGAACAAATCAGTGGTGAAAAATAATAGTGAATTGCAGATATACACGAACCCATTTTCGTTGCATTCTGCTAACATGATTATAGATCCCTCTAATTTTGTTACTCAGCCTAAAGCGTATGTTAAGATGGTTACTATTACTCCTTCTCCTTGTCTTGCAACTAGTTCATCAGATATAAAATTCACTTCGCAAGATGTACTGGCAAACGAAAAACCTTCCCCGCTTTACATTCCCGCTCACCTCAATGGAAACATTATGATAGGGGTCTTGGTTGACCCCGTGAATAAAGTGAATGTCATGACAGAGGAGACACTATTGTTGAATTCCCTTCAAAGGGAGGAATATGAAAAAAAATATTTGTCATCCGTACGAATAATGGTCTTGATCTCTTATACCATATAGATTGATAACCCTATCGATACTAGTTGGACCTAGGAATGTAGACATGGTTTTCGATATTATTGCTGAGTCTAACCTATTTAGAGTGAAGCTAGGTATACCTTTTCTAGCTTCCATAAATGGGATCATCTCTATAATTCATAAATTTTTAATGTTTTCCCAGTGCATGACACTAGATACCAGCTTGTGGTGTCTCGTGTGGGATACTTGTTGGATCAATTTTGGCTCACTTTAGTTAGTCTACTTCCTCTAAGAATGAACCTACTCTATAAGAACTATGCAAAGTATAAAATGAAGGGCAAGGGACAACCAAAAATGACCCTTCCCATAGTAGAATAGCCAACTGCCTCCTCTTCCCAAAAGGGAAAGGAGAAGCTTTCTCCTTCTCAAGCTACCTTGTCCACTCCCCTTTCTTGGGAGGATTATTGGATGAGTAAGCCTGGTCTTTATCCATTGATTCCAATGGTATCTTCTTGGTGTAGACCCGAGATCAGGATATCGAATCTCCCTACCAAGCCCCCTAGACATTGGTGATAGGTTGTCATTGGTCCTATCTCTTTAGTTGAAAAGTATATCAAATATCGACCAGGTAGTGTTCAAGTCTATATGCAATAGGAAACTTCTTGATTAACTATCTAGGATGATCTAAATAGATGGAACTCCTAAATAAGATTTGAAATAAAGGACATTTAAACTAGAAAGCTTTGAAATAACTATACTAGAGAGCAAGAAATTATTAGTCTAAAAAGCATAACCACTAAACTAGAAAGCATAAAAAATGATTAAACTAACAAGTGTATAACTTGCTGAAGCAGAAAAACATGTAAAGAAACTCTGAAACATTTAACTAGAACTAAATTAACAAAACTAATGGCTAACAAAAAATAACCTATCAACTTAAAACTTAACAAAGAGGAAAGGTACACCGAAACTTTAATTAACAGACTTGAAAAGGGACTTGACTTCACAATTTATTATTTAGAGAATATAGATAAAAAACTTTGAAAGTAACAATACTTATCTATCTATTCCTACAATCCCTCAAGTGGATAGCTCATAGGTTTCTTTGTATCTAATTCAAGTCACATAAACTAATAAATCCAAAATTACTCCATCTAGAACAATTCCATTCTCATACTTAGCAAACCAGAATAAGGTAAACAAGATCTATTTTATTCATATTAAGAGATTAATATAGAAACATAGCTCAAAGATTCATTATGACACCATAACGATATTATCCAGTTCTCTTTGATTTCTTAAAATTACATATATATGCAAAAACTACTTACTAGAATCCTGAATTTTAGTAGGTGGAAAGCACCACTGAAAAGGTCTTCAACTGATTCTAACAAACTAAAAAAATTCAAGTCCATACATAAAAAAATTAAGCAGGGTCGTAATGAGCCATAAGTATTTTTAACAAAAGTAACTAAACAACTATAAAAACTCAGTACATCAAAAACCCTATAATTTCAATGCCTAACCTTCCAGAGCTTGTCCTCAACTTTATGGAGTCAGCATTGAGTCTTCTGCATTGAATTCTTTTTAGTTGGGCATGATGACTGATTTAATCATAAGAAACCTACTTATTTCTACAAAATCTAAACTATTAAGTCAACGTGTGTTAGTTAACTCCAAGTAATTTCAAGAAATAAGGTTTACAATTCCCTCAAAAAGAGAGCACTTATTAATCCTAAAGATATCTAATTGGTAGAGTAGAGGGCTGGAAAAGTATATAAAAGGGTATTTAGTCATTTTTAGCGACGAGGTTATTTTTACCTCATCATCTCCTCCCCTTCGTAATCTTGAGCAGGTCCTCCTGCTCTCTATTGTGGGCCCTATCCTACATTCCCTTTGTTCCCATTTTTCTCTTCACACTTGGCACTGAGATCATACTCATCATCTGCCTCTTTGTCAAAGTCCCCAGGGTCTCTTACAAAACCTTGATGTAGAGTAATCCTTGCATTCCATCCTTCAAAATTGTCATCACTCTCGTTTGTGTTAACATATAAGGCAGGAGTGGGTGAAAACTTTAGAGGAGGTCTATACCTCATACCAATCCAATCAGTCTTCAACTATGCAAGAATGTCAACTAATGCCATAGCCCTTTTATATGACCACCTAATGTTAATGGGTGATATTATATCTCTCTTTTTAAGATACATGGGAAGAGGAGTATACCTTTCCTCACACCCATTCCATCCTTTCCTGATAAAATTTGTTCACTATTCTTGGAAATGATCATAACATAGCCGAAGATTGTTGTTAAACTTATTTCCTATAACCTCATGGATCTTGAAATTTATAAATTGTGCCTTGAAGGCAAAAGGTTTCCTATATGGATGTCTCATCTTTAACCCAAAGGTTTTCTCTGCCTATAGATATTCTTTTGATCTTTCCTTTGACTGAATTTTATTTTGCATAGTTAAGAGAAATGACCTTAATTTTAGTTCCCCAACAATGAGATTAACATATAAAAGTATGTACAATCTTTTACAAGTAAATTATGGAAAATGAATTCACACAACATATCTTGTTGTTCAGGAGTTGATTCGACAAATATTTTGACAAATTCTTTGTCATCAGGGTTATATGGCTGATTATTGTAAATTTGGAGCAATTTCCATCTCATAATTTTTCATTAAGAAACATTGCATATAATCTAGATGGTCTTCTACAAGTCAACAATAACTCACTGATTTGGCATGCATCATGTGTAGCCATGTAAACCCTGCCAAATGATTCTTTTAGAAAAACCAACTCCTTTTTCAACCAAGCATTATCTTAAGCCATTTCTTTTAGAAAGTAACACCTTTCCATCCACTTCATGAGTAGTGGAGGTATTCTCACTTGAAACCATTCAATTATAATTGGATCGATCTATATATCCTTGGATTCCATGATAGGTTTAGTGTTTTTTTCCTATAGGTCTTGCTTTAATTCAGAAATTCTACTTGTAAAAGCATTCAATTCACTTTTCTATCTATTTCTACATTCTTCAAAAGTAGAAAATAATTGCATAAATTTTTTTGGTAACTTCTTAACCTCTTCATCTCTTAATAGACACATAATTTTTATTTGTATCATCTAATTGTTGCATTTTAAATTGTAACTGTTTGATCATTGTATCTCTCTGTTCAACTTGCATTTTCAAGTTCACAATTTCCTCATCCCTTTTCCCTATGATTGCACTATGTGCCTCAAGTTCTTCCTATTTTTGATTTATTTTCTCCTTGTTTCTTTGCAATTAAATTTTTAACTCAACAATCTTTGCATTCTATTTTACTAATTCTACTTTTTTTTGCTCAAATTCTTCATCTATAGTGCTACTATAAAAAAGAAAATTGGGGTTTTCTATATTTACATCATCTTCAACATATAGTACATTCTCTTGATTAGGCATATCAAATGAGTTGGACTCAACAATTTTATCAACAAAATAAGAAAATTTCCTTACAGTTTCATCATCAATGTCTACAACATGGGCTAATTGTTCACCTTCCTCTTCTTGCTTCTCTAAAGATGAAAAAGTATCTACTTCCACCCTAGGAGATTTATCAAGCTATTGTTCACTTTCTTTCATTCCCACATCACTAGGTGGGGTGTCAATATCCATAGTCTAGTCTGAAGTCCTTGAATTTCTACTTTTAGGGCATTCACTACTTCAAGAGGCACATTCTCACTGGTTTCAATAGATAATCATTTTCTTCTCCACAAGGGAGGTGTTATCTGAGAGGTTGTTTTAGTGTGCTTCTTCCTCTTGTGAGGAGGTTCCTCTTCTTTAGAATGTATAAGTTGTACATTTTGACTGTTCTTGAATTTTTGGCACATTAACCAATGTTTCCGACACATTGTCACTAGGAGTAATTGAGGCTTGATGAAGTTGAGGAGCATCAAGAGATTTAGAGGAGGATTCTCCTATAGACTGAACCATTTGTTTTGATGACTTTCCTTCCTCACAATGTTTATCAAACTCATCACTCAATTTTTTCAAGAAATTTTCACCATTTCCCCTCTGGTCCACTACCAACCTTATACCTTTCTATCATTCCAATAATTGAATCACACAAAAATATAGGGACATTAATCCTGAGAGAAGGGTCTTCATCACCATGGCACAATTGGGTTAGTAACCAAAAATAAGGCCCTACTATAGTAGCTATTTTCCCTTCACAATTGAAGTACTTAATTATCCATGCTATGATAGTTCTCCATGGTTTAGGTATTGACATTCTTTGAAATCCCTTATTTTGTCCCCTAGTACTGATGTTTACTAAAGGTTGGGGCTCACCCTCCTTATGAAATAGTTCAACCATATTTTGATAGGTAATTTGTGTGGTCTCAGCCAAATCAATACCCTCATTTTCAAAACTAGAGAGATGTGAGATGATCTTTGTATGTACCCAGAAACATTTTCCTCGTACCATTGTCTACCCATCTGCAAAGTTCTCTACAAATTCTTTCACCAGTTGCTCCGAATATCCCTCAAACTTTTTGATGAATTTGAACCACCCTACTTTCTGAAACAAGATTTCAATATTTCCCAATGCAAGTAATTTTTCTGCCGAAATTGGCTCAAAATTTTTCTTGTCTCCCCCCATTTTTCTCTCCTTGATTTCTTTCCTCAAATTCTACATAAATGCTTCAAAAATACTTGGTTTAAGCCTCTGAATTGTAGGAGAAAAATAATATGACTTTGACACAATAAGTGGAGGGAAATAATTAATTCATCTTACTTGAGTTATGTTGTGTAGTTATAGTAGTTATGCATGGGAAAATGAGCAAGTATACTCACACTTCATGTGATCACTCAAGGACTCAATTTACTAAATTAGGAAAGGAAAGGACTTGTGCCAACTAATTAGCCTTTATTCAAAATAGTTACTAACTTTAAGAAAAAAATTACTTACCTTACATCCCTTCATTAAATGTAATTTCACTCACCTTTTCTAACATAATATATTACCATAGATACAATTGGTGAGGGTGGAAACGACCTTTATTTTGAGATGGACGGGCTGACAAAATTCACTATGACGAAAAAATTGTCATAATGACTTCATTTATTGTGAGAGGATTTGGTACTATCGGGCTAAGTGGAAATATATGGTGTGGATTAAAATGTAACAAAAAATAGGGAATGAACATGTGTGAGACTTAGGCATATCAAAGCATTGGAACAAAAAGAGAATTTACAATGTTTCAGAGCATTATTGGAAGATGCAACCATAAAAAAAAGTGGAATAAGTTTTGGAGCATCGATGGAGATGCTATCAAAACACAACAAAAAAAGGTTTCAGAGCATCAAGTGGGGATTCTCTCGAAATGGGGAAAAAAAAAATCGGAGCATTGATGGGGACGCTTATCGAAACACATCAACAAAAGAAATTTTGGAGCATCATTGGAAGATGCAGTCGGAGTGACAAAAAAAGGGTTTTGGAACATCATCAAAAGATGCAATTGGAGCAGAAACCAATTTTTTTGGAGCATCGCCGAACGATACAACCACTAAAGAAGAATAACAAAATTCTGGAGCATTGATAAGGGATGTAGCTAGAATGTAGCAAGAAAATTTCTGGAGCATTGTTGAAAGATGTAGCCGGATGAAGAAAGGAAAATGTATAACTTGGGTCTTGAATTTTCAGAGCATCGAAGAGAGATGAGTATAATAAAAGAGAAAAACACGAGACATCACTATTGATTCATGCAAGTTACAAAGCATAGGAGCTACAAAGCCAACAAGTTCCAGAGCATCGTAGTAGCTGCACTACAAGTTCCAAAGCATCATCGAAATATGTGCCAATTTTTTTTTCCAAGAAAAATGAAGTCCTACATCTCGAGTAAAAATGCGAATTAGCCAAGTCCAAGAGATGAAATTTTTGAAAGAAATGCTCTGAAAGGAAAATTATACACATGCTCTTTTTTTTCCTTTTTAAGGTAGAAAACTAAAACTATATTGACTCCACATGAGAAGAGTCAATGCATCAAATTTCTCCCTGTGTCTCTACCATTTTTGTGAATTCCTCTTTATTGACCAATTTATGGTAGATACATAGTCGATGCCCATTGACTAGGAGGGTTCAAGAGTCACCATCGATGGGCTTTAGCTGAACTGGCCCATTTGAAAATACCTCAAAATTTTCATATGGCCCAAGCGAGTGAGTTCTGAGTTTTCCTTGGTGATATTTTAATTTGGAGTCAAACAATAGGGCCCAATCCCCATTATAAAACTCTCCTTAATTTGTTTGTCATGCCAAAATTTACATTGTTGCACCAATTCAGTTCAATGTACAACCTCCAAGCAGATCTCATCTAACTCATTAACCTAGGCACGTTTAAGATCTATCCGCATTTCCATAGTCATATGTAATGTTTGGAGTTCAAATTCAATCGGTAAGAGAGGTTTTTTCCCAAAGACCAGCTCGTATGGACTAAAATCGATGGTTGAATTCTATGTCATGTTATAAGCTTAGATGGCTTTAGGTAGTTTCCTAGCTTAATCCTTCCTTCCTGATGACCCAATTTTTGTTAAGATGTTTTTTAGCTCCCTGAGGGTGATAGGGTGATGATTTCTTATGACTAACCCAAAAATGGTTGATGAAGGCCAACGAAACCTTAGACATGAATTGAGGACCCTGGTCTATAACAATCATCCTAGGAGCTCCAAATCTAAGGAAAATTTTATTATAGAGGAAATCAGCCACTTGCTCCTCCTTGGAAGCTTGTAAAGCTTGAACTTCTGCCCACTTAGCTAGATATTTGGTGCAAACCAAAATATAATCCTTCCCTTATGAGGTCGGATCTATTGGACTGATAAATTCCAATCCCCATTTCTCAAATTGTTTAAGGACTATCTGGGGTTGCAAGGGAATTTCATTAGATTTTGTTGGTCTCCCTACCCTTTGACATTCATCACAATGGTGGACATATTTCTGGACATTATTATGCATAGAGGGCTAATAGTACCCTACACCTAAGATCTTATGAGAAGATCTCTTTGGAGAATAATGTCCTCTAGAAGGATCATCATGATAGGATCATAGGATACTATAGGTTTCATCGGCCCTAGCATGTCATCATAAAACTATATCAGGCCTACATTTGAATATGATCCCATTAGTCCATTTAAAACACATGCTATCTCTTATAAGGCGTTTCTTCTATTTAGATGTAAAAGTAGGTGGCACTTCTCAAGTGGCCAAGTAATTGGCAATATCAAAAAACTAGGGAGTTTTAGTAGAAATGGCAAAAAGATTCTCCTCTGGAAACTCATCCTATACTAGGGAACATTCATCATCATCTTGTTTAATTTGGGATAAAAATTTGCAACCACATTTAATTCCCCTGGTTTATCAACAATTGTCATGTTGAATTCTTGAAGAAGCAACAAGCATCTAATTATCCTCCCATTCACTATAGGTTTATTCATAAGGTATTTTATGGTTGAATGGTCTATATATACCGTTACTATATCTTGTAATGTAGTGTCAAAATTTCTTAATTGCATGAAATAGAACTAAGAATTCCTTCTCTGTTATTGTGTAACTACTTTTAGTTGGAGTCAAATTCTTACTAATGAAGTATATATCACATTTCCCACCGTTCTCATATTCTTTTCCTAAGACCACTCTAATGGTGTCATTAGATGAATCAACATAAATATGGAATGGTAAGTTCCAGTTTGGTCCATGAAGGATAGGAGTTGAGATAAGCTTCTCCTTGATAATTTTGAATGATGACTGACACTCAAGTGTCCAAGTAAACTCCATATTCTTTTGGAGAAGAGAGAATATATGAGCTGCAATTTTGCTGAAATTTTCTATAAATCTTCTATAGTATCCAACATTCCCTAATAAACTTCTAACATCAGTATCAATCTTTGGGGTGATCAGTTGTTGTATCACTTCAACTTTCTTTGGATCGACTTTTATTTCATCAGTAGAGATGTGATGTCCCAACACAATTCCTTGTTCTACTATTATTAGAAATTTTTCATGGCTTAGGGACAATTGATGATCCTCACATTGCTTCAGTAATTTTTCCAGGATTTGGAGAGCTTCATCAAAATTTGTACCATAGATAGTGAAGTCATCCAAATACACCTGCACACACTCATTTACCAGCTTAACAAATATAGCCAGGATAGCTCTCCGAAACGCTGCAAGAGCATTGCACAACCTAAAGGGAAGGAATGTATATGAAAATTTCCCCCATGGACATGTAAAGGTCATTTTATCTTGGTCTTCTACTGCAGCCTATATCTGGTTGTATCCACTAAATCCATCCAAAAATGAGAAATATTTTATCCCAGCCAAGTTATCCAAAACCTGGTCTACAAATGGTAGGGGAAAATAATCTATGTGGGTTACCTTGTTAAGCTTGCTATAACCTACACATATTCTCCACTTTCCATTCTTTTTGGGAACCAAAACCAGTGGTGAAACCCATTTTCTATCATAAATGGGATAAATAAACCCCACTTCTAGGAGATTCTCAATCTCAATTTTAACAATATCTTTCAAGGTAAGATTGAGTCTTCTTTGAGGTTGGAGAATAGTTTGAATGTGTCCAGTGTAGATATGATGGGTGCACACACTATGGTGTATCCCCCTCATATCCATGTAGTCTGAAGAAAAGGCTTTAGATCTACTCACTAGGACATTAAAGATTTTATGTTCTTCCAGCTCGATCAACCAATTGTTAATGTTTAGATTTTTTCCTGGAAGTAGAATAATTAATTTAACACTCAGATGATTGGATGCAACAACATACATAGGACTTGTCAAAGTGTTAAGGGGGCAGCTATGAGGTATGTTCTTATGAATTTTGGCAATATCCTCAAAGAAATGTTATGCTTTTGGAATGATATTCACCAGAGGACAAGGCAGTCCCATGAAACAGGTACTATCAAATTCAGAGTTTCCTATGTTCATGGGTTTTCCTAAGATTTCTTCTACATCCAACATCTCCTCATCACCCAAATCCATGGTTCAATATTTTCCATCTTTTTTTCTGATTCGTTCTCCAGTTCTTCACCATGCTGTTTGATGACTACCATGGCCAATGAGGCTAAATTTTCTTGTCCGTTGGGGCCTTCTGGTTCATCAACCCAAACTTTGTTGCATTCAACAGACTTGGTGGGATGATACAAGACTATATGTTTACTATTTGGACCATGTGAGATAGTCATTCCTCCCTCCCTAGAGTCAATTTTGGATGCAACTGTTGCCAACCATGGTCTCCCTAGGATTATAGGATAATTGTCTTTTGGTATTAGAGACTGAATTACTTGAAAGTCCAGAAGATGTTCCCATCCATCGAATTTGACAAGAACATTCTCGAGGACACCCTTAGGAATGGCTATGGCTTGATTTTCCATCTGTAAGACTATGGTTGTGGGGAATAAGTCAGTAAGCCCTAATTCTTCCATTACATCAACAATCGTTACGTTAATGTTTGCAACCAAGTTAATTAATGCATTAGGTATTACCACTTGATTAATTGTGATTGTTATCAGTGGACTGCCTAGATCATCATATTTTGGAGTAGTAGTCTTCCCAACCAAGAAGTCAACAAAATAACTATTTATGTGGATAGTGTTTATTTTCTTTGGTTTCCTTTCTGGGGTCCTAATACACAATTGTTTGATCAGTTGGTTTAGCTCTGGAATCTCCTTAATTTATTGTAGTAAGGGAACCTCGATTTGCAACTATTTGATTTCTTGAATCAACATAGTTTTTGTGGATGGGGGCATTTTTATAGAACCTTTCGCAAAGGTTGGCTTAAGATGCTCCAAAAAAGGTTCTTGGATTTTATTTTTGGCAGGTGAATTGTTCATAGTTTGAGTTGGAGATTGACCCTCTCCTTCCTGAGGTAGGTCAAAAGCTCTAGCTGAAGGTGGGGGAACGGTTTTGTCTGGAGTAATTTCTAGAGTTAGTTTGGTAGTTATGGGTTATTTTTACAAGATCAATAGACTCCTTAATATGTTTGTCAAGTGTCTCAACAATTGTTGGGGGCTGAAGTGTTTTTCCTAATCTTAATTGCAAGTTTACACAATGTATGGCATTAAGTCCAGTAACATTATCCTGTTTGGTAGAATACAACGGGACATTCTAGCAATTGTTCTTTGGGTTTGGAATAGGTTGCAATAGAAGTTGTAGTTGATTAACTTACTTTGTTTGTTGAGTATTCTGGGGGATGGAAAGAGATTTTTCTATTGATTAGGTCCTCTCTTGGGGCCAATGTAAAACTAATTCTAGGGTTGGTTCCATTGTGGAGAATAATTTTGAGGATACCATTGATGCTGAGGTTGATTGTTCCATTGAGGATTCCCCCATGATTGATTTTCCCATTTAGGTGGTCCCCAAGGGTAAGTTCCCCAGTTAGGTGGTGCTTGAGGTGGATCCTAAGGCCAAGGTGCTACCCATTGATTATTATTCTAGTTGTTCTATGGTCTCTAGGTAGGTTTTGAATTTTGGCCATAGGAAAAATTTTGTTGGTTCTCTGATTTACAAATTTGACTTATTCCTCCTACAGGCTTGTTCTTTTCTTAGATTTCTTTATGGAATTAAGAAGCTCACACTAGTCAGTAGGATGGTCCTTATTTTCACACCTAGGGTAGTAGATGGATAAGGTCTTTGTATTTCACATTTTATCCTGTATTCCATCCAATATGGTATCCAACTAAACAATAATGTTAGTCTTAAGGTTAGCTATATCCTCACATAGTTTTCCTATATCAATAGAACTTTTGAAAAGGGTAGAATTTCAGACCCCCCCTTGAGTACAAGATAAGTTCTGACAGAGCTCAGTGATTTGACCAAGGTTCAGTTGAGACACATCCCCTTTCGCATTAAATCCAATCTCCTTTGAGCATCATCGTCAAGACCTTTAAGAAATATGGTCTTTAAAATCTCAATAGTTATGGTTTCTTTGCCAAATCATTTGGATAGGAAGACAAAACTATCTAGGTAATCTTCTAAGCTCTCATCTTCATTATGTCTGAGTTTGAATAGTTCCTCCTTCCTATCGCTCACCCTATAGTAGCTCTAGTACTTATCCAAAAAATAAGATTCCATGTCATCCCATGAGCTTATAGACTCTGAGGCTATCCCCATGAACTAGAACATTGTTGAGTCCTTTAGAGTAGAGGGGAAAAGCTTAAGTTTCTAGTTATCATTCTTGTAGTCACGTGTTTGATAAAATACCTTGAAATTGAAGAGAAATTGGTCAAGATCCTTAGAAGGTTGGCAAGAAAGTTGGTGAAATATTTTTCATGGTCGTGTCATCATCTTCATCGATAGCGATAGGATAAGTAAATGTTCATGGTGGTGGTGGAGTGTCAGCATTGGCATCTCTATAGTTATGGTCACAATCACCCATATTGTTGAAGTGAATTTGTCCCTCTTCAAAAGAAATTTCAAATGGGTGAGGCTCAAGAGTTTGGAGAAGAATATGCTCCTCTACAACTATATTTTCTCTTTTTGGAGTATAGGGGAAGGTCTCAGGTTGATCCTAGTCAATCAATTCTTCAGAAAGTTCTTGAGCTGAGATTTCTTCTTCCTCACTCATGGATGCTACATCATTTGGGGGGGGGTTTGGTATGAATCTTCCATGGGGGCCTCTTTTCCTGACCATGTAGAAAAGGAAGCTTGAGGACTTTTTTTTTTTCCAAAAGAGGTATTCAAGGTATCTCCTACTAACACTTAAAAAATTAATTCCCAGGAAATGGTGCCAAAAAGTGAAAGGTTGTTGTTGGTCCTATTTCTTTACTTGAAAAGTATATAAAATATTGACTGGGCAGCATTCAAGGCTATATGCAATAGGACACTTCTTGACTAACTCTCTAGGATTATCTAAATAGATGGAACTCCTAAATAATCTTTGAACTAAAGTCCATTTAAACTAGAAATATTTGAAATAACTATAATAGAAAGTAGGAAATTATTAGTCTAAAAAGAGTAACCACTAAAATAGAAAGCATCAAAATGATTAAACTAACAAGTGTATAAATTGCTGAAGCAGAAAAACATGTAAAGAAACTATGAAACATTTAACTAGAACTAAACTAACAAAACTAATGGCTAATAGCAAATAACCTATCAACCTAAAACTTAATAGTGAGGAAAGGTGCACCAAAAATATAATTAATAGACTTCAAAAGAGACTTGACTTCACACTTTATCATTTACAGAACAAATATTTAAAAACTCTAAAAGTGACAATACTTATCTATCTATTACTACAATCTCTCAAGTGGCCATCTCGCTTGTTCTTTGTATCTAATCTAGGTCACATAAATTGGTAGCTCCAAAATTACTCCATCCAAAACAATTCCATTTTCATACTTAGTAAAATAGAATTAGGTAAACACGATTCACTTTATTCACATTAAGAGAGTAATACAGAAACATAGCATAGAGATTCATTATGACACCATAACGATATTCTCTAGTTCTCTTTTATTTTTGAAAATTATATATTTATGTAAAACCTACTTTTCAGAATCCTAAATTTCCTTAGGTGGAAAGCACCACTGAGAAAGTATTCAACAAATTCTAACAAACTAACAAACTTAAAGTCTGTACATAAAAACATTAAACAGGCTCGTAATGAGCCACAAGTCTTTTTAATAGAAAGTAACTAAAAAACTATAAAAGCTCGATACATCAACTACCCTAGAATTCTGGAACCTAAACTTCTAGAGCCTGTGCTCAACTCTATGGAGTCAAAATTGATTCTTCTACATTGAATTCTTTATAACTCGGCATGATTATTGATTTATTCATAAGAAACCTATTCATTTCTGGAAAATCTAAACTATTAAGTCAGTGTGGGTTAGTTAACTCCAAGTAATTTCAAGAAATAAATTTTATACAATTCCCTAAAAAAGAGAGAACTTATTAATACTAAAGATAACTAATTTTCATAGTAGAGGGTTGGAAAAGTATAGGGAAGGGTATTTAGACTTTTTTAGTGATGAGGTTATTTTTACCTCATCACTTGGTACTACTTGTACAACGTGCATAAAGCCCCCTATGGGGAATCCTCTACATCCCAGCCTCTCCGACCTCCTATTGCCTCTACTTCTAAAGCAGTAAATGTGAAGAAGAACACTTCTGAGGCATTGGAGCTGACTCTCCGTAGTGTTTCTGAACCGGTCCCTCTTGCTCCTGTTCAAGAGTCTATCCCTTCACTGGAAATGGCTATGGGGGACACTCCTATGGTAGAGCAGGAGCCTTTTGTTCCTTCACAACCTTCGGCCTCTAGTTCTAAGAGTTGCAGGAACCACCTTGCACATGAGCGCAAGCACCGATGAAAGGCTATCTTGGATGAGCAAGCCACCTCATAGAGGAAGGAAGAGGAGATGGTCACCCCTATATTAGGGCCTTCTACTGCATTCTCCTCTCTCCTTCCCTTTGTTTCCATCCAAACCAACTCAATATCACTTCTAGCTTCCGCTGTGAGTGAGAACATGCCTGACCTTAGAAAGGTGGAGGTGTTCATTGCTCCTTCAATGGACCCACCCTTGTTGACATCCATTCCAGATGTCCCACCTTTCCCAGAGCTCGAAGATATGACTAACACCTTGGTCGTATCTAGTGTGGTTTTTTCTTCCTCCTCCACCTTTCTTTCCTCGTCTATGGGGAGATCACCTCCTCCGACAAAGAAGAAGGTAGAGAGTGATCCTTCCAATAATGGAGGACATAAGAGGAGCCCGATTTCTTTGAGAGGTGGACCTGTGCTAACTTGTTTTGAATTAGTAACGAAACCAGTTCCAACTTCCTCTAAGTTCGTCACCACTCTCAAATTTATCGAAGAACTTAGTAGTGAACATTGGGCACAATATCCTCCATCAATCGAGGTGAAACATGGAACTCACGCTAAGTGCATGTTTAACTTGGTGGATGAGGTTCCAACCTTGTCAGCTATCTTCTCAGAGTTGTTGACCTTAGACCCACAAGAGTTTAGTGATGAAGACCTTGGAGGTTTTTCTTCATTAGCCCTTGTTGCAAGACAGTCAAAAGTTCTCCCCCTTACATTCCACCATTATAGGCTCATCCTCCTGCCCCTACGATGATCTAGAGTGGGAAGCTAACAACCTCTTGGTTGATTAGTGTTAGGGGCATACCTCCTCTTTATCTTGAGATTAGATGTGTGTGTTTTGTGATGTGCTTCCGCCATCATCGTGATGTGTGTGCCTGGATAACCCTCATCACCCCTGTTGGTGCTTCGACACATGCATTGTGTTTGTGTTGTAAATATTCTTCTATTTTTATCGTCATTCTTCCATGTTTGTGATTAACTTTCAAAAAATTGGGGATCATGCAAAGCATTGGGAGCATTTAGGCTTCCCTTCCATGTTGACCCAATTTTTTGTTTTTACTTTGTCTTCTCGTGCATTCTTCACATGTCCTTATATAGAAGGGGGTTGATGACAATCCATTTATATAGTATTATTATACTTATATATATATATGAGTAGTTCTAACCTTGAAATATCAAGATACCCCTATGTCCTTTGTTCATGCTCTCTTTCCTCTTTTTCTTTTTCTTTATCTTTCTCTTCTTTGCTTGAGTTTTCCCTATCATTTGTGAAAACACCACCTTTACATTGCTTTCATCTTCACAAAATACATTCATTTCCAACGAATATTTTCTCAAGATTCTTCACACACTTCTTTGTTAGAATTACATTCTCGACTTAAAACCCTAATGGAACATGTTTCCTTCATCATGGGTTCATAAAGAAAGGACTTGGTAACCTTCCTCTGAAGAGAGAACAACTTTGATCTTCCCCTTGTGTGGGGGAATATTCTTCCTTTCAAATTCCTTGATGAAGTGAACATCTTTCAAAAGGATTCCTTGATGATGAATCAATTCGAGAAAGAAGAAACCAGCTTTTGAGCAACGCATCCTTCAAGTGGACCCTTTCTTTTTATGTTGGGTTCCCAAGGGAACCCTTCAAATTTTTTTTATCTCAAGTAAGTCTAGCTCGACGGCAACTCAACTAGACCTACTTTACATCTTTGCATCTAGCTTGGGGGTAGCCCGACTAGACCTCACTTTTCAAACAATGCATCCCTTGAGTGGACCCCTCTTCCTTTTGAAGGGTTCCTGTGGAACCCATTTTGAAAGTCTTCCAACCTATCGACATTCTATGTGACTGCCCGCTCACTTTCCTGCATGGCTTCTTCCTGACATGTTCTATCTACGGGTAAACATGTAACTTCATGGGTGCACCCATGAAGCCACTTTTTGACTGTACAAAATCTTCTTTTTTTGGTTTCCCTCATGTGAGAGTTCTTAGGGGATACCTTCCTTGTAGGTCTATGGGTCTATAAGGCACTTTTCTTGGCTTCCTTCATGTGAGAGTTCTTGGAGGATACCTCCCTTCCAAGTTTTCAGGCCTATAAGGCACTTTGCTTCTTTAGCTTCATAGTTCTACGAAGCTATGAAGTTTTTTTCCTGTCTTGCACTCTCAGGTTCACCAAATCATGATTTTTTTCCTCAATAGCTTGAGTATACATTTCTAACCCTACTACTTCTTCAATCTACTTTACCATAGCACTCATCAGTATTCATGCTCACTAAAGTGGGGGAAAAATGTATAGAAGAAAATTTGCACCCCTAATGCAAATTCCCCTTTTACCCTTCCTCACTTTAGAAAACCAAATTCGGAGGCTAAATTCCACATAAGCCTATTACCTTCATTCCACTTGGCACCTATTTTGATCATCAATAGAGGAATAACTATCGGGGATTCCCACACAGTGAGCTTACATCCTTAGTAAATTCCTACAATTGGAGCTTGTAGAGGGGTTACACTTCCCATTGGAAGTCGTATTGTAATGCCCCCTTTGGTTGACCAACCCGAATATGGTTGTTTTCTTCACTCTTTCCTTCAAATTCACTATTCATTCATCCATTTTCATTCTGTAGATCTCTTCACAATCCATCTACAATATCTCTAAGCATTCTAGCATTCAATTCACACATTCAAGCAAAATTCTTTCACTCCATCAACTCAGTAAAGAAAGTGTAGAATAACACCATTACAACAACCACTTGAGTTCCTCTCATTCTCTCTCCCATTAGCCATTAGGACTCTTGGTGGAGGTGGTAAGCTTTCTATTCCTCTCCTCTTTTATTTGGTTGAGTAAGCACATTACTATTTTGTAGTGTTTTAGTGTTATTTTCTTTATTCCTTATTTATCATACTATTTCTCTATCATTGCAAATTTGGTTGTCCGTGCAGGTGGAAACACCAAAATATGGGTTTGATTGAGGTAGACCCCTATAGAGCGCCCCAACAATTTTCCTCTTTCCCGTGTGTAGGTGGACATTCATTGTGGAGCTAGCTAGTGAACAAGATTTCATGTGAGATCATTCTGTCACCCTAGTGTTAATCTACATGTTTTATCATATCTACTTATATCTTTCTTACTTCATAGTATTATTTTTTTCATTTAGAAACTATTAACTAGGCCATTCGTTAGTTTTCTAGTGGTTAGACCTTGTCTTTCTGGTCCTCTTGCCACATGGATGCCAGCGCGTTGCACTGTCATCCTAGAACCATGCATTTTTACCTCTGATAGGTTGCTATTTGAGACACAAAGTTGACCCTAAAAATTGACTCGACTAGTCTCCCCTCAAGTCTCAAGTTTGTAGAGTGATCGAAGGACCTTATAATCCTCATCATTCCCATCACACATCTCCTAATATTCCCTTAAGTTGATGTAAGTTAGGTCAACCTACTTCTCTCAGCCCTCCGTAGCTTGGGGCCTTGACGTGGTTGGTCCCCCTCTCTTACACACTGGCTTATAACAACTATTTTATCTTCTAATGAGGTACTTTTTTATTTTCTAAATAGTCGTACTAGTTTTTGTTATCCTCCAAACAACATTATCAAATGAAAATTTGATATTTGTTCATGGATTTAAGCTTTTTGTTCCCTTATTTTTATGAAAGGGAATTCCAAGCCATTTTTCAAGGATCTTGGAATTTTATAAGCATGAAAGTTCTATCTTAGGTCTGTAATTATTTTGTCTAGGTTTTCCAAAGAAGGAATGATAATGTAAGTGTGAATTTTCTATACATCAATGTATAATTTTTGAAAGTTATAAATAAATTATGATAGCTTCATAGCCAATTGTCTCTAATTCATATTTTACTACTATTATGAATAAAATTGATCAAGTATCATTGATGTTTATCTTTTCCTTGTTATGCAAATGAATGTTTCTTATATAGCTTTTGCTAAAATGAATTGAATTGTTGTATCTGAAATATTCAGAGTTTTTGTAATACCCCTTCACTTTGCTTCTTGTTCGGTTTGCTTTATGCTATGTTTGGTTGCAGTTACTTCGATATTGGATACATTTTGTTATGATGTTTTGATCACTACTATTGAGCGACAACTATTATTGTGTGATGTGGTTATCTGATTATTGTTTCACATGCATTATGGATTAATGATGTTGTAGAGCTAGCATGAGATGTTATTATGAGATTATTGGAATTATGATGGAAGTGTCAGGTTTGATGAGTGTATGGGTGAAGAGGATGGGTTCGCATCACTCGCTTGTGAGTGCCCTGCGAATCCGTAATTTCTTCTTCACGGTGTGTATTATATGCTGGATATATTGTATGATGTTGTTTACTTGTTTCAGGATTGCAGGTAAATGACATTGACTCCACCTGGTTTCACAGGTTCGAGCGTGTCAATCCAACGGTTAAGTTGAATGGGAGATAGTAGCTAGGTAACATGTGTCAAGGCTACGCACTAGCCTTAGTGTGTCGTCAGCCTTGCTTGTTGAGTCATAGTTTACCTTATTTTAATATTATTTGATTTTGAAAGGTGCGTATTTATTTAATCAATATTTAGAATAATTGCATTTAAATCATGTTGATGGTTTTTTAATTTAAATTATGCAATGTGGATAAAAGTTTATATTTATAATAATTTATTATATTCAATTTATTTAATTAATTAAATTTAATCCAAGGGGGTTGAATTTAGTTATTAAATAATTAAATTAATTAATTAAATGTGATGCAAGAAAATGAAAGGAGATAAAAGAATTAAAATTAATTTTGGAATTTAATTTCAACTTGTGGGGATTAAATTAGAAATTGTAATTAAATGTTTATTTGGGAAATTAGTTGCAACTTTGGAAATTAATTTATTATTTGAAATTGCATTGAAAGTGGGTTTTCGAAAATTGAAATTGAAATTAATATCTAATTTGCATGGAATGTGAATTAGGATTGTATTAGGTATTTTTGATTTATAAGGAATACATGTTTTAATTTTGAGAGAGAAAGTTTTGGGGAAAATTCATTTTTACAGCAAAGAAGAAATTTAGGAAAAATTTACACAAAGAAAGGGTTTGAAGAAAGTTTGATTGTAGAATTGATTTGAGGAAAGATTGTTTGCATTTGTTGGGTTTTGGATTGGATTCGTTGGATGATTGAAGAAACTTCAGAAGATCTTTGGAGGAAGCTTGCATCAAAAATTCATCTTTGCCTATAGCTTCTTGAACCAGGTTTTCCTCTTGGTGTTTTATTGTTCTTGGTTACTTCTAAAATAATAGTGAATTAAGATTGTTTGATAAATCTATTGTTAGAAAAGAAATTTGTTATTTGAATCAAATCTAGAGGTTAAGCAACACATTAGATCTATTTTGGAAAATTTAAAACCCTCTATAGAAATTAGGTGGAGAAACCCTGAGGATTTTGAAACTTCTGATTTTAATACAGATGTATTTTGGTTTAATTGTTATTTTATTGTTTAAGAATTTAGAAAAATGGATTAAAAGAATTAGTTTTAAGCTTCTATGAAATTTGGGATTGCTTTGAAATTTTTTCATAATTTCACCTGTAGGTGAATGTTTCAGTATAATTTCTTCATTTTACCTTTATGTTGAATTCTAGTTAAATATATATATATATATATATATTATATATACTTACATGTGTATATATATATATATATTTATACATATGTATTTACATATGATATATTTATATATATTTAAAATTATGTTGAAAACTCTTTTAAATGTAAAAGCTTTCATTTTATTTATCCTTGGTTCGTTGTTTTTAGCGAACCCCTGTCACTGTTTTAAGCGAATTTAATTTGCTGGTTGTATTTGTATGGGGTTTGGGTGTTGGGGAGAATCTACCTCCCCACAGCCACACCCATATGGGAGCGACTGTGTGGAGGGAGACCCCCTCCACATCCCCTCTTAGCCGCCGCTCATTGCATTTGGGAAGAGGGTTGGCGGGATTTATTCCACCGCCCCTCCTCCCCAAATGCATTGGGGTTTCCTTATGACTTAACCTGTACATGGATTCTGAGGGTAGCTTGCGGATTTTGATGATAGCCTGCATTTTGAGGGCATCTAGATTGTATTTAGTTTTATTTGAATATCCTGATTTTTAATTACTTTTGTTACATTTACATTATCATTTATATGAATAAAACATGTAAGGTATATATATGATTTATGTATTTATATTGTATGCATAAATACAGACTAATTATATGTATATATATATATAAATTCTGGAGGTAATTAACATAATTATGTTGTATTTTGAGTTTTAAAATTTTGAATATTTTGTTGAATAGCGAAAGATATATTTAAAGTATATATATATAAAAGAATGAATATAATTATTTATTATTATAGACTTAGTGTATATATATAATAGGGAGCATTGTTATATATTAAGTGTAAATTTAATATTGTATTTTATTTCAATTTAATGCATGCAATTTAGTATTTAATGGATATTTTAAAAGAATGGATTTGCCTGCATGGATGAATGTAATAGATAAATTTAAATGATTTGTTGAAATTAAATAAGTTAGTTGTGTATGGATTTGCCTGCATGGATGAATGTAATAGATAAATTTAAATGATTTGTTGAAATTAAATAAGTTAGTTGTGTATCTGAAAGAAATATTTTCTTGGAACTGATTAGTAAGCATAATTCAGATTGATAGAGAAAAAGGTATTTTAAATAAATTGATTAGATTATTTAAGTGTTTGTTTAATTAATGAGATTCAATTGGAAACAATATGAATGCATGGTTAAATAGTTAAGCCAAAATATATTTTTTATACATTGAAGATATTCATATTTTTAAATAGAGAATTGAAAAGATATAGATTTTGGATAGAAGTTGAATATAGTAATTGCAATAGTTTAGGTTGTATTAGAAGTAAATCTAGGAAATGATTGTATTGGATAAGGAAAATATTTATTATGATTTATTTATTTCCATAGGGCAATTTAATCATTGTGATTGAAATATTAAAGAATATATATAATTAAATTTATTAATATATATATATTTGGTGTCGATATAATATGGATCATGTATATATATATATATATTAAGTGTAAATTCATTATCGTATTTTATTTTAATAAGATGCATGCAATATATTATTGAATAGAGATTTAAAAAGGGATTGATTAGTGTAGATGGGAAAGTGGATAGAGAAACGATATTTTATTATATTAAAGTGATTGCATATTCTAAATAGAAAATTTAATGGGATGTAAGATTTGGTTAGGAAATGGAAAGAGTTTACTTGCATGGATTTGTGTCAATTTAAAAGTAAATTAAGAAGTTGTTTATATTGATGAGGCAAATAGTTATTTTAATTTATTTTATTTCAATTAGAGCAATTTATTTATTGTGAATGAAGTATGAAAGAGATATGGATATAGAATATCCAAAAATAGTAACTTTCTCGTGATTGCCTTAAATGTTCTAGTTTCTCTATATTTCATAGAGGGATGTAAGTTTAAATTGTTTGAGACTTCCTATAATGGAAATATAAATATGGGTACATGATTATTTGAGTTAACCCTGTAGGTGTGTCTTTGACCTTGTTAATGTTACCTATTGAATGAGTATGGATTTAGGAAATCCAAATATTAGATTTCACTAATGACTTGGATGCTTTTGTTACTATGTCATCAAGTTGCATTGTGGGTTTTGGGATTTAGTGTTAGTCCTAAATTATAAGTCTTCCAAAAGAACTTAGAGGATAAGGGTTGTTGAATCTTTATGCCATCCAGTTGTTTTCCATTGGGTAGTGCATGGCGTCTTTTCAGTTTTACCCGGTTTCCATGAATGGGGATGTTTTGTGCCTCTTGTGAAAGGAGTGGACTATGTGTTTGTTGACTCCAAGAGATTTGGAGTGATTTATATCATTTGTTTCCTCATTGTGTTGGAGTGGATTATGATGCCTAGTTGGTATGCAGTTGTGTTTCCCTTGGTGGATTGTTTGGGTGTGTGTTGTCGAATAGAAGAGTGGCTTTTGTTAGGGGCTGGAGCCCAAAGTGGTAAACCAGGTAACCTTCAGAAGTGAGTTAATCAAGTGATAATTAAATTAATGTACTTATATGATTAGGATGCATTCACACTAATCATGATAATTTAATCCTCACTCATAGACACAAGGGCTTGTTTAGACTTGGGATGAGTGAGAAGGCCTGGAATGGCATAGTCATTTATCTTATCAGTATGTGAGGTATTTGATGCTGCATGAGTGAGTATGAGGGATGGGATTCGGTTGAGGCCACTAGGATTACCGGAGCCTATGAAGGATGCCCAAAGGAGATCTCATGACTACTATGCGATAACACTGTATCTAGGACAACTATTGTTAATTGTTTTATGTGTATGGTTCTGTGAACATACTTGATCTATTTTATGTCTGAAAGCAATGTGACCTATGTCAGTGATGTTTGAGTTATACTTGATTTGTACTTGTATTGTATTTGAGTTGTACTTGTTTAGTTCATTTGTTTGGTTATATCAGTATGAGTTAGTATGAGTCTGCCTTTGGTTAGTGGTTGTAGATATTTGTCCATGTTACATTGTTACTATCTCCTAGCATGGGGGGTGGGCCTTCGGGTACCACTTGGTTGGGTGGAACATGCACCAAAACCGTTGGATCCCCATTGTTCTTTAGTACTTGGTGGTGAGACATCCAAATGGACAGCTCGCGGTTCTTGTTGCAATTTCTTGCTTTGTAATATTTCATTTTGTATAAGTTATTCATCCCTCTTTTGTTATGAGGTGGAGTATGTAATTGTAATACATTTGTACTATTATCTCATTCTGGGAATGAGTGATGTAACTATTGGATTAAGATAATGATTATGAGATTGTATCTTATTATGTTATGTGGTATTCTTATGATGTATGATGTTTATTTCATAAAGTTCATAATGTTATGGTTATATGTAATATGTATGTGTGGGTTTAAGTAATCCTAACCTTGTAGCCTTAGAAGTTGTTGTTAATTAGTAAGTGAATGTGTATGTTAAATGCACTTTATAAAAAAAAAAATCGGTTCGCTTAAGACGTTAATTGCAACTTCCTTTAAGGTCACTTGGCAAGGCATTACAGTTTTAACATGTTCCAGGATTGTTATGAAGAATTTGTTATAAATCTAAATTTAGATAATATCATTATAGGGTAGTTAAGTGTTATATTTCATTGATTTTTTCATTTGTTGTTTAAAATACAATTAAAACTTATTTTGAATCTATTAAGCTAAGAATTTAAGGCATTAGTCTATGAATGAATATTTATTACAAGTCTCGTCATTTATAAATGAAAATAATTGATTTATTTTTTATATTTTTATTTAAGATTTGTAAATGCTCTCAAATCCATTAATGCAAAATTCTCCAAGAATTTATCCCATTCAATATATATTTTTTAATTCTTGGAATATTTCATTGGAATGTTTCTATTGAGACAATATCCTAATACAAATTAAATGTAAATTTATTTGATATTGTTAAGGATCATCCTCTTAGGTGTTGTAGAACCTAAATCTTTGGTTCATTGGCCAACCACTTGAAATTTTTGAATATAAGAATTAACTATTATTTATATAATTTCAAGAATTAGTTTGAAATAAAAAAATAAACAAAAACATTTATCATTCCAATTAGACTTATCTATGCACTAAAATTATAAAGTGCACAAAATTAGGGGGGTCTCTTAAAAAATAAAGGGGAAATATTTGTGTTGTGTTCTTTTCATTTTCACATTCATTTTCTACCTCTGGAATCCTCAAATTCTAAAATAAGTTAGTGGGTTATTTACTCTGGTGCTTTAGATCATATGTCTCCTTAATCAAAAGTCTTCAAATCACTATATCCTATAGAAACATCCAAAATATTGATAGATGATTGCTAATTTCCCATTTTTATAAAAGGAATAATATAAAATAGATATATAGACATAATTTTCCTTGTTCATTCCCGACTTGACCAATTTTATTTTTTTTCATATATCAACTCACTTGTTTAGGGAAGATAATTGAGTTTATGTCCACATCAATATTTATTAGATATTCTTAGAGAGAATAAATTGTTGTAGTTGGGAATATTTTCCATGTATCCCATATGACTTCACCATTTCTAACTTTACACCTAATGATTCATATGATGTAGATGGTTGATATCCTCCACCATCACCTATTTCTTCTTAGAGAATCAAGTTTCTTCTTCAACAACTTTCATTGATTATGTGTAGCAAGGTCATCAAGATTCACTTCATTGAGTTTATTTCTACTATTCATCTCTTATTTTTTATAGAGTTATTTTTTTCTAGATGACACTTCTATAGTATTATTGCTACTTTAGAGTTCCATATTTCTTCTTTTGATCTTCCAATAGCTCTTTAAAAAAAAATCATCTGACTCTTTTGTCCATTCTTTTTTTTCTTTCTCATCTTGCTACATGAGATCCCAAAGATGCTTTATAAAGAGAATCTAGAGATTATTTCAAGTAGGAAATCACATGGAGCTTTTGATCAATATTCAAAGAGTTCATGCTCTTGCTACATAAGATTGGTGTATAATAATGATTAGGTGGCTACTTGCCTAGGTAGGCAGTTAGTTAGGTTGTTGAGAAATTTGAATAATGTTTCCCTCAAAAAAAATGAATTCTTAAATTTTCCTTTAAATATATCTAAATTATAATGCAAATACATCTTCTATTTTGCATACAATTCATACTCATTTGTTATTTCTATTTTATCTTATATTATTGGCTTCATTCTCACATATTATTAGAGCTAATGTGGTGTGAATGAAAATGCTTTTAATCTAGTTTGTGAGATGCATTAATTTTGGGGTTGGACAAAGGTCCTATGAGAGGTCACATTTATGTGGTGATTGAGTATCTGTGATAGAATTCCACTCATCAAATATGGTATGCAGACTACAAATTGAAGGCAAGTTTTAAAGATTGTGTTAAAACTTTTACTTAGCTACTCAAATTAAAGACATTCATAGTAAAAAAATTCCATTTAGGGTTTGAAATGTTCTTCCTAGAATGAGAAGTAATGAAGTCTTCAAAATTTCAAATTATTTTTTAATATTTGCATTTAATTTGAATTGATCTACTCAAATTATTAAATCAAATTAACATTTATATTGAAATTTGAGTTGATTTGTTGAATTTATTAAAATTAACCTATAATTGGTCAAATTTGTTAGTATTTTATTAAATTTAATTTTAATGTTTTAATTTGTGTAAAGGTGTGATGAATTTATGCATATGTATGTATGACATGTGCAATTTCTCTATATTCAAGTGTAAAGGAATGAAAAATTCACTTAAATTTGCATCTATTTCTTGTTAAAATTGCCTATATTTCTTCATGTTTGAATATTTTAATCTATATATTTAAAAAATAATCTAAGAATTTGTAAAAATATTTGAATATTTGATCAATTAAGCTATCTAAAAAATTGGTAAAGGTGTCTAAATTTTTTTGGTTGAAAAATTAAATTTGTAGTATTTCATTGTCTAAATTTGTAGCATGGAAAAACATTTTAGTTTCAATGTTTGAATTTGTAAATCACTTAATTTGTAAGATTCATTATACTGAAGGGCATTTGACCCTGAAATTATTTACAAAAGGTAGGGTATGTTGTTCATTAGCCGAATAGTACAATTTTTGAGGTTAGAAAATATCCTAAGGCTTATATCATGAAAAGAGTGGTAAGAGACTCCAAATGACTTAATCCCTTAGTAATATGGGTTTTTATGTCCCTGATTATAGCCAATCCAAGGGCAGTAAAATTCACTTCCACTTCATACAAAATTTTCTTTTGAATTTTCAAAATTTGTCCAAAATAATTCTTTTGTGAATAAGATAAGACTAGAAAATCACAATTGGTGTAACTTTTTATTGGAAACTTTAAATTGAGTGCAATTTTTTAAAAATTGATTTATTTTTCATGCCCGATCCATTGGAATGATTCCACACTAAAAATATAAAGTGGCATTTTTTGTTCCAATTGGACTTATTTGCACACTAATATTATAGTGTTGAAAAGGGTCTTCATGTTCTATCTTGTATATTTCCACACTTCTAAATCTTTCAGATTGGGGAGAGTAGTTGAGAAAATATGGGGGATTGTAATCATGTATCTAGATAAATTTCCATTTTGGGAGGTCATCATGTCTTTTGATTCTCCCTTTCATCCTTTTGTTTTCAAGATAAGTTCATAGAACTATTTATTTTGGAAATAATGGATAAATATTCACTACGTTGTGTGAGATTTATTTCCCTATCTCTCTGGACTTTTTCTTAAGTGAAATGAACATGAATATAAAACTCCATCATTTAACAAACATGATAAGATCTATCGAGTAATGTATTACTCTTTTCGAGAATTTTTTACATCACATAGAGAACACTAAGTTCATTTTCACTACTTGGACCATCATCCAACAATTGTATGAAGACCTTCGATCTTCATCCAATAGTGATTTTTTCTTGGATGACATTGAGAATTTTGATACCGCAATTACAATTGAGGACAATGCCATAGTACTTATTGTTATAAATTGAAATTTTATAGTACCTATTGCTACTTACAAGTTTAGAGTTGCTTCTTTGAGAGATTATAGTTATTCATTATAGAAAGCTATTAATCCTCTTATAGATCTATCTATGTGGGATGAGTACTTGATAGACATTACATGTTTATTTTGTGATTCTTATCTTGCAAACTTGGAGGAAAATTTTGAGGATATTCATACTCTCTTCAATGTTATCTACTATGGAATTGCATAATCTTCTTTAGATGTTGTGAGGGAATCTTTATACCCTCTTGTTTATTCTCCACATTATCATTTGCCATAATTTGGCATTGGTGAGGAGAAATTTTAGAAAAATTTGCAGGGATCACCATTGAGTTTTCTTCCCTCACATTCCTTTCATGAATTTCAATAAATATTGCATACTTTCATGGCTCTATTGAACTTCCTAAGAGGAGGAATGTTGTCTGATGATCTTTGATTATCTTCAAAAATTCATTATTGGGAATATACCATCACTACATGAGATTGTATATTGAGGACGGTTGCATGGCTCCACTTCTTCTTCTCTCTTATGGGTGGATTTGTTCCTCACATGGGTTTTATTGTTGTTCTTATATATTGACAACATATTTTTATCCTTATTAGGGGGTGGTTTCACACAGGGTTTCCCTCACTTTTTGAGATTTGTATAGTAATTGGGTAACTTATTTGACCTTGTTTTTAGAACCCAATATTTTGTTCCCACCTAATATTTTCTTAAGGGGGGTGTTGGTATAAAGTATTAAAAATCATTCATGCCACATATTTTTCTTTTGGTTAATCATTGGTTAGCTAGCATAGGTACTTGGAGAGGTAATTACCTCTTATGTAGCTGAAAATTGTACTGTATATTTCCCTCCATCATTTTGTATAATTCAATTCACTCAAATTCCTATATATACCCTATTTGGATAAATTAACCATATTTTATTTTTCTTGTATTTCATATGTTGTAGTTTGGTTGTCATTGATGTCAAAGTTCTATGGAGAATGTTGCAGTCTGGTTCTTTGGTTTCTAGAGTCTCTAAGAAATGCTTAACCTTTTTGCACTGATGATGTTTTGATCTTGTGGTTTGGATGATATATTTTTGTTGTGTCAAGGCGTGTGTGATCCAAGTTTCAAATCCTATGAGTTATCAGAAAGGTTTTTTGGAGAGTGGAATATTAAAGACTATGTTCATCCTATGAGGATGTTCTTAGAGGTATAAAGGTTAGCTCTACATATCTCCACATTTGAAGATATGGCTATGCAAATCAGAAGTTAAGTTCATTGATATGTGAAGGTGTTATATCCAAAGTGTTATGTCAATAATCCTTCCATAGAGAAATTTAGAAGTGATAGAGTATTGGTCTATGTTAGGAAAATACAATGTGGTTCAAAAGACTTGTTAGAATGCTTCACATTCCACCACACATGAAGTTATAGTCAAATGGTTTCAAGGACATAATCAAATATATCTAAAGTATGTTATATTGAAGTTTCAAGTGATTTGGTGCATCACAATTTTTTTTTCAAAGTGTCAAAGTGATACAATTTGTTTTAGATGCTTAACCTTTATCAGAACATGTATTTGCATACTTGCACCTATAGAAGGTTGTGATGTTCAGTTGTATGAGTTTGTGTGGAAACTCTACATGTCTCATAGTGTTGAAGGTATGTAGCACATGAAGATCTTTATTGTTTCTAGTAGAACACATGTTTCAAGTCATTTTGTGAAGTTATGCTTTTTGTTGAGGCTGACTAAGGTATATTGATGGTGTGTGCCACTAATTCAAGTTTGAGCAGAATTTAAGGAGTAATTAAAGGTGATGTATGAGTCATGCTTACTCATCTAGGATAATGCAAATATATTTTTATCATTCTTTTGTACTGCCAATAGATGTGAAGGTCAACATGCTATAAGTTACATGTTTTCTTGTTTATGGCCAACCTAATTTATATTTTCAAAGCGTGATGATGTTATTTATAGAAAATCAAAGATGGGAAGATTGTTTTGGGACTAGGTTAGGCATTTTTTAGAATTTGTAAGACATTTTCCTTTTCCTAGTGTTGTGTGTAGTCTTTTGGGTCTTTCCCTCTACATGTTTCATGTTGTTTATTTTATCCTTGGCTGAATTATAGATGTATTATTTTTATTGTAGGCTAACATGTGAAATGTAATTAATGTAATATCATGTATAAATTGTAAACATATTTGATTTAGTGTATGATAATGTTTATGTTTATGTAAGTACTAAAAAAGAGAGAGAACCTTTGGTAGATCTTATTTGGTTTCATTTTGATCATATGCCTATGACATAAGGCATGTGAAGAAGTGTGGTTAATGTTTTGTTGGAGGTAGTGAGCTGAAGGCTATAACTTCTTAATTGCTGAAAGTAGTGAGCTATTAGGCAATTAAGAAGACATTTGGAGAGTGAAAATTAGAATTGCAATCATCAAAAGAGAGTGATCTTAATTGTCAATTTTAGATAGTGAAGGACTGTTATTCTATAATCATTCCTAAGTGGCTCAAATAAGCAAGTTGTAGCTTTCATGGGTATAACCTTAAATATGTAATAAGGGAGTTGTAGCCCTAAAAAATTTTGTAAATATTGTTCATCTTGTGAGGTTGGATTAGGAAAATAGCTCCTAACAAATTTTCTCACTATGGTTTTCTCCTCTGGTATTTTCCACATATATCTTGTGTTGTGTTGTGTATTGTCATCATCCTTCATGTTATTGTTTGTGTAGTAGAGTTTGAAGTATCTGTTTATTCTGTAAGGTTTGAGATTTGTTAAAATACTAATACCCCCCTCTAATTATTCCACCATGTCCAACATCATATTCATTTTTGTTTCCATTAACACTCAAATTCTTGGTTTCATTCTCACTTTCTTTTAGTTAAATATATATTATTATTTTACACAAAACATTTAATAGATTGAAAAAATATAATATCTAATTTAATCTATCTCCAACATTAATTTATTCTATTGACACATACAATTTATGGAAAATGGCACTTTACATGTCTACAACACAAGCAACGCTAGGAGCTCTCTTGGCCTGACTAGATGATAACAATAAAGAAAGGGCAGACTACTATATTAACAGAACACTAGTGGGCTATGAACTAAGCTACTCACCCATATAAAGAGCATGTCTCTTAGTTGTATTTGCAACACAAAAGTTGAGACACTACATCCTAAACATAAAAGTTAAATTGATTTCCAAAGTAGACCCACTCAAGTACCTACTATAAAAAGCAGCCCTAACAAGCTAAATCACAAAATGGTTAATGATCTTGAGTGAATTTGACATAGAGTATGTAGATAGAAGAGCTATCAAGGGACAAATCATAGTAGAATAGTTGGCTGAAGGACCCATAGATAATCACAAGCCTCTCATGATAGACTTTCCAAATGAGAGTATCTTGATGATAGAACAAATAGACCATTGGATTCTCTACTTTGACGAATCTCACACTCAACATGGATCTGGAGTAGGTTTTTTATTTCTCACACAACAAGGAGATGTTATACCCAATTCCTATAAGATTGCTTTCCCTTGCACAAACAACATCTCAGAATATGAAGCTTTGATTACAAGACTAAAAATGCCCATTGAATGGAGAATAAATGAACTACATGTGTTTGGAGACTCCCAGCTAGTAATTAGTCCAGTTAATGGTGATAACCAAACCAAAGAAAACAAACTAATGCCATATAAAAGGATGGTGTGAAACTTCAAGGATTAATTTTTCAAACTAACTTTTGAGCAAGTTCCACTAATCAATAATAAAATCACTGACACAATGGCAATAATAGGCTCACTTCTTGATACTCTATAAAATGTTCCTAAATATGTGTTCCTTGTGGAACAACTACTTGTACCTACATTCGACATCTCAGAATCATAATTGGTATGTGTTGTTGTTGGTCCTAACTCCCCATGATACCAAAATAATTTTAATTATATCCAACATGGTATCATACCTCTTAACCTAATGACCACTCAAAAGAAAACCTTCACCCATAGAACTTTTTGATTTACCATCCTAGGAGATACCCTATAGCATCGTAGTCTAGATGGTATGTTACTCTGGTGCCTTAATGTAGAAGAAGCACAAACAACCTTACAAGAGGTACACAAAGGTGTTTGCAGGTCCCACTCTAGTGGACCTAACCTAGTCCAAAAGCTACTCAAAATAGGATACTACTAGCCCTCCATGGAACGTGAATGCATACAATACTCCAAAAAGTGCTAGAAATGTTAGCAACACAACAATCTTGTTCATGCACCAACACAAGAATTGAGAACCATCATAACACCATGGCCTTTCTCGTAATGGGGATTAGACCTGGTAGGTAAGAAATCACCTACCTCATCCAATGGGGAAAAAAATTCATTATCACATCAACAAAGTATTTTACTAAATGGATAAAGGAAATTCCATTGACCTATATCAGCGGAAAACAGATATCCAAATTAATTTTAAATTATCTAATCTACATGTACTGAATTCCCCAAACGATAATAACAAATAATGGAACCCATTAAAGAATTAGGATGTCCAAGAACTTTGTTCCCAGTTTTCTATCCAACATAGATTTTCCACACACTTCTATCCTCAAGGAAATTTTCAAGCTAAGGCATCTAATAAAACAATCCTAAAAATACTAAAAAGGACTGTCATTGATATTGGTCATGATTGGAATTTATATCTAAACCCAACCTTATGGTCCTATCAAACCAACATTTTCACACCATTGTCCTCGGTCTATAGATCAGAGGTTGTCTTACCTATCAAGGTTGAAATCCTCTCATTGCAAGTCTCATTAAAAGGAATGGTTAGCAATGAAGAATATAGGGTATCCAAACTAAATGAATTAGAGCTCCTAGATGAAAGGTATTTGAGTGTGTTAAACCATCTGTAGGTTTACTAGAATCTACTCAAATGAAGCTACGACAAGAAAATCAAAGACAAGAAATTTTAAATTGGTGATTTGGTCCTCAAAGAGAATTAAAAGGTACAATTAAATTATGACAACAAAGGAAAATTTGAACCCAATTGGTTAGGGCCATTCATCATCACAACAAGCTATGGTTCTAGGGCCTATTAATTGGCTACTGCTGAATGAGAACCTCTAGTTGAACAATTGAACAACAACCACCTCAAGAAGTTCTACACATGAAGCATGCCAAAATACCCTAGGAAAAAGGGTAAAAATCTAGAAAAATAGATAAAAGATAAAAAATACGAAAAAAATAAAATGCAAGAAAAATAGTAAAGATAAATAAAATGTTCTTTGAGTGAAAACCATTGTGTGGCACTCCTATAATAGGTACAATAGTGAAAACCTAGAAAATAGGCACTATGTTTGAATAAAACTTGGATCATTATCTATTAGTACTATCCACGACATCCACCCATCCATTTCATAATAAAAAATGTATCCAACCATGGCTTGTCACTGATTAAGGAAAGTCGTTTTGTCTCCAACTGGGAGAAACTTCCCAAATCTGGTCATGGGTTAGATATTTTAGCATCCTATCATGGTCGGAAAACAAAAAAATTCTAAAAAACATAAAAAACATAAAAAAATCCAAAAAAATTAGAAAACCAACAAAATTTATATACATCAGAAAACAACAAAAAGATCAAAAACACTTAAAAATCATCAAAAACAAAACAACATCGTTGGGTTATTCCTTCACTCAAATAGTCTCAAATATCAACATTTGCTTGAACCCCATAGCTAGTTCAAGTGAATTTCCCACAACATATCCTCTAGACACAAAAGTGGAATATCAATCCAAGTATTCTTTATCCCAAAAATAAGTTAATGCTTTTAGTTAAATGGTCGAACTATGTGGTCTCTGTATGTACAATGTAGGCAAGACGAAATAGCCCCCAAGACCCTAGGTCAGTCCCCTTAGGTTTCCAACATGATTTATTTTCAACTTAGTCAAAAATTCAAAATCCCAAAAACATATACAAAAATTCAAAATCCAAAAATAGTCAAAAATTAAAAATCCCAAAATAGTCAAAAATTCAAAATCCCAAAAACATATACAAAATACAAAACCCAAAAGCATTCACAAAATAGAAAAGGTCAAAAAAATTCAAACCAAGCGAACTACAACCATCTGCATGTACAATGTAGGCAAGGCTTATCTTTGATGAGCCCTTGAGGCCCTAGGTTAGTCCCCTGAAAACAACAAAAAACATCATCATAAAACTTAGAAAAATCAAAAAGACCCAACCCATCATCACCATATGTAGGAAAAGATTCATCCATAATAAAAAAAATCATCACACTCACCCTTTGAAAAAACAAACAAACAAACAAAGGAAACATCAAAAGCTAAAACTTTCAAGCAAACAATCACCAAGATCTGATTACAAATAGATGTGAACAAATGCCATAGTATTACCTACATATTGTTTGACAACATACAAATAACATCCTGAGATATTCCTTAATGAATATGTTCCTATGATAGGCATGATCAATATTGGATAATAGACCCACCCCAAACAATCATGGCAAGTGATATAATGGGTATGTGTAGGATCATGATGGGCCAAAAAGTGGCAATGTGAAAAAATTTGTGTTTTGCATCGACCCAAAAACGTGAAAATCTCGAGTTGACTTTTTTTTGACTTTTTTTTGGGTTGGGTGTCAGTACATTGCTCCAAAGCAATTCCCAAGGCAAGAAGAGCATATCAGATATCCGATCCAAATCAGATATCTGATCCAAATCGGATATCCGATTTGAATCAACTATAAATACATAACAACAATGTTTTAAAATCATTTTAGTCATTTTATACAGTTGAGGGCGCACATTGAGAGCAACTTTTGGATATAAGATATCCAATTTTGAAGGTAAGTTTTTGGTATTTTTTTCATTTAAATAAATTTTTCTATTAGATTTGTATAATTTTAAGTAGTTTTTTATTGATTTTTATTAAAAATTATGGTTTTTTTATTGATTTTTATTCAAAACTAGAGTTTACAATGGATTTTTATTAAAAATTAATATTTTTTATGGATTTTGATTAAAAAATAGTGCTGTTTCTTGATTTTTATTAAAAACTAGAGTTTGTTATGGATTTTTGTTAAAAAGTAGGGTTTTTAATTTATTTATTAAAAACTAGGGTTTTTTTACAGTAATTTAATTTATATTGTGTAATTTCAATTAGATTAATTAGTTTTTAACTTTAATCAAGTATTATGGGTGAGAATGAAAATGAACAAATGTCAAATGCTCCACCACCTCCGTATCCATCAATTGAAGACTTAATTGGTGAAAAAATTGAGCAATTGAGGGGCATTTGTGATGTATATAAGACATCCCTTGATTATCCGAGATGGCAAACACATTGAAGGAAATAATTAAATATATAGAAACCCTCTCCACCCAACATAATTCCTTTCATTTGTTGCAAGAAGACATGAGGGAATATTACTCATATGGATTTTCTTATGATGATGTGAAAGATCTCCAAATAACAAAATCCCAAATAGCCTCTTTCTTCATTAACCCTCACACTATTTTGCCTATTAATGTTAATAAACCAAAAATTTCTATAAAATGGTGCACAAGTAGGGACATTGTAGATAAATTTTGGGATCATTAGTGTATGGTTTTTGATAAATCACCGAACAAAAATTGTGATATACCATTTTATTTTATTAAAAAATTATACATTGAGTTTGTGTTAGGGAATCATGTCAATTAGTTTGACTTTAAACCCTTCCACGGCATTGGTGGAGGTATGCCCTAGGATAGACTAGGGGCAGTTAGAGTAGTCTTGTTCCGATATGTTCCCCCTCCTCCCCTTCCTCTGCCACCTCCAATATATCATCCAGATATTATCTAGGATGCAACCACATAGACTATTCAGCCTATTCACTCTTTGAGTGGTCTTTTGGTTTCACATTCTTCTACAGTAGTTCAGCCACATTCTAGTGATGTTGGAGATGACTTGAGTGTTGTTGCATCATCCTCCTTAGGTCCACATATTTGTGTGCCACATACTTGCACTATGTGCCACTAGATATGCTTGGGTCCTCTTGTATAGTCTGTTGAGCATCCCTTGGACACTTCTGATTATGACATTCATGATGTGGACATAATAGATCACATGTAGGGGAGTAGAGCGCACCCTACAGAGCCCTCTCCTGCTAGAGAGGGGGACGTTGGAATAGTGATGCAGGTAAGATTTAAGTTGTAAATTCATAACGCATTTGTTTATAAATGAATATTAATAAGAGATAGTATCAATTACTAATATTTATTTACATGGTCTATTTAATAGTTGATGTCTAAGGAGGAGCTCACATAGGTGACTGATAACACCCTTAGGGCCATTTCATTTGGCCTTGACATGCACACAATATATATTTTCGCACTCACTCATTTACTTTTTTTTATTATATACTTGCTTGTCATTTGAATTGTCATTAATGAAATTATATAATAACTTATATGTTTATCTTATTTTCCTCTTGTAGGAATTACCTAGTACGAGCGAGGTGCAGCCTTGTCTAGACTATGGCTCAACACAAAGTTAGATAAGGGGAAGGTAATTGAACTCAAATTGGGTTGAATTAAGATTTTTAAGATCTTATATTGATTATACATACATCAACATAGATTGGTAGTTTCATATGTACTTGTCATTTTTATGTACTGGTGGTAATGAGCTATACATCATTGTTGACAAGTGTCACAATGCCTAAAGGATTAGGTATTGGAACACCTCAAGGAGTAGGTGTTGAAACACCTCAAGGAGGAGCTGTCGAAACACCTGAAGGAGATAAAGAAAAATATCAGCCTAAAGAGGTATGTGTTTATTTTATTTTGTGTTTGGTAAATATGTTTCTATTACCAACAATTGTATGCTAACTTGGATCAATTTTATGTTTTTGTTCACATATATAGATTGACATTTAAAAAGTTGGTTTGGTTGGTTCTTTGAGAGGTGCATATTCTAGGACTCCTGACCCTTTGAAGAGATGTATATTTCAGGTAATCAAGATTTCAATTTTAGAGTTCAATTAAAATTCAATGTATATTGATTTTGATGTTAATTATTTGATTTTAAATTATATAGTATAACTAATCTCAATTGTGGTTTGAATTTTTCTTGTGCAACTACCTTCAGAGCCAAAGAATGCTTCAAAGAGGCTCCATTTTGATGATCCACTAGTAGTTTAGGATGAGATAGACATTTTAGCATGTAAATTTTGAATAGATATTGAGATGGCATATGCCACATTTTGTAAAACTTTGTTTGATTTGGCGTGGATGCCATTTTTGTATATGTATATACACCTGATTATTGGATAATTTGATATATATAGAAGTTGATAATCAAAATTTAATTTTCTCCTCATGTGCATGATTAAACTCTTTGAAAATTTAATCTTGAGCAATGGTTAAATATCAATGTACAATAGCATAAAAAATAATGGTTATATTATGTAGTTTATATTCATATCGCTGATTACATTGCATTGCACTGTATCTTTCAAACTCAAAGCATTACTTCACATTGCATAACTAACAACTAGATGTTGATAGATGAAAAAATTTCAATTACAATATAGTTTTTACAAAGTCAACCTAAGCAATTATGCAATTACTTCACGTTGCATAACTAATAACTAGGAGTAGCTGTCAATTGCATTTGCTTGTCATGGAATTCTATGAGACCACATTTCTTCGAAGCTTTTTTTCAAATAGTCCACTGCCTTGTCTATGCTACCATGTTTTTCATACATATCTACCAAATATTTTTATCAAATAGTTCACTAGCTTGTTTCTATGGCTACAATCCTAAAACAAGTGCTTTCAAACAAGCTATGATTTCATGGAAATATTCTATCAAAGCATAATAGTAAGAAATAGCATAGACAAGGTAATGAACTATTTGAAAAAATGCCTTAAAGAAATGAGGTCTCATGTTGATATAATCCCATGACAATCAGAATAAAATTTAATTCTCATGGCATTCCATCACCATGAGACCTCATTTCATTCCAGCGCATATTTTCAAACAGTTCATTGCGTTGTCTATCCTACCACATTTTTCATACATGTTTATCAAAGAATTCTATCAAACATTTAATTGTCTTGTTGTTATGGCTAAAATCCTATAGCAAGTGATTTCGAACAAGCTATGGATGCTTGGAAAGAATCTAACAAAGCATAATAGTAAGCAATAATATAGACAAGGCAATGAACTATTTAAAGAAAATGCATCAAAGAAATGTGGTCTCATGGTGATGAAATGCCATGACAAGAAAATTTCAATAGATTATCATGGCATTCCATCGCCATGACACCACCTTTTTTTGAGGCATTTTTTCAAACAATTCACTGCCTTGTATATGCTACCACATTTTTCATACGTCTACCAAAGAATTTTATCAAACAGTTCATTGCCTTGTTGCTATGGATAAAATCCTAAAACAGGTGTTTTCAAACAAGCTATATGGATGCTTGGAAAATGGTGCAGGAGCACCTTGGATACAAAGGACTAGTTGATGGTTAGTTGATGCAACCAAGGATGAAAAACCACTCACTTTCATAATACAAGGGATTCCTAAACACCTTTATCAACTTAACTCTCAGATCTCTTTAACAAATCCTACAACTAATCATCATTCTATACACCCATTTTAGTCCCCTTCAACATACTTCCAACTCACATAGGACTCCTTTGGAACAACTTTCACAAATCATGCAAACTACATTGCTCAACCTAGCCAAATTGGCCAAATTTCCAAAGAAACCACCCTTCGAACACTTCACAGACCCTAAAAATTGTTGGGGTAGAACTCAATAGATGAAAAAAACTCAAGTTTTCCCATTTATCCTCTAGAACTTTCCCTCTAAGAACCTATTCCACAAAACCCTCAAATTGCTCAAATTTGGCAAGGATTTATTGAAAAGCCTACTTGCAGATTTCCCTATAATTTACCACAAAATCCAACACCCTTGAATAACCCTACACAAGCTTAAAAGAACAAGAAAAGTGACTACCCTCAAACAATTCCCACTTTTACCCTCTCTAACCTCACTTTTTCATGCAAAAACACCCCAAATGCCATCTAGGGAATCACAAACAATCATAATGTTGACCTCCCCTACACAAGAAACAATGCAACAATGTTTATCTATCCTAACTAAGCCTATCCAATGAGTTATAGCATCATATAGTGGGTGGAGGGCTTAAAAGTCCATTTTAAATGCACTCAAACCCTTGGAACAGGGCTCACAGACTAGCCTCTAATAAAATGCCTCTTAAATGAAATAAATTGAAACCAAGTTTGTGAAGAAGTTAACTCTACTGCCCACCATTTTCCATTAAAAAGAAAGCAACAAGCTATGGTCTCGTGGCTTTTTTTCGCACAAAAATCAGTATTGGAGTTTGGTTGGAGGCTGAAAACTACTTGTAAGGGCATAAATAAATCTCATTCTACAACTTGTATGACCAAATTGACTGTTCCATCATGTCCATATGGGTATATTTAGGTTAGGTATGGTCCCCTTTCGCACCCAAACAAGTCGTAGCAGTCCGAACTACGTTGAATCGATGAAATCCCTTAAGAGTCCATACTCTCCATCTGAGGCTGTGGGATCATGTTGGGACCATCTACAATAAACCTCTTAGTTTTTTCTATCTTGGAGGCATTTTCTCATGGTGACAAGTTTTTAGTTGAGGGAAAAGTTGTTAGATGCAAGTAGTGTAAAGTTTTTTAGTTAAGGGAAAAGTTGTTAGATGCAAGAAGTGTAAAGTTGCAAAGTGGTGCAACTTTCATTCTGCAAGTCGTACGACCATATAGACTGTTCCAACACATCCAAATGGGTACATTTACGCTAGGGATGGTCCTCTTTTGCACCCAAATACATTGAATCACTCTAAGCTACATTGGATCGACAATTTCCCTTAAGAGTCCAAAGTGCTAAAAGGCCATACCATCTATTGTATGGTTTGTAGCTTGATGGTATGGCCATGGTAGATGTTATTAGGATGGTATAAGGTGAATATGTGGGTTTAAAGAGCTAGAAAGGTTTGTAGTTGAGTTGGTGAGTTGCCATGCATGGAAAAAATGAGTGAAATTAGGTAAAAAATGGTGGTTACAACATGCTAATGTCAATGAAATGTGGGGGAAACAAGATTTAAGGTTGGATCAAGCTTATGCAGGTCCTAATAGACATGTTTGATGAGTTTATAGGGTGTGGCAAGGTTGGAAATATTTATTTCCTTGAAAACCTCATGAAAGTTCCTAAAAATGAGGGTTTATTGAAATAGAGCTTTAGAAAGTGTATCTCACCAAAAACAATTATGGTTTGGTAGTTTGGTAGGATGTTTAATGCTACCCCATTGAAATTTTGGGTTTGAGAAGTGTATAAATATGAGTCTCTTTGTAAAATGGGCCTATTTTAGTGAAGTTGCAACCAAGTTTGGGTTTGAGGATCAAATTGGAGTTTGAATAATATTGAATTGTAATTGTGTTGTTTAAAGCCACCTAGCTCTTGCATCAGAAAAATAGTACCAATCAACTTGAACATCATGCACACACAAATACCTTGTTTCCACTTTGCTAGATCAAAGACTTAATTACATTGGAAATGACCTTCACATGACCTTTTTACTTTTTTTTTGGAAAAAGTGGCAAGCCACTGTAATTTATTATATATAAATAGGAGATATTAAAAGACCTAGTTCAAACAAGCATACCGACAAGAAAGAACCAGGAAGAAAACCTTTGGTTGTAGCTTGATTAAGTACAAAAATATCTTACAAAATTGTCCCAATAATAGTAACAAAGCATACACTTGTATGACTATTTCAACCTATGAGTTTCCAAAATATAGACCCCTTTACATTTTAAACATACCCTTTATTTAATGCCAAACATTTGACCCATATTTCAAAAAACAACACTAGATATAGATTATGTGCATACACAACTATGACCTTTTTACATTGTTTCACATTTGAAAATTCAAATTTTACAAAATTTGCCTATTTGAGGCATTCAAGGCACATTCTTCCACAAGAGTAGTATGTTGATGTACTACAGTGACAAGCACCTAAACAAACCATCAAGGTAGCAACTAAACTACATACAATAGAAAAGATGCTTAGAATAAAAGACACTTAGAATAACCAATCTATATTATTGTAATTTATCACATACCTCTCTGGAAGGATTAGAGATGCCTATTGTTGCAGTAGGTCCATGATCAATCATGCCATGAATATCGGAAAAGTTTTCAAATGAGAAATCTATATTGTCACAATAGAAAATATGCTTAGAATAACAAATCTATATTAATCTAAACAACCTGAATGATGATGAATTGGTAATGCAAACTATAAAAGATGCTTAGAATAACCAATCTATATTATTCTAAATGACCTAATTGATGATGAGATGGTAATGCAAACTATAAAAGATGCTTTGAATAACCAATCTATATTATTATAATTTGTTGTATACCTCTCTGAAAGGGTCAAAGTTGGCTATTGTTGCAACAAGTCCATGATCAATCATGCCAAAAATAACACAAAATATTTCAAATGATAAATCTATATTATCACAGTAGAAAATATGCTTGGACTAACAAATCTATATTAATCTAAAAAACCTAAATGATGATCAGTTGGTAATGAAAACTATAAAAGATGCTTAGAATAACTAAACTATATCATTCTAAATGAACTAATCAATGATGAGATTGTAATGTAAACTATAAAAGATGCTTAGAATAACCAATCTATATTATTGTAATCTATGGCATACCTCTCCGAAAGGATCAAAGCAGGATATTGTTGCAATAGGTCCATTATCAATCATGCCAAAACTATCAGAAAATTTGTCAAATGATAAATCTATATTATCACAATAGAGAAGATGCTTAGACTAACAAATATATATTAATCTAAACAACCTAAATGATGATGAATTGGTAATACAAACTATAAAAGATGCTTAGAATAACCAATCTATATTATTCTAAATGACCTAAATGATTATGAGATGGTAATGCAAACTATAAAAGACACTTTGAATAACCAATCTATATTATTTTAATTTGTTGCATACCTCTCTGGAAGGATCAGAGCTAGCTATTGTTGCAATAGGTCCATGATCAATCATGCCAAAAATATTGAAATTTTTTTCAAATGATAAATCTATATTGTCACAATAGAAAAGATGCTTAGACTAACAAATCTATATTAATCTAAATAATTAGTAATGCAAACTATAAAAGATGCTTAGAATAACCAATCTATATTATTCTAAATGAAATAATTGATTATGAGATGGTAATGAAAACTATAAAAGAAACTTTGAATAACCAATCTATATTATTATAATTTGTCGCATACCTCTTCGAAAGGATCATAGCTAGCTATTGTTGTAGCAAGTCCATGATCAATCGTGCCAAAAATATCACAAAAGTACATACAAAATATCACTATTAAAGACACCTACATTGCAATAGTATACAAAATATCAATATTAAATAAAGAACACTAATGAACTTAAGCATAATGAACCTAAGAATTGTACCTTCCATTCTTGAATATGCTATTCAATTGTGCCCAAAAGGGTCATCTCTTTTCTTAAGAGTATCCAATATTACTTCATGATCAACATTACTAGGTTTTCATAGTTGTTTTGTCTTTGGTTTGGCATGATGCTTCAACAGATTACCATTTGTTTCTATAACAAGGTGTGAATACATAAGAATGGTTTTGTGTTTCTCGTAATCTTCAAATGCAGGTATGCCATTCTTTCTAATCATATATGTTCACAACCAAGTTCCTACAACCATAATTGAACTTGTAGGATACACGAACCCATCATCATCTTCCATCAATTGTCTTAGCTTGTGCTTTACCCACACACATCGAGCCAACCAATAGTCTGATCTCTCTTCATTCCCCTGTGGTGCAACAACTACAAAAACATGCCTTGGCTATAGTAGATCTCAAAGCCAGACGTAATTAACTAGACTTTCCATTGTGTCATTTTTCATGGATATAGTTTGAGATAAAAGGAGTTAGATACTGTGGAACCTATGTATCCACCCACTCAATTGACTCGCATTCATCTCACTCACATTGAGTACACCTCTAAAAAAAACAAGCCAATTGTCATGTCCAAATGGTCCATGTGCTTGCATCTAAGCTTTGAAATGAATGCATCTTTGAAGAATCTTTGATTGCATGACAATCCAATCTACCTCCCACTGTACCGTCCTCAACCAACCAAAAGAATCTATGCAATGTTGAATAAAGTGTCCCTCCATATGAAATTGTTGAACTACACTAATCAACAATAGAACATGCATCACTAAATTTTTCTCTTGAAATCTTCAATTTCTCCTTAACTAGAGATCTCTTTACACATACACTTGCTCCATTATGCTCCCCTTTCTCATGCCAAACTTCAAGAAAACTACAAATATGAGCTACACCCCTCTCTACATGCATTCTACTCAACCAATAAAACATACAAGCATTCTTGAATTGACCTATGCAGATATTCGACCGAATGAGATGTCGGCCCAGTGCTATATCATGCTCTTGCAAGAACTCAAAAAAATTCTCGAAACAATGTTGGACATACTCGGATGAGTGAGATCTATCATCACTCATATATATATGATACTTTTTGATTATCTTTCAATCCTCCTCTGTACTATCAAGTGCATGTCTAAATTTCATGTGGACAAAAATAGCAATCTGAATGGAATTGTAATACTGAGATTGTACCTTATTTTGTGGTTGCAATGTGTAGTTTTCTGCAAAATCAACCATTGATATAATAGTGCCAATCAAAAAAGAATCCTTACACATCCTGGATTGTTGATCCAACCACTAAGAAATATGACTATGACTTGCATACTTTTAGAAAATATTCTCCTTAAAATATGAAATAAAATCAGCAAAACTGCATTCTTTTGTAACCAACTTGCATGTGGAACCTTCACCTCCACTTTGGAAAGTATATTTGACTATCTCATATCTATTTTTCTCAACAAGCTTCTTTCCAAATTCATGTTCAGAACCCTCATGAAAACATTGATCAAACTTTGACAAGCCACCACATTGTGACCACTTCACATTTAAACAATCATTTCTATAGAAAAAGCAACCATCATCTCTAGAACATAAAAATAGATCTAGCAAGTCCCTTGATGATTTCGGAAGATGCATTGCACCACACTCCTACAACATTTCATTAGTATGCAAAGTATAATGGATATAAAATCATAGTTCATGGTACATTGAAAACTCCACATGGTATAAATGCAACAACAAGTATCACGAATCTTAAGAGGCACACAATAAAATGGCTTCAAACCTTCAAAAGTCCTTCGCGAGATTTCCATATTTGGATGTGTTTCAATAAAAAAATAGAACAACATTGTTTGGCTTGATTCCAAGAAATGTTTAGGATGCGGTGTATGGTCTCAATTTCCAATTCTTAACTTTAAAAAATCCTTTGCATTGGGTGATACTCTAGAGTTATCATGCCAAAATTGCTGAATTACCTGCTTTACATTATCTGTTAGCTTCTTATCAACACGTGGAGGTTTCCCAAAAAAATCCCATGTATCATTTTGAAGAGGATCATCTATTCTTTGTATTCTTGCAAGTGCTCTATCCAAAGTTTTATTATTTATGTAAAAATCAATACAAGTTTGTCTCATAAAGCAAGCTTTTTTCAATTGACGACTTACTAGGGTGATTGTAATGACTCTCCAAGCAGCTCTCTTATCTTTTTCCTTGTTATTTTTTCCAATAGACTTGAGAGCATTAATTTTTTTTTGACAATAATAGAATTTTTTTTAGTCTTCTTGTTCACATGAATCTTCAATATGGCTAGCAAAGGTCTCATATTTTTCATATTTAGCAATTGTACAAAAATTTGGCATTGCTCAGTCAATGTCTTATCACTAAAATATTGGTTGAAAAGTCTAATATCCCACAACCAAATAGTCCGTGTTGACCTCTTTCCTTCAAAATTGTTTATAATGTTCTCATCAATTTCAAGTAACCATTTAGGGGTTCTTGGAGGTCTTGAATATGGAATATGTCTTTCTTCCATAGAAGGTTCTTCATTTCTCATGTAATCTGGTGAAACATAATTTACACTTGGTTCAATATTATGTTCACCATCTTCAATTCCAACATTTTCACCTTGAACATTTTCAATATCAATTTGAATAATTTTATTCCCAATTTCAATATCATGTTCGACATCTTCAATTCCAACATTTTCAACTTGAAAATTTTCATTATCAATTTCAATATTTTCATTCCCAATTTGAATATCATGTTCAACATCTTCGATTCCAACATTTTCAGCTTGAACATTTTCAATATCAATTTGAACATTTTCATTCCCAATTTCAATAGCATGTTCAACATTCTCACCTTGAACATTTTCACCTTGAACATATTCAGTTTCCTCTTCACTTGAAAGACCATAGCGCTCAGGTTCACCAATATTTAACATACCTTTTCTTCTCTTCCTATGACCTTCTCTATCTCTTTGTCTATATGCTTCATTTTTTTATTTTGTAAACTTTATCTAACCTTTTTGCTTCCGACAACTTCTGCTCCCCATTATACCTCATAAAAGATGCTAAAAAATCATTGCTTGTGAAAATTTTGATCTTTGTCTCTTCCTATCCAAAACTGTGTAATTATCTCCTGCAAAGCCTACAAATAGAATGTAGGGTACGTTGGAATGCACAAAATGGACCACATGGGGTTTTTCTATGGCCCACAAATCCGATATACGATAAAATCTTATATCTAATTTGAAAAATATTTTAATTTTTTTTGTTACGGTAGAGTTTTAGGGCTACAAATCAGAAATCTAATTCAAATCAGATATCCGATTTGTGCACACATAGACCTAAGGGTTAATGGTAGAGGGTAGATGATTTAAAGGTTAAGGGTTTAGGGTTAAGGGTTAAAGGTTTGCGGTATAGGGTAGAGGGTTTAAGGGTTAAGGGTTTAGAGTTAAGGGTTAAAGGTTTAGGGTATAGGTTTTAAGGTAGAGGGTTATAAGGGTTTATGGTTTAAGGGTTAAAGGTTTAGGGTTAAGGGTATAGGGGAGAGAGATAGATGGAGTGATTGAGTGAGAGAGAGACCTAATAAAGGGAGTGGGGGTATGAGGGAGAGACTTGAGAGAGAGAGAGTAAAGGGTAGAGGGTTTAAGGGTTTAGGGTTTAGGGTTAAGGGTAGACGGTGAGAAAGAGAAAGGGTAGAGGGTTAAGGGTAGAGGGTTATAAGGGTTTAGGGTTTAAGGGTTAAGGGTAGAGGGAGAGAGAAAGAGAAGGTAGAGGATTAAGGGTAGAGGGTTTAGGTTTTAAGGGTTTAGGGTATGGGGTAGAAGGTTTAAGGGTTAAGGGTTTAGGGTTAATGGTTAAGGGTTTAGGGTATATGGCTTAGGGTAGAGGGTTTAAGGGTTAAGGGTTTAGGGTTAAGGTTATAGGGGAGAGAGATAGATGGTGTGAGTGAGTGAGAGAGAGGCCTTAGAGAGGGACAGGGGGTATGAGGGAGATACTTGAGAGAGAGAGAGTAGAGGGTAGAGGGTTTAGGGGTTTAGGGTTTAGGGTTAAGAGTAGAGGGAGAGAGAGATAGGGTAGAGGGGATAGAGAGAGACCTAAGAGAGGGAGAGGGGGTAGGAGGGAGAGACTTGAGATACAGAGAGATTAGAGGGTAGAGGGTTTAAGGGTAGAGGGGAGAAAGAGAGAGAGGGAGTCAGAGAAAGAGAGGGAGGGAGATAAGGAAGGGAGGGTTAATGGTAGAGGGTAGAGGCTTTAAGGGTTAAGGGTTTAGGGTTTAGGGTTTAGTTGTAGAGGGTTATAAGGGTTTAGGGTTGAAGGGTTAAGGGTATAGGGGAGAGAGATAGGATGAGTGAGTGAGTGAGAGAGAGACCTAAGAGAGGAAGAGGGTGTGCGAGGGAGAGAATTGAGAGAGAGAGATATAAAGAGTGGGAGAGAGATAGAGGGTAGAGGCGGGAGAGATAGGAGTGATTGAGTGAGAGATGTGAGAGAGATATAGAGAGTAGAGAGTAGAGGGTTTAAGGAGCTTAAGGGTTTAGGGTTTAGGGTTAAGGTTAGAGGGGAGAGAGATAGACGGAGTGAATGAGAGAGAGGGAGAGACCTAAGAGAAGGAGAGGGGGTATGAGAGAGAGAGAGATAGAGAGTGGGAGAGAGATAGAGGGTACAGGGTTAAGGGTTAAGGGTAGAGGGAGAGATATAGAGGGATTGAGTGAGAGAGAGATACTTGAGAGAGGGAGAGGGGATAAGAGGGAGAGAATTGAGAGAGAGAGAGTAGATGGGTATGTGAAGGATCATGATGGGCCAAAAAGTGGCGATATCCAAGTGATATGATGGCCCATGTGGCTGACGGATAATTTTTTACCAAAAATTGATGAAACGAAAAGGGTTTTTAAAGGAGATTCTCAAATTTCCACCAATATAAATTATTCTTTACTTTGAATTTAATAGATAATTATTGTTCATTTTCTATTTGAATTATGACTAAAGTCCTAATTGATAGGATGATTGAAAAACATCTATAGTATTCAAATGATATTACATTTTTTGAATCCAAAACATGCATCACATTCTATGATTTCATACTATAGGATTTAAAAAAAAAAATGAATTTCATGAAGTTTTGACCAAGTTAAGGTGGTTAGACATACGAGTTTTTTATATTTTTTAAAATTTGTGATAAAAAATTCATAATTAATTATTTACTTGGAAAAAAATTACAAAAAAATATGCATCACATCGGGACATGAGTCCCCTACTTATATCTAAAATATTATTATTTTTTTTTATCATTTTATTGTGGTTAGGGTGGTCAGACAGACACCTACTTGTTATTTTTTCCCTAAAATTTAAGTACTACTGCATTGAAATTTCAAATTTTCACCAATAGATTTAAAAAAATTAAACTAAACCTAGTAGTTTAGAAAATACATTCAATTTTCTACAAATTCTATTCTTACATATTTTTGAAATAATATAGATAACTTATTCAAATTTTTATGTCAAGTTTCCTAACTCTGATTTTCTGAATTTTATTGTCACTTAAGGGCTTATTTTTTCCATGATGATCCTGCACATACCTAGATGGTAGATGGTTTAAGGGTTAAGGGTTAAGGGTTTAGGGTTTAGGTTTAAGGGTAGAGGGGAGAGAGATAGAGGGAGTCAGTGAAAGAGGGGGAGGGAGGGAGTGGGAGAGAGATAGGGGGTAGAGGGGGGAGAGATAGGAGTGATTGAGTGTGAGACTTGAAAGAGAGAGAGAGAGTAGAGTGTAGAGGGTTTAAGGGTTAAGGGTTAAGGGTTTAGGGTTTAGGGTTAAGGGTTATAGAGGGGAGAGAGATAGAGGGAGTGACTCTGAGAGGGTAGAAGGTTAAGGGTAGAGGGTAGAGGGTTTAAGGGTTTAGGGTAGAGGGCAAAGAGATAGAGGGAGTGACTCTGAGAGAGAGACCTAAGAGATGGAGAGGGGTTAGAATGGAGAGACTTGAGAGAGAGCTCGGGAGTGGGATAGTGATAAAGGGTATATAGATATCTAGGGTATATAGGTTTAATGGTAGAGGGTAGAAGATTTAAGGGTTTAGGGTTTAGGTTTAAGGGTAGAGGGAGAGATATAGAGGGAATGAGTGAGAGAGAGAGACCTAAGAGAGGAGAGATAGGGTATGGGGAGAGAGAGAGAGAGAGAGAGAGATGGTTAAGGGTAAAGGGGAAAGAGATAGAGGGAGTGACTTTGAGAGAGAGACCTGAGAGAGGGAGAGGGGGTTGGGGGGAGACTTGAGAGAGAGGGAGTGGGAGAGAGATAGAGGGTAGATGGTTTAAGGTTTTAGGATTTAAAGGTCAATTGTTTAGGGTTTAGGGTCAAGGGTAGATGGAGAGATATAGAGGAAGTGAGTGAGAGAGAGAGACCTGCAAGAGGGAGAGGGGGTTAGGAGAGAGAGTAGAGGGTAGAGGGTTTAAGGGTTTAGGGTTTACGATTAAGGGTAGAGGGGAGAGAGATAAAATGAGTTAGTAAAAGAGAGGGAGGGTAGAGTGGAGAGATATAGGAGTGATTGAATGGGAGACTTGGGAGAGAGAGAGAGAGATGAAGAGAGAGGGAAAGAGATAATATTTAAATATTTTATATATTAGTAATATATATATATATATAAACATTTAAATATTTATACATTAAAATTAAAATATTCAAATAATATTTAAAAATTATACATAATAAAACAATAGATTATATATTAAATAAATAATGCAGTAAGATATTATCATAAATTGTATATTATATATTAAATTATAAACTTTATTGCATTTTTTTAATCATATATTATAAATTGTATAACTTGTTTTAAACTCATATCTAAAACATGTCGAATATCAGATTAAAATCAGATTAAATTGAAAATTGATTTGAATCTGATATCCAATATAGTTGACACAAAATTTAGTGCCTAGGGATTAGCCTCAGGCTTGCTTTTGAATTTGGATCGAACCTACCTATCCTAAGAAGTCAACACAAAAAATGTGTTCAACAACTTACCTTGCTTTTCTAGACTTCGTCCATGTGGCTAATGACTTTTTTTCACCCAAAATTGATGAAATGAAAAGGGTTTGTAAAGGAGTTTGATATAACAACAAGGATTGTTCAAAATGCAATGTCTCTAAGGAAAGTGAAAGAAAATGCATCAATAACTAACAACATCAACTATTCTTCATTTCTTATTAAAATTTTCTTCTTTTCACCATTTCTTCTATCAGTCCATAATGAATCACATCAACTTATTGGAAAATTTGGTTCATTATTCAAAATTTCTTACCAAATTTCCTGAGGGGGCACCAACCTATCCCATCTAGGGCATATTGGGGAAACTCTTGTGCCTTGGGCATACCAAGACAATATTATTTGAAACAAAGAAAATCATATTTTTCTCAAAGAGGGGCAAAATGTAGACACCTAAAATTGTCTTACTCTACAAACTAGCATTTAACACTAATATTCATCATTTACATCAAGAAAAACCCTAATTTATTCTATTAACTAAATAATAATACATTATTTAATTAATTCACTTTTTCATCATTTTTGACCAATTAAATAAAGTTCATTTATTTAATAAAATCCTAAAAACCTAATTTATGCTATTAATTGAATAATACTACATTATTTAATTAATTCACGTTTTTATGAAATTTGAAAAATTAAATAATTTAATATAGTCATAATATAACTTTATTCTTCCTAATTAATTAAATAATGTCAATTATTTAATTATATCACTAATTAACTTTATTCCCCTAAGTTTATTAAATTATTAAATCATAATAATTTAATTAACTCACTTTCCATTCAAATTTGAATAAATTGAATAAAACTATTCAAAATATCATCAAAAATGAAATCAAACTAATGCAACTTTGTTTGCAAAAGTCAAACATGATTTGCACATTAAACTCCAAAAATAATTAATTAAAAAAAATCAATCAATCCCCTTTATACATTAAATTATATCAAATATTATTTAATCATTTTTTTCAACTTCTACATTAAATAATTATTTCAATTATTTAATCCTACATTTTCCTAATCAAATAATTAAGTTAAATTATTTAATTCATTCAACATCATCCTTTTAATAGATAATCTTTTATTTATTAGAAACATGTCATCAAGCACGTTCCTCTTAATATTAATTAATTAAATTAATTATCTTCTCCACCTGGACTAATTCTTCTTTTAGTTAACAATTCAATTATCTCTTGATGCATTATTCTTTTAAACATGAAGACCACTTTCTCTCAAATGACTAAAAAATCTATTTACTTAACTCTTCATTTACTCATATTTCAATTTCTACATTAAATATTTATTTTAATTATTTAACTGCACATATTCTTTTAATTTAATTAAATGATTATTAGTAATTATTTAATTAAAAAATGTTCCCCTTTCCAAATTATAAAATCAAATAAACTATTTAATTCATTCAACATCATCACTAGAATAAATAAACTTTATTTATTAAAGTCAAATTCACATGTGCACGTTCCTCTTGATATTAATTAATTTCCCTCAAAAACTTAACTACCTCTTCTAAATTAGTTGAATAAAATATCTATATAGTTAACTCTTTATTAACTCTCTTAACTCACACACTCTTTGTGTCAATTGAGATTGACTATTCAATCTAAATACTTGAACGACCAATCTAAATTGGTTAAAATCTCTCACATCTATTCCTCTAATCAATCAGCCCAGTTTATTAATCAATCTAAATCCTCTCAACAACCTTCAACCTTCAACCATCAATCTTGATTCAACATTGTTTAATCTTGATCATTTATTTGAAAACTTGAATTTTATATAACAACCTCATTTCCTCCCAAAAATGATGGGAGAATCAACATACCTTATGCAATGGAATGTTGTCATGATAACCATTGATAGAGCTTCATTATACTTTTGGTCAACCAACATCAAACATCATTCTTCAAGCTTTCATGACGCAACAATGGAGGATTGACAGTGATACAAACAATCTAACATCATGCAAACACACTTTGACATAGGATGATAATCTCTCCTTTGCTCTGAATTCATTATGTTAATCGTAGAATTTCATTACATGATTTCAATAGCTTAGATCATTCATTTCATGAGTGATGGAATAAGATCTTAGATTAGTGTGTTTGATCTTATATTAGATTTTAATTTCATTTGCATTTGTCTTGCTTTGCATTCTACTATTTCTCCCCCTCACACATTTAGCTTATCAAATTTTTTTGTTCACTATTTAGAATTTTTACCAAATTTCTCAAGGGGGCACCAAGCTATCCTATTTGGGGAATACTAGAGCATAGTAGGGCAACTCTTGTGTCTGGGGCATACGAGGGAAATATTCTTTGAAACAAAGTAGCCAATACTTTGTCTCAAAGAAGGAAAAAATGTAGACACCTAAAATTGTCCTAACCTACAAACTAGCATTTTGACACTAATATTCATCATTTACATCAAGAAAAACTCTAATCTCTTCTATTAATTAAATAATAATACATTATTTAATTAATTCACTTTTTCATCATTTTTGACTAGTTAAGTAAAGTTTATTTATTTAATAAAATCCTAAAAACCAAATTTTTGCTATTGATTGAATAATACAACATTATTTAATTAATTCATGCTTTCATCGATTTTGAATAAATAAATAAATTTCATTTATTTAATATAGTCCTAATCTAACTTTATTCTTCTTGATTAATTAAATAGAATTAATTATTTAATTATATCATGAATTAACTTTATTCCACTAAGTTGATTAAATTATTAAATCATAATAATTTAATTAAGTCACTTTCCCTCCAAATTTGAATAAATTGAATAAAACTATTCAAAATATCATCAAAAATTAAATCAAACTAATGCAACTTTTCCAAAGTCAAACATGATTTGCATGCTCAACTCTGAAAAGAACTAATTAAAAAAAATCAATCAATCCCCCCTCATAAATTAAATAATATTAAATATTATTTAATCCTCTTTCAACTTCTGCATTAAATAAATATTTCAATTATTTAATTCCACTTTTTCAAATTAAATTATTTAATTCATTCAACATCATCTCTTTAATAAATAATATTTTATTTATTAGAAACAATTCATCATGCACATTCCTCCTAATATTAATTAATTTAATTAATTATCTTTTCCACATGAACTAATTCTTCTTTTAGTTAACTAAAAAATATATTTAGTTAACTCTTCATTTTATTATCTTTCAACTTCTCCATTAAATAATTATTTTAATTATTTAACCTCACCTATTCTTTTAATTTAATTAAATGATTATTAGTAATTATTTAATTAAACAATGTTCCCCTTTCCAAATCAAATAATTAAACAAATTATTTAATTCATTCAACATCATCACTTTAATAAATCAAATTTATTTATTAAAGTCAAATTCACATATGCACATTCCTCTTGATATTGATTAATTATTTAATGAATTAATTTCCCTCAAAAACTTAATTAGCTCTTCTAAATGAATTGACTAAAATATCTATTTAGTTAAGTGTCTCATTATCTTTTCATGCACAATCTCCTCGAATGTAATGAATACTTTCTTCTAGTTGACTAAAATATCTATTTAGTTAACTCTTCATCAACTCTCTTAACTTGCACACTTTATTCTGTCAACTAAGATTGACTATTCCATCTATTCAATTGACTAACTAATCTAAATTGGTTAAACTCTCTCACATCTAGTCTTCTGATCAATCAACCCAGTTGACTGATCAATCTAAATCCTCTCAACAACTTTCAACTATTGATCTTGATTCAACATTGTTTAATCTTGATTGTTTATCTGAAAAACTTGAATTCTATATGACAACCTTGTTTCCTCTCAAAAAAAATGGGAGAATCAACATACCTTATGCAACAAAGTGTTGTCAAGATCACTATTGATAAAGGTTCATCGTAACTTCAGTCAACCAAAATCAACATCGTTCTTCAAGCTTACTCATGAACTATGGAGCCTTTGTGGTGATAAGAACAACCCAACATCACGCGAATACACCCTACTGCGGGATGGTAACATTGTGTTTATTATTTGCATTCAATTTTGTAATCATTACATTTCTTAATGTGTTTTCAATAGCATAGTTTCATTTCATATGTGTAGGATTAGATCAATATTTAAGTGTTTTGAATTAGCTCAGATTCTCATTTCAAGCACTTTTTATCTTGTTTGCATCTAATGGTTTTCCCCCTCACACAAATATAAACTTAGCAATAAAAGGATGCACATACAATCAAGGATTGACATTGTATTTATTTATATATTATTTCCTATGATTGTTTGAACTTGTGTCGTTCTAGATTATCTAAGAGTGGTCTATGAGATGCCTACCAATATTAGAATCCTTATGCCAATGGATAATATTATGGGATGCCTTGGTTCTAAATGAGATCAAGATCTATAATAATAAATGCTAATGATAAAAAGGAGTAGAAGATGGTTCTAAGCTATTTGAAATCAACAACCAAATTTTCTCTTTGGTTGGTTGATGTATTGTGTACAAAAAAGGTTTGAATATAATGATGAAATGGCAATTTGAAATTGAAGAGAGAAAGTGCAAATTTTCTTGAACTTGGGATAAATCAATGCATGTAGTTTGGTCTATGTTACATTATATCAATCCGATTAGCACGGTCGTTATATTTTTGTATGCATTTTATATTCACTCACCTTTGCTTGTTGCTATTTGAAAACAATGGTGGTGTTAAAAATTCCATTTAGGTCTATTTTGTGGAGCGATTCATTTTATGCCTTTCTTGACAACAACTCAAACACCTTTAGCAACAATATAATATCAAAGATAGACCAAGAACATAATGTGATGCCTATAGTGTCAATATTGATGTGTGTGGTGAGGTTATGCTATAATGATGTTGTAAAATCTTTTTAATAATGATTTTACAACTATCCAATCATGTTCACATTAATGACCTAGGGCTCTAGAAAATAAGACTGTAAATTCCAAACATGAGGGATTTTGGTGTGTAAAGAGACATAATGATCAAATTAAGAAAATATTAGCTCCAAGAGTGAGAAAATTATATTTGAAAGAGAGAGAACAAGGCCAAACCTATGATATAGTCCAAGGTGAAGGAACCTTGGATGGTATAACTGGTTTAAATAGTTTGGAACTAATAGTAGTTGGTTGGCTAATAGGTTTAGGGATAGAGCTAGTTTCTGCAAAAAATGAGATACTTTGAACATTATGAGAGTATCAAAAGTAAGAATAATATAATGAACTAAAATGGAATGTTATGCATTTTTATCCCTTATAGTATATAATTGGAAATACTATTTGAAATTAGTTTCTATGTGGTTTAATTTTATTAACATTTAAGATCACAATTCTAGTATATCTGCCATTTTATCTTGTCTATTTAATAAATCATAAAATAGACTCATAATATCAATAAAATCAAAATACACCAAGTTTTTCTTCAAGTGTTATTTTTTATTTTTTTTAGACTGTAGGAATCGGTGAGGTATCCATCCCCCTATAAACTGGAGTGCGCCTGGCAAACTTTTTTCACGTGACTGGTGGCACTAGCACGACACGCCGTCCAGTACCACGCGCTTGAGGGCAGATTAGACCTCGTAACCTATTGCCTACAACAGGATGCTTTAGTCAATCGAACTAGACCTCCCGCCCCTTCAACTGTTTTAAATTAATTTCTTATTTTATTAATAATATAATTGACAGTGAATTGTGCTTACGTAACCTGAGGATTATTCCTTAATTTGTTTAAATTACACTTCTTCATCTGTTCAAAACTGGCCGTCTACGAAAACGATGTTGGAAGTAGTTCGAAATATGTATGTTTACAGTGAGAGAGTTGTCTCTACCCAGCTGATATTGACAAGCTACCGACTGAATTGAATTTGAAGCCAACTCAATTACTTTCATCCATGATAAACTCCCATTCATACAAGCTTGAAAACAAACGTTGTTTTCCTCTAATAAAATATGCACTAAAATATTGGCCACGAGATGAATGTACTCCCTATGGTTTTTGCTCATAGGAAAGCACATTGATTTTTTTGGTCCGCCCAACAAAGCTAGTTCGTTTATTCCACACACATCAGCAGCGTAGAATATGGATACCACCTTAGTTGATGTTGACGCCATTGTCACCATTAAATTGAAGCTTGGCAAACAATATTCGTCTTCATCTATTTAAAAATGAGAATTGTGATCAAGTGGATCAGCATTGGAGCCCAGTTGCTAACTCTTAAGACAATTCATATTTAACTGAAAGTGGGAACTATTTCTTTTGAAAAAGAAACAAGTGGGGAATATTAAATCCTGGTCTGAAGTTTTAACCTAAACTTCAGAGTATTTTCTTCAACGAAACAAACAAGTGATGATACCCTACTGCCTGATGTGAAGAGAAGACACAAGCTTGCAACATTGTCTTATTCAAGCTGGATCATTGTCTTTGAATCTTTTAGGTCATGTGTTCTGTGTTTCTCACTAAATTTGGTATACATTCCAAATAAGTATCCCCCACAACTTGATTTTTTTTGGCAATGGGTAGACTCTGTTGTTGAGTTTAACTGTTCAGAAATAGTATAGATTTTATCTTGGAATACTGTTACTTTTTGCAGAATCAAGATCATATGATGGAAGGTATCATTATATGTGAAGTATGTTGTAATAGTTTACTTTCTAATGTTGTGCGTGTGACTTATTATTCCAGGTGGAGAATTATTCCACTGTTTCGTAGTCATCTCCATTTTGTAATCATTCCAAGTGGAGCATTATTTTAGTAATTCTATTGTTGGGCAATGTGGCATATAATTACAAGTGGTGTATTATTCTAGAATTTTTAACTTTAGATCAATCAATGTGAACTGTGGCTTGTGGCTAAATAAGGTTTCTGGTCATCCAAAATATAATTGAAAAGCTTACATTTGGTGATATTTTAACAATATTAATAGTCAAAGAATTATATTAATGTAAATGGCATTAGATTAAAATATTTAAAATCTGGACCGAAAGTATTATTAAATCACCATCTTAAATTAATCAAAAGCATAAAATATTAATATTTCGTAATAATTGTGTCAGTAAATTATAATGTTTATAAATGCAAAGGTCAAGACAAACCTATATTAGTCTAGATATTGCAACTAGAGTGTTATTACAAGTGAAATATTATTTAAGCAATTATACTGTTGTGCATGTGGTCCATGATTATAAGTAAAATATTATTCAAGTAATTATACTGGTCCATCATTATAAGTGAAATAGTATTCAAGTAATTATACTATTGTGCATGTGGCCCATTATTACAAGTGTTGTATTATCCTCAATTTTTAAATTTTATATCAATTATGGTGAATTGTGACCACATGAGGCTTGTGATCAGCCAAAATATAATTTAAGAAATTATTATTTGTACATTTATAATTTTGTATTTAGTGATATTCAACAATATTCATTTTCAAAGTGAATGAAATAGAATCACGTAAATACAAATTTGTATTAGATTATAATATTAGAAATATGCATCAAAAGTATTACCAAACAATTATCTCACAGTAATGATAAGTATAAAATTTAATATTTTTATAATAATTGCACCACAAAATTATAATGATTATATATAAAAATGTCAACACAAGGCCACATCAACTTATATTCCAAGTGGAGTATTATTCTAGATTTAATAATTTTAAATGATTCATGGGTGGATTATGATTCTACATAAGGCTTATGGTCACTCAAAATATAACTTCAAAAATCATTATTTATATATGCATACATTTATATCTAGTTATATTTGAACAATATGCATTTTAAAAATAGGATGGGTGAAATGACAATAATGTAAATTTTAAATAGATTATAATATTTAAAATGTGCACCCAAAGTATTATCAAACAATCATATCAAGTTTAATCAAAATTATAAAGTAACAATAGTTTTACACTAATTCTACAACTAATTTTTAATATTTATAAATATAAAGGTCAACACAAAACTATAGTAGCTTGTCCATTCTACAATCTAAATCATACGTGAAGATAAATAATTACATGACCCATTAAACCTTAGTAGTTTACATTGGACAAATCAACCATATCAAATATAAGCCTCCAATAATTTGTTTTTTCTTCCTTTTGGTAAGGATCCTTTCAATCGTATATCATAGCTAAATAATGCATATTAGGTGGTGGGAAATTTTCAACCATCTAGAAGAAATAATATATAGAAATATTGGGGTCGTTATATTATGTACTACTAGCATAATCATGCCAAAATGATTGTAGAATACTCAACTAGCAACACATGGGGTGTCTCCCTATAATTCAGTCATCACATAAAGGAAATTTGATGCAACTAAGAACACATTCAATAAAATTTAATCATTACTGAATAAAGAAAGCCAAGAAATTCAAAGATGGATTTGAAATAAAAGTTATTCTATTCTCCAACTTTGTTGCTACAATAAAAGAAACACCCTTATATCTGAAAACTAGAAAACAAAAACAAAAGTAAAAATTACCTTTTTCGATAATCTTTTATAAGTGTAATATTTTTTGCCATTTTAGGTAATTTTGCATACATATCCCTTTGAACCCAGATTTTTCCTAAAAACTTCCTAAAATTAAGGTGAAATGATTTTTCAACTTACATTTCAAATTAGAAACATGATTTTCATGTTATTAAAGAAAACAATATTCTAAAAACCCGAAAAAGGCACAAAATGTTGATTTTGAGGGCCTAGATGAAAGAATTTAGCCCCAAAAAGATGTCGAGATGGCCCCCAAGCAAGTTGAGCTCAATTGGCAATCCTATGAACATCTCATAATGAAGCCGCCTATAATTTTTTTGCTCAAACAAACATCTGAGTCAAAAGTTGTGATCGTTAGAAGTCCCTGCATCAAAATTGAACTCCAATGTCAAATTTTTTATTTACTCTTGAATTCATAGCACATTTCTATATTTCACAAAGATTTTATTAAAAAAAGGAATCTATGTTTCTATTTCTTTATTAATAATATTTTTTTAATATATCCCCAATTAAAATAATATTTATATGAAATATGTTTCCATTTTGTGTGTAGTTTCTTGTAGCAAGAAATAATTTCCCAATAGAGCCATTTATTTATGAAGAGTAATTGTTAGAAAGGTATGGAAAACACTTAGTTAATCAATACACATGTTGATATTTAAAAAATGATTTAGAAAATGTTCCTTAGAGGTTGGATTAGCTATAGGATTTAAGATAATGATTTAAATAAGTGTATTTAATATCCTATCTCTTTCAAGAAAGAATTATTACAAAAATAACAACAAATGAGATTTTTATTTAATTTTATCTTTGATAATACCTTTTCAAGCACACAAAAATTCTATCCTAAATTAACACTTTAAGATCATGTATATCTATATAAGATTAGAAACTCATATGACATAAGATTAGGAAAAAACTAAATATTTACAACCAAAATATGGTTTATACACTCATGTAGTAGTGAATTTACATGTTATTGCTAAATTTCCACTAGTGTGCAGACTAGTTTAGTTAAGAATTCCATCAAGAATTACGAATTTTTAGTTCATACTACACCCCAAAACTAGTTCTATATAAAATAATTTATATTTTAAGTATAACCAAGCGTATTGGGCATGTGTATCTTTAATCAAGATTTCCTAATAATATATATGATTTTTAAAAGAAAAATATGACCTTATGCCATATAATATTAATAAGGAAAAGAGCATAAATTTAATAATGGGAAATCAGGTGCCATAAGTAGTGAGTATTGGTAAGAATGTTAGTGTTAAACTTATTAAATTATAGACCAATATGAAAGCAAATTACTGAAAGCTTATAGATTCTACTCATAATAAATTATCTTAGGATTATAATAGAAATATGTGTAGGGAAGAGTGTATGAAACCCAATTCATGTGACATTCATAAAATTGCAAAGCACCCTAAATGGCATATACTACTTGAGGGGATGTTTATGGAAATCACGTTAAATAGTTGGCACATAAATAAAACCAACTTGTGATTTAAATAGAATAATTTTATAATACAAAAGAACCATCTTTAGTCATGTCATGCATTGCAGACATGCCTCATTTTTCCTTCTGTAAAATATGGATGCCCTTTTTTTTTGTATTTCCTAGTGATCTAGTCAAGATTGGGGGGTCTTATGCAAAGGTCAGGACAAACCTATATTAGTCTAGATATTGCAACCAGAGTGTTATTACAAGTGAAATATTATTTAAGCAATTATATTAATGTGCATGTGGTCCCTAATTATAAGTAAAATATTATTCAAGTAATTATACTGGTCCATCATTATAAGTGAAATAGTATTCAAGTAATTGTACTATTGTGCATGTGGCCCATTATTACAAGTGTTGTATTATCCTCAATTTTTAAATTTTACATCAATTATCATGAATTGTGACCATATGAGGCTTGTGATCATCCAAAATATAATTTAAGAAATTATTATTTGTAAATTTATAAATTTGTAATTAGTGATATTCAACAATATTCATTTTCAAAGTGAATGAAATAGAATCACGTAAATACAAATTTGTATTAGATTATAATATTAAAAATACGCATCAAAAGTATTACCACACAATTATCTCACATTAATGATAAGTATAGAATTTAAATATTTTTATAATAATTGCACCACAAAATTATAATGATTATATATATAAATGTCAACACAAGGCCACACCAACTTATATTCCAAGTGGAGTATTATTCTAGATTTAATAATTTTAAATGATTCATGGGTGGATTATGATTCTACATAAGGCTTATGGTCACTCAAAATATAACTTCAAAAATCATTATTTATATATGCATACATTTATATCTCGTTATATTTGAACAATATGCATTTTAAAAATAGGATGGGTGAAATGACACTAATGTAAATTTTAAATAGATTATAATATTAAAAATGTGCACCCAAAGTATTATCAAACAATCATATAAAATTTAATAAAAATTATAAAGTAACAATAGTTTTACACTAATTCTACAACTAAATTTTAATATTTATAAATATAAAGGTCAACACAAAACTATAGTAGCTTGTCCATTCTACAATCTAAATCATACGTGAAGATAAATAATTACATGACCTGTTAAACCTTACTAGTTTACATTGGACAAATCAACCGTATCAAATATAAGCCTCCAATAATTTATTTTTTCTTCCTTTTGGTAAGGATCCTTTCAATCATATATCATAGCTAAATAATGCATATTAGGTGGTGGGAAATTTTCAACCATCTAGAAGAAATAATATAGAGAAATATTGGGGTCGTTATATTATGTCCTACTAGCATAATCATGCCAAAATGATCGTAGAATACTCAACTAGCAACACATGGGGTGTCTCCCTATAATTTAGTCATCACATAAAGGAAATTTGATGCAACCAGGAACACATTCAATAAAATTTAATCATTACTGAATAAAGAAAGCCAAGAAATTCAAAGATGGAGTTGAAATAAAATTTATTCTATTCTCCAACTCTGTTGCTACAATAAAAGAAACACCCTTATATCTGAAACTAGAAAACAAAAACAAAAATAAAAATTACCTTTTTTGATAATCTTTTATAAGTGTAATATTTTTTCCCATTTTAGGTAATTTTGTATACATATCACTTTGAACCCATATTTTTCCTAAAAACTTCCTAAAATTAAGGTGAAATGATATTCCAACTTACATTTCAAATTAGAAACATGATTTTCATGTTATTAAAGAAAACAATTTTCTAAAAACCCGAGAAAACACAAAATGTTGATTTTGAGGGCCTATATGAAAGAGTTTGGCCACAAAAAGATTCCAAGATGGCCCCCAAGCAAGTTCAGCTCAGTTGGCAATCCTATCAACATCTCATAATGAAGCCTCCTATAATGTTTTTGCTTAAACAAACATCTGAGTCAAAAGTTGTGACCGTTAGAAGTCCTTGCATCAAAATTGAACTCCAACGTCAAATTTTTTATTTACTCTTGAATTCATAGCACATTTCTATATCTCACAAAGATTTGATTAAAAAAAGGAATCTATGTTTCTATTTATTTATTAATAATATTTTTTTATATATCCCCAATTAAAATAATATGAAATATGAAATATGTTTCCATTTTGTGTGTATTTTCTTGTAGCAAGAAATAGTTTCCCAATAGAGCCATTTATTTATGAAGAGTAATTGTTAGAAAGGTATGGAAAACACTTAGTTAATCAATACACATGTTGATATTTAAAAAATCCTTTAGAAAATGTTCCTTAGAGGTTGGATTAGCTATAGGATTTAAGATAATGATTTAAATAAGTGTATTTAATATCCCATGTCTTTCAAGAAAGAATTATTACAAAAATACCAAAAAAATGAGATTTTTATTTAATCTTATCTTTGATAATACCTTTTCAAGCACACAAAAATTCTATCCTAAATTAACACTTTAAGATCATGTATATCTATATAAGATTAGAAGCTCATATGACATAAGATTAGGAAAAAACTAAATATTTACAACCAAAATTTTGTTTATACACTCATGTAGTAGTGAATTTACATGTTTTTGCTAAATTTACACTAGTGTGCAAACTAGTTTAGTTAAGAATTCCATCAATAATTACGAATTTTTAGTTCATACTACACCCCAAAAGTAGTTCTATATAAAATAATTTATATTTTAAGTATAACCAAGCATATTGGGCATGTGTATCTTTACTCAAGATGTCCTAATAATATATATGATTTTTAAAAGAAAAATATGACCTTATGCCATATAATATTAATAAGGAAAAGTGCATAAATTTAATAATGGGAAATCAGGTGCCATATGTAGTGAGTATTGGTAAGAATATTAGTGTTAAACTTATTAAATTTTAGACCAATATGAAATCAAATTACTGAAAACTTATAGATTCTACTGATAATAAATTTTCTTGGGATTATAATAGAAATATGTGTAAGGAAGAGTGTATGAAACCCAATTCATGTGACATTCATAAAATTGCAAAGGACCCTAAATGGCATATACTACTCGAGAGGATGTTTATGGATGTCACGTTAAATAGTTGGCACATAAATAAAACCAACTTGTGGTTTAAATAGAATAATTTTATAATACAAAAGAACCATCTTTAGTCATGTCATGCATTGCACACATGCCTCATTTTTCCTTCTATAAAATATGGACTCCGTTTCTTTTTGTATTTCCTAGTGAGCCAGTCAAGATTGGGGGGTCTTATCAAAATACCCAATCTTGCAACCTTGTCATGTCATCCAACCAAAATTTACATAATAATGGAGAAATAATCTGAAACATATCTTTATTTCAATGTACTTACACATCCATACATGGAAATTCGTGAAGAAAAATTACATGTAGTGAGGATTTTAACAAGAAATTAAATTGAAATTTTTTACAAGGGCTTCTAGGAACTTCATGCCTTCAAATCTTCAAGGTCTCTTGCCTTCCAATTCCTTTACTTCACTCCTCTTTTTAAATATTTATTTTTCCCTTCATCCTACAACTCTAATGGCTGCGTTGAATACCTACAAAATCCCTTTTCTCTTATTCTATTTCTCTTCTCTTCACAAGCTGATTTTTTTGCACTCCTTGTGCTACTCGCATGAGAAACCTCCAAGTTCTTTCTCCAACCTTGTTGTTGTTGATTTTTTCCTCTTAGCACCATTAAAATTTGTATTTAAAGAGGGGTTGAACTATGTGGAAACCCAAAAATGTGCTTTCCGAACTAGCTCTTTGATTGATCCTTAACATTCCTACAAAAAATGACATAAAACATAGTTTGTTGCTACTAGAAGTGTCATTAAGAGTTGTTGAACCACATCCAATGTAATTATATTGTATATTCATTTTTTAAATAAATAAAATCAATAACCAAGTCATGCTCATTCACCCCAAATTGTAAATTGAAGATTCATTTATTTGTTTTCCAAAAATTACAGGCTTTTTCTCCATTTTAGGAACCAAAACTGAAAGAATAAGACCAAAATGGTATGAAAAGAGCCACTTGTATTATGCACACTTCCTTAGGTGTCCAAGTCTATAAAATTAATTAATTTTAATTAATATTCCTTTAAAATCTCCTTTGACCATGGTAAATTGACCATTTCAACCCCTAGAACCTTGAAATTGCATAAGTATGCAAATCACATTAAACATCTTTCTTGACCTTGATGTATGAAATGGAAATAAGGTCCTCAAAAATAAAAACTTGATAATATTCTCTTTGATATCAAGTCCAGACCAAAAATTCAAAATATTGAACATGAAAGGAAAATATTTTTTGGTGGTGTGGGATTGCTTGTGAGTCGAGATGCTCCTGCATCAGACACACCAGGTAAGAATTTTGTGAGAATGGCTCACACAATGGAGTTGAATGTTTGAATCACCCTTTCAAATAGTAAACTATTTGCAGCATAATCTGATGCTTGCATGTTTGTGTGAATGGGGACATTTCCTAACTATATATTAGTGAGGACCTATGCACATCATACTTAAGTGGTTTCATACTTAAACTATTTTTTATGTTTTAGAGTTTTCAAAATGTAAGCAACTAGTTTTTTTTAATATAACCAGATTGATCTCCTAATCTACCTATGGACTTGCCAATTCCGATCAAGGGCAACTCGAAGGACCTGGACCAATTGACGAGGATTTTAATAAAACCTCCTACACTTTGGGCTCTGTAAGAATAGGGAGGGTGGTACCCTCAATGTGTTTACAACCTCTCCACCAATATTATAAACAACACTAACAACAATAGATACATCACTCAATAGCTCAACATAATAGGATAAAACTGAATAGAATTGGTTATTCATCAGTAATTTATTAGCCATTTGGAGTGTGAGATAATTACAACACTTTGTAGTTAAATATAGTCATTGATTTTCAATTTATAGCAAGCTCTAAACAAACAAAAACAAATATCGAACCTCACAAATAAGTACAACCTAGATCAGTGCCATATACTTATTGGTTGTTTTTACTCTAACCAGGTTTATCTTCTATTCTACCTATAGAATTGCCAATTCTAATCAAGGGCAGCTCGAAGGACCTGGACCAATTGACGAGTATTTAAACAATAAACCTCGTACACTTTGGGCTCTGCAAAACCCAAGAGGGTGGTCCCTATAATGTGTTTATAATCTCTACATCGAACTTATAAACAATCATTAACAATTAACAGATAATCCTAATTAATAGCTCAACAAAATAGGATAATACTAAATTGAATTGGCTTTTCATCAGTAATACCAACTACTTGGAGCATGAGATGATTACAACAATATTTCACAACTTAAGATAGTCATTTAATTTGCAATTTGGTAGCAAGCTCTAAGCAGAGACAAACAGACACAAAACCTCACAAACATATATGATTTAGACCAGTGCCATATACCATTGGGGAGTCAAGTTCACAAACATCTAAAATTCCATGACAAGTTAAAACACATAGCATATAAGATCTCTAACAACAATTTCTTACAACATCATCAATTTATATCCTTACCCAATACTTCTTACCAAATCCTTTTATAAACATCTCCATCTATAACTCCAATCAAGCATTTTAATTAATTCTTTGAATTAAAGCCAAAATGGAAGTCATACACACCACAACAGTGAGATGAACACAATAACCCTTGATTATATTATTCAAAATTATGATACGCTTATACAAAGGAGAGACATGAGCTTGAAATGGATCATTATAACTCAAATGCTAGTAATGTTATGAAACATCAAACCTTCATAAATTCAAAACTCAACTACAGAATGACACAAAACCTAAATTGTATTTACACTAAATAATTAGGACTTACAACTTGCTCTGCAACTATGCCTATACTCGACCTCAAAATATCTAACTTGCCAACCCTTATTTCTAGCCTTGAAATCCTTCTTATAGAGAATGAAGGAGAAAACAAGCATCGGGCCAGATATATAGACATGTCCCTAGTCAATTGGACTGTTTTGTGACATTTCAAAATATGATTATAATAGTCAAGTCCAAGAGCATCTTCTTATTGATCCCACTCATTAGGGGATATCCACTGCATTGGCCAAATCTCAAAACCTACGCAAAAAACCGTCATGGACACAAAACAATAATCAGTTATAACCATAATCGTTGAGCTGTTAGTTGCTGGTAGTAGACACTACTTTACTCCTCCTCGGTTAAGTACTTGTCCACCCATTTCTGATACTCTTCATCTGTTGGCCAGAAAAAATTCATCACCTCATTTACCTCAATATTATAAGGTGTATACTTCATAGCAACTTGATTGGCCTCTCTTTCAAAAGACTCTAAGAATGTGCTAGTTTTAATTATTTTGTCCATGCTACTTACCAACAATTCATAATCAGAATCATCATAAATCAATATGATTTGTGCATTAATAGCTTCCTATGCCCTTTCTTGCCACTGCTGCAATTTTTTAACATTTCCTTGTGCATCAGTGATGTCTGGCAAAAATGTGTCACTCTAGTCATCAAAGCTCTTTACCAGCTCCCTAATTCTTCTCCTCAAATCATCAGGTAGGGCCTAAAATCCCTTCAATGATTTAACAAAATTTTGAGTAGGCTTCCATAACTTGGGCCTATTGTCTACATCAAACCTAGAAGCCTTAAACATAATATCTAAGTCATTGGCCCTAGGGATCCATTTCTTAGCCAGAGGCAGAACTATTTCCCTATCCCTATTTATATTTTTTATTCCATCCAAAAATAAAGAATACAAAGAATGTACATATGGTAATCTACCATCCACCCTCTCATTTAAATGCCTTAAAATTGTGTCCACCACCTCATTTTTTTTGGCAGTAGCACCATCCTCACTTTCCTTTAAGGCAACCTATAATTCCATGATTTTACTCAACATTTTCTTCTTTGACTGGCCCTAGTGTAGGATTGAGAGCAGGTGTGTGTATGGGGGATCCTGGAGTAGAAACAATTGGACTAGTAGGGGGGACTGATCCTGAAGTAGGAGGTAATACCTTAATAGCAGGAGCACTTGAGGATTCTCCTACTCACCATATTTCAATCTATCTACTTCATATTGCAGCACAACATTCCTTTGTTTCATCCTACTATACTCCCCAATTATTATGTTTTACTTCTCCATCAGACTCTTCTCTTTCGGCTGTCTTCTGGGCCAATTTGGCCACATTTACCATAGAGCTTGTAGCTTATGTTGTTGAAGTTTTAGAAGCTCTCTTGATAATTAGCCCTCCCCTTAGGTTTAGACTAATATTAGCTACATTAGGTTTTCTTCCCCGGGGTGCCAATGCCTATATGGCTAGAGTTTCATACTCCTCACTGAAGGCAGAATCATGCAAAGCTGCCTTAACCTCTTCTTCATTATATTGCATAGGATGCTTGGACTCTAGGATAGCATTGAATGCTACAACATCGGCTATGTCCCACTCAAGAACAATTAGGACACTAGCCAGAGTCACAAGTCTCCTACCTTCCTCAGGAGTAATGTTCTTGAATTCCTCCAAGAGTTCATCCTTGACCTCATCATCATTCTCCTACTTCGTTTCCTCAAAATAAATTTGGACCAACAATGAGCTAAGCTCACTCAATTCAAAAACCTGTTGGATCTCAATTGTACTTATGCTCAGTAGAATTCCACAATCATTATCTCTAATTACCCTTGTAACTAGGTCATAACGTGCCACCACTGCTCTGAGTAGGTCCACACCAAGAAACACATTTGGCACTGCTAGTTTCCCCATGTCATATCTCCAACCATTTGAAAAGGGGTGGGATAGGTTTCTTTGTCCATACCAAAGTCTAAACATTTCGAGACCTATCATTGGAACCCTAGCACCTGCAATATTATAGTCTTTACATACTAGTCCTTCACCTAGGGTTTTTCCATTCATTAAAATCAAACCCCTCCTATCATTTGTTGATAATGGGAGTTTATCTAGAAAGTAATCATATAAATTTCTCTGCATGTAATCAATATGGCTAGACTGTTGCTTTGGTGGTGCCATCTCAATCAACTAGGGCTACCCAAAAAGTGAAATTACAACACACTTATACAATTTCTAACAATTCAAATGAACTAGTAACCCTATAACAATAATCAACAACCACCTGACCCATACACCACAGCCTTTCACAAGAATTACAGTCAAATTAAAACACTGATACACAAAATAACTCACGAGATTTTGCGCCATTCGGAGAACCAAACTTTCACTATGATTGCTTGAAAAACTTTATCTGTGGCTCTGAACTACTTCAAAAATGCTTGAATACTTTTGTGCTAAAGATAGAATGAAATCTAATACTTTATGTCAATTGATTTTATCTAGTAGACGTCTCATACACCATTAAAGCCCATTGGCATGCGCGTCAACGGCTCTAATCACATTTGATGCGAATTTGAACTTTAGCTATCAATCTTTTGTTTTTGTTAGATCATCAAATGGCCACCTTCAAAAAGGTTGATGAAATCTCCATGTCAGCATCAAGGCCCCACCACAATACACAACTTCAAAGGGATACATGTGGCATTTGCCTATGATATCACAATCACTAAACACTCTGTATCTTTGTATCACATGATGGCGGGCAACCGTTGATTCCCACCATCTACAATCGAGTTCACTCACAATAGTTAGCAGCATCAAACATAACCATCAAGCAACTTTATCATCAAGATTAAAGCACCACCATCAATCTCGAACATGTGCATCTCACAACTCTTTTAGTAACCCACCTTTTAACATATTAAAACCTGATACAAATATTAAACATTTTATTAATCCTTTTTCGGCATCGGCAGCTGAGGCACTTGGTGCCCACCCATGATATTGCAATCAGTTGAAACCCAGTGGTGATGTCATCGCGAGATCGCAGGGAATGGTTAAGATCAACCATAGGAAGATCAACGGTCATTAAAATACTTTGCCTACAAAATAAGATAATTATTAAATGGGGAAAGGGGACATCACCTAGGCCAATGACAAACAATGGCATAAGGTTGTTCTTAGAACACGGAGAATGGGCTGACCTAGACATAGGAAATAATAATGTCGGGTGAAATATTTAACTCAATTTATTAAAAAGGGGCTTGGCCTAGACAAGTCAATGGGGCATAAGTCATTTTAAAACCTCCCTCAAAAAGGTAATGAAGAAATAGATCCGACCTAGTGTTTAAGATGGATTGTTAGGATTTCATGAAGGAAAAAATAAAACCCCAACCCTAGGCTTCTCCAGAATAGAAAGACAGACCAGTAATGTGGCAGAAAATTTAATGGAACTCAAAGAATGAAAATTTGAGGCTCCATCATCGACTCCAATTGGGGATATTCATTCAATTGGAATGAAGTGAGAATAACAAAATATCAGGTAGAGCAGGCCAGTTGTAGAGACAACCAAAAAAGAGGATTATCTGGACAAGACAATCCAACCAAAAGGAAACCTACAACTCACATATATACAAACCTAAACTACTGTTCATGGAAAACAATACTTCAGGTGAAGTATAACCTCAAGAATATCATCTATCATTTCTCGGAGGAAATATGAATCGTCCCCCCACTTATCATTTACTAGGAATGGACCTAACCAAATTGCATCAAATTTACCATGTTTTCCTTTTTCTTCCAACCTGGCATTCCACATCAAAACCAAATCTCCATTTTGGAAACTCCTTGCAGTTGTCTTCTTTTCATACAAATTCTTCACCTGTAACTGGAATTTGGCAATTTTAATCTGCGCTTCCCTCTTGTTCTCATCTAATTCTATGAGAGATTCCACTCTCAACTACATTTCATCGTCGATTTCATTGCCATACATCTGGAAAAATTTATACATTTCCATCAGGTTATTCTAGGGAAACCTTGCACTTATCCCATAGACTAAATCAAATGGGGCACAACCTATTACCTTCTTCATAGTTACCCTGTCTGCCCAGACTAGTAATTTCAATTTAGAGTCCCATTCCTTCTTATTTTGATCTAGGATTCTCTTGATAATCTTCATCAAGCTTTTATTGCTTGATTCTTCTTGTCCATTTCCTTGTGGGTGGTAAGGTGATGAGTAAGAGACTTGGATGCCATGCTTCTCACAGAACTCCATATATTCTCCAGACCTAAAACACATTGCATTGTCTAACACAATCTTCTCTAGACATCCAAATCTAGTCACTATATTATTCATTAAGAAGTCAATTACCACCTTACTAGTTTCTTTCTTTGTTGGAATCGCTTCCACCCACTTGGTAAAGTAATCAGTGGCCACCAATATCCATGAGTGGCCCCCACTTGATTTACATGATATCTCTCCTACAAAATCAATACCCCATTGTTGAAATGGAGATTGTATTACAACTGGTTTTAAAGGTAAGTAACCAGATAATTTCAACTTACCAGAGAAATTTTTTCAAGCATCACATGTCTTCACTAATTGGTGTGCATCCTTAAAAATAGCAAGCCACCAAAACCCATCCCTCATTACTTTGTGTGCAGTAGTCTTGGCCATATAATTCCCTCCATAAAATCCACTATGCATGTCATTCAAGAGTTCTTTTGCTCGATTTTGGTCTACACATTTTAACATAACACCTTCTCCATTTCTCCACCAGAGTTGGCTTGTTATGATAACATACTTGATAGCATGTAATTGCAATGTCCTCGTTTCATTTTCATTCAAATCATCAAGACATTTCATCTTTTTCAAGTAATAGATCACACCTTTGTACCAATCAGAATATTCCATGTCACATATGTGTGATCTATCCTTGTCTTCAAGCCAATTTATCTGAATTGCTTCCAGATTACTTTGGGCCATAATCTTTTCCAATCATTGTCCTCTTACCAACTTGGTAATCTAGATTTCAATGTTGAATTCTTGGATCCTGTTGATCCATCTACATCTTCTTCCTAACACTTCATGTTGTGTAAAAATTTCCTTCACAGCAGCATTGGGTACATAGGCAATCATGGTAGCTCCCATCAAATATGTCCTGAAAGATTTTATTGCTTTTACTAGTGCATATGTCTATTTTTCATTTATGCCATATTTAAGTTTTGCAACCTGCAAGGAATTTTTGAAAAAGGCAATAGGATGCTCAAAACCCTTAGCATTCTTTTGTAATAACATAGCTGCAATTGTGTGGAATGAAGAAAATGAGAAAATTTGCAAGGGTTTGGAAAATTCAGGGGTTCTTAACACATGAGCTTCCTTTATAGCTTGCTTAATGGCCTGGAAAGCTTGTACTGACTCTTCTTCCCATTCAATCTTGGCCCCTTTCTTAAGCATCTTAGAAATAGGGTGAACTATCTCAGCAAAATTTGTAATGAACCTCCTTAAGAAATTTATTTGTCCAAAGAAATATTGTATTCCTTTGACATTTTGGGGTTGTGGGACCCTATCTATTGCAATTACCCTCTCTGGATCAATCTTAACTCCATCCTTGGAAACAATATGTCCCAACAACTTCCCTTCCTTTACTCCAAAAGCACACTTCTTTGGATTTAAGGAGATGCCATATTCTAATGCTCTATAGAACACTTTCTCTAAATGTTCACAATGGTCATCTTCTTTCTTGGAATATGTTGTTACATCATCTTGATAAATCACCAAAAACAAGTTAATAAAATTAGAGAATTCCACATCCATGGCTCTCTGGAAAGTAGCCCATGCATTTGTTAAACCAAAAGGCATTCTCACATATACATAAGTTCCCCAAGGTGTAGTGAAAGTTGTCTTAAATTGTTCAGACTCCTTAACCATGACTTGGTTATAGCTAGAAAACCCATCCATCATAGACATTAACTCATAGCCTATCACCCTCTACAACATGGCTTCCATATTTGGTAATGGATAATTATCTTTTAATGATGACACATTTAAATTTTTGAAATCCACACATAATCGGATGTCTCCATTTTTCTATCTCACAAGCACCAAATTTGAGATCCAAGATGAGTGTCTAATTGGTTTGATGATCCCTACATCTCTTAACTTCATTAGTTCTTCTTTCATTTTTGGGGCTAAGGTAGGATTCATAGGTCTTTGATTTTTCCTAAAAGGCTTAGCATCACTACTTAAAGGAATTTCATGCTGAAAAAAATCTTGCCTATAAGCCTTAAGATCGTCATAAGACCAAGCAAACACATGTCTGAATTTTCTTAACAGATCAATCAACATATTTCTCACCCTTGGTGATAATTTCCTTCCAATATACACCTTTTTTTATGATGCATCTCTTCTAAGGTTTATTTCCTCTAGGTCATTAGGATGGGAAGCTGCACAATTAGACTTTGTCCTATCCTAGTTGTCAAACACTCTTTCAAGAACAACTAAACCTTTAGGAATTGCGTTAGTCCTTAATTGAATAACTTCATTCCCAAACATAGTAATCTTTACCATCAATTTTTTCAACAAAAGCTCCAAAATCCATTTCTTGACTTTCATACTCATCCACAGAACTTAAGAATCTTAATATATCATCATCACTATCAAAAACCTGCCAGTTCTTGATATTATTAGGAATAGATGGTCTCGTTTGCATTTCAACCTTTGAAATCCTAGCATAATTCATGTCATCTGGTCTTAATGCAATATTTTCTAGCAAATCTACCACCTTATTGTGGCCTCTCTCCATCCAATTTATACCAAAAGCATCAAAGTTCTCTAATTCATCCCAGGAAGCATTTCTATACTGTTTCAGCCTTTTATTCTTTGACACATATATGGATCTGACTTGGGAAATCATGAGCTCAGAATTTCCAATTAACTCGAGCTTCTTGATCCCATGTTTTTGAGCCAATCTAAGCCCCAATAACAAGGCTTCATACTCAGCCACATTGTTGGTGCACTCAAATAATAGAGTGAAAGAAAATATGAATGTCCTTCCACTCGGAGACCTTAACAACACACCTACACCACATCCTTCCTTTGAACTTGTACCATCAAAATACATAGTCCACAAATCAGTAGATTTAGAAATATGTTCCACATTGGTCAATTGGTGCAACAAGTTTATCACAATCACTAGGGGATTCCTCGGCCTTGAACTCCTTTATGCCACAGTCAGTAAAACATGTCAGATTCTTAGTCGGATCATGCTCAATCATATGAGGCACCTTGGACTCTCTTTCAATCTTGACATCCTTTCCATCAATGTAAAAAGTAGTGAATGACAAATCACATTGCATGTTACCTCCCATTGATGCACTCCATTTCCTAGACAAGAGCATCCCAAAATGAGGAGGGATGTCTGCAACTTGAACATTCATAGCCAAAACCTTATCAAGGTATTGGGTCAATTTATAAGGCAAAGCTTTTATAGTCCCAATAACTAGCACTTCTCTTGAATCTAATGCATAGCATTTACCCTGAGTAGTGTCTATTGTTAAGCCCATTGCTTCCATAATCTTGAATGGCATAACATTATTTGATGCCCCTGAGTCTATCATACAATTTCTCAAAGTCTTCCCATTTATATCAACACTTAGGAAAAAGGAAGTTATGTTCTCAAGGCACATATTAATAGAATCCCTAGATACACAGGGGGAATTTGTGTCACAATTCCCTCGACTTCTTTCTCTTTTATTTCTTCCTTTTCCTTGGCTTCTTTACAATCTCCTTGTTCAATTTTACTACTAGGGATTCCAGTAATCAAGGCTATTGTTTTTTCTTTATGCTCATCTATTCTCATCATCTCCAGCCAAGGTACAATAACTTTAACTTTGGACAATACTTGAAAAATGTCTAAGGGTGTGTACTTAGGCAGGTTAGGAATCATACCTTCATTAGTTTCATTTTTCTCCAATTTTTTTTTCCTTCAAGCTTCTTTTGATTTTCTTCTGGATCAGATTCAAAAGACTTGCTAATCACTTTGGTCTTTACCAAAAAAGGAGTAACATCTTCACCAGGATTTTGGATCTCGGTCCTTTTCACCCATATCTTGTCATTCTTGACCTCCTTGATTTTGACAACATCATTTTTGCTATCTTCTTTAACACCCTTGTTTTTATCTTTATGTTCCTTAATGAAAAGGCTAGCAGGCTTGCCCTACTCACCACCCACAGTTCTATTTCTTAGTTGTAATGTACTTCTCATCTGAGTAGCCATCTCTGTAGTCAACCGGGAAATCTCATCTTTTGATGGTCTCCTTAGAGACATTGGATCTTCAGCCTACTCCATATTGCAGGCATGATAGTCAAACTCACCTTCCTGATCAGAAAAAACTTGTTGATGATAGATTTAAATTCTCTGCCATTGATTATTCACATCAACCTCTTGCAAATCCTCATCAAAATAAAACTCAGCTTCATCAATATATGACCGGGCCATAAAACAATCAACATCATTTGGCTCAAAATCAGGGGTCTTCTCATGAGTATCTTCTTCTTTTGTTTTTTCATCTTCAAGCAGCAGGGCAATGCCACAATAATTTTGATCATGTTGATGCACACACACCTCACACCATGGTCTATCTTGTACCAGAATTACAGAATGCTTCTGCAAAGGATCTAGTGTCTGCCGATCAGTTTTAGGCTTTTGAGTTGGTAGTATTGGTTTTCCATCCTTCCAATTTGTATTGTAGCGATAATTTTGTAGTCTAGGAGGTCTGTCATTTTTATTATACTGCTGCTTATCATTTCTTAGATCCTTCTCTTGCTTAGCAATAGTATAATTTATATCTTTCAAAGTGCTAAGAACCTTATCCCATTTCTCATCATTCTTAGAGCCTGTAGTAGAGACTTTCTCAGTTTTATCCCTAGGATTCTTCAAAAGAGTAGGCTTTTCCCTCCTACCATATTTTCCAAAAGATTTCCTATTGCTTTCAATATTAATAGCTGCTCTAAAAGAATCCCTCATGGTCTGAGGGTCCTTATCTCTATGGAGATATGCCATTTTAGCATCAAAAGAATTGAAATAAGTAGTTAAACAAACATTTTCAACAAGAATCGTCACCTGAAACAACTTGTACATTGCCTTTTGAAATATCAAGTTAAACTATGTTGCAAGTTCATTGACTGAATTCTTAATGGTGTTGAATTCATTTAACATGAAACTAGCATTAGTCTTATCACCATACTGTTCTCTGAAGCACTTTTCAAACTCTTCCCATGAACCAATACTAGCATTTGGTAGACCCCTATACCAATCCCTTGCATTTTATGTTAAATATTGAACAAAAAAATTCATTACTACATCCTCATGTTCTACTTCATAATAATTCAACATATCCATGAAGGCTTTCAAATGTTCCTCAGCTGAAAAAGCATTATTCCCAATGAACTTATTCATCTTTTCTCTTAACTCATCTGGGATGGGATTTGGGTAACCTGGAATACCATAAAAAAATAGTTGCCTATATCTTTCCAATTGTATTGGTATCCTTTGAAATAGTCCATCAATTTTCTGAGAGTCATCACTAGACCTTGTATTCTGAGTTTTAGGACCATCCTGGTGTAGATATACAAACTTGGTTGCCTAAACCTCTAGGCCAGAATTATTTTTGGTGTTCTCTAGACTGGCTTTAAGATTATTCTTCACAACCTCTTGGTTACTTGATGAATTTGTATCTTGTGCAACTTCATCCACACTTGAAATTCTTAGGAAACTTAGTTTCCTTCTCTTTTCTGCATTTGCAGCCTCAATTTCAGTCCTCTCTAGTTCTTCTGCTAGAGCTTTCCCTTCCCTCCTAATCTTGTCCAAGGAAATTTCTATTTGTGATGACAAATGTGGAAGGAAATCTTGCTTGGGATGGTGAGAAACCACCCTTTCATTTTTCTTGATCCCTTCAGCCTTCTGTTTTCCATTGTCCAAAACAAGTTTAGGATTTGGATGAATTGATTGTGGCTTAACAAGGTTCAATGTTTTTTGGTCTTCAGGCTTGGATTTGACCTCAGCTTGGCCTATAGGACTCACTTTAGAGACTGACTTTACCTCCTTATCAAAAAAAATTTGTACAATAGGACCCTCCTCTTCTAGGTCTGGTCTACCTTGGTTCAGGAGTTTCATGGTTGCTAGTTGTCTAATTAATCTATCCCTTTCAATATTAGCATGCATTAGTTTTGTTTCCTTTTCCTTTTTTATCCTAAGCTCGGCTTGCTTTTGGATCTCTCGTCTTAAATAACTAATATCCCCAAAAACATATTCAGGGTCAGGCAAAGTCATATGAGAACTTGATGTTTCACTTAACTCTATCAGGTTTTCTTCTTCTTGCCTAGATAATAAAGGGGTTACATCATCTTCAGTAGGAGGAGGAGGCACATCACTGGTGCATTCTTTGTGATGGCTTCAACTTCTACTCCTACTTCTTCTCTCAGTATATTGGACGCTAACAGGCCCTTTATTATGATAGGCTACATCGTCTTGAACAGGTGTATTAAATAATGCATCAAAAAATCCATAGCTATCTAACTCAGAATTTTTAGATACATTTTCAAAAGTCTCAGGGATACAATGTAGAGATTTACTTGTACCTTGGTGTATATGATTCTGTGATGCGGCAGAAGCATTGCTAGTTTATGTTTTCTTCTTTATCCAGTCCTTATTCATCTTAGGAATTTCACCTTCCAATTTTTGTTATGGGTGATTCTTTACGAATGACCTAGTGTTCTTCATATTTCCTTGCTTGTCCAAAAATATTTTAATTCGTATGGTATTTTTAAATGAAATGCACACTGGTGTAGAGAGTTCAGAGTCGCCACCCAATTATTTTGGGAAAACCAACTATTCAATAACACTTGGTGGGAATTTAAAGACCTTTAGGACCTTCTCGTACTAACAATGTATGAATTCCCATCACGAGATATTCACAAATTTTGGACAACAGACGAATTAGATAAAAGAAAAGAAAAGCCACGAGCTCGACTTTCAAATAACAGAAATACTATGATAACTCTATGTAAAATGAATAACCAACCCATTGACAAGAAATATTCAAACTAAGTCCCTAGTAGAGTCGCCATTTTGTTACTTGTTTTTACTATACCAATTGACGAGGATTTTAACAATAAACCTCCTACACTTTGGGCTCTGCAAGACCCAGGAGTGTGGTCCCTATAATGTGTTTATAGTCTCTGCACTGAACTTATTAAAAATAATTAACAATTAATAGATAATCCCATTTAATAGCTCAATAGAATAGGATAATACTAAATTGAATTGGCTTTTCATCAGTAATACTAGCTACTTGGAGCATGAGATGATTACAACAATATTTCACAACTTAAGATATTCATTTAATTTGCAATTGGTAACAAGCTCTAAGCAGAGACAAACAGACACAGAACCTCACAAACATATACGATTTAGACTAGTGACATATACCATTGGGGAGTCAAGTTCACAAAAATTTAAAATTCCATGACAGGTTCAAACACATAGCATATAAGATCTCTAACAATAATTTCCTTACAACATCATCAATTTATATCCTTACCCAATAATTCTTAGTAAATCCTTTTATAAACATCTCCATCTATAACTCCAATCAAGCATTTTAATTATTTCTTTGAATTAAAGCCAAAATGGAAGTCATACACACCACAACAGTGAGATGAATGCAATAACCCTTGATTATATAATTCAAAATTTTGATACGCTTATACAAAGGAGAGACATGAGCTTGACATGAATCATTATAACTCAAATGCTAGTATTGTTATGAAACATCAAACCTTCATAAATTCAAAACCTGACTACAAAATGACACAAAACCTAAATTGTATTTACACTACACAATCAGGCCTTACAACTTGTTATGCAACTATGCCTATACTTGACCTCAAAATATCTAACTTGCCAGCCCTTATTTCTGGCCTTGAAATCCTTCTTATAGAGAATGGAGGAGCAAACAAGCATCGGGCCAGAAATATAGACATGCCACCGATCAATTAGATCTCCCTGTGACATTTCAAAAATATTATTACAATCACCAAGTCCTAGAGCATCCTCTTGTTGATCCCACTCATTAAGGGATAGCCATTGCATTGGCCAAACCTCAAAACCTATGCCAAAAACCACCATGGAGACAAAACCATAATCAGCTATAACCATAACCTTTGAGTTGTTAGTTGCCGATAGTAGACACTGCTTTACTCCTCCTCGATTAAGCACTTGTCCACCCATTTCTGATACTCTTCATTCATTGGCTAGTCAAAATTCACCACCTCATTTACCTTAATATTATAAGGTGTATACTTCCCTGCAACTTGCTTGGCCTCTCTTTCAAAAGACTCTAAGAATGTGTTGGTATTAATTATTTTGTCCATGCTACTTACCAACAAGTCATAATCAGAATCATCACAAATCAATTTGATTTGTGCATTAATAACTTCCTCTGCCCTTTCCTGCCACTGCTGCAATGTTTTAACATTTCCTTGTGCATCAGTGATGTCTGGAAAAAATGTGTCACTCCATTCATCAAAGCTCTTTATCAGCTCCCTAATTCTTCTACTCAAATAACTAGGTAGGGCCTGGAATCCCTTCAATGATTTCACAAAATGTTGGGTAGTCTTCAATGACTGGAGCCTATTGTCTACATCAAACCTAGGAGCCTTAAACATAATATCTAAGTCATTGGCCCTAGGGATCCACTTCTCAGCCAAAGGCAAAACTATTTCCCGATCCCTATTTATATTTTTTATTCCATCCAAAAATAAAGAATACAAAGAATGTACAGATGGTAATCTACCATCAACCCTCTCATTTAAATGCCTTAAAACTATGTCCACCACCTCATTTTGTTTGACAGTAGCAAAATCCTCACTTTCCTTTAAGGAAGCCTGTAATTCTGTGATTTTACTCAACATTTGCTTCTTGTTGGGATCCATAGAATACTCAACTTCTTCTTCAACTGGCCCTGGTGTAGGACTGAGAGTAGGTGTCTAGATGGGCAATCCTGGAGTAGAAATAATTAGACTAGCAGGGCAGACTGATTCTGAAGTAGGAGGTAATGCCCTGATAGTAGGAGCACTAGAGGATTCTCCTACCTATCCATATTTTAATCTATCTACTTCATATTGCAGCTCAACATTCCTTTACTGTATCCTACTATACTCCCCAATTATTATGTTGTACTTCTCCATCAGACTCTTCTTTTCAGCCTCTTCTATTTCCACTCTCTTCTAGGCCAATTTGGCCACATTTACCATCAGCCTTGTAGCTTTTGTTGTTGAAGTTTCAGAAGCTCTCTTGATAATTAGCCCTCCCCTTAGGTTTGGACTACTATCAGCTACATTAGGTTTTCTTCCCTAGGGTGCCAATGCCCATATGGCCAGAGTTTCATACTCCTCACTGACGGAAAAATCATGCAAAGCTTCCTTAACCTCTTCTTCACTATTTTGCATAGGATGCTTGGACTGTAGGATAGCACTGAATGCTACAACATTGGCTATGTCCTGTCAGGAAAAATTAGGACACCAGCTTGAGTCACAAGTCTCCTACCTTCCTCAGGAGTGATGTTATTGAATTCCTCCAAGAGTTTGGCCTTGACCTTATCATCATTCTCCTGCTTCATCTCAAAATCAATCTGGACCAAGAATGAGCTAAGCTCACTCAAGTCAAAAACCTATTGGATCTCAATTGCACTTACGCTCAACAGAATCCGACCATCATTATCTCTAATTACCCTTGTAACTGGGTCATAATGTGTTGCCACTGCTCTGAGTAGGTTCACATCAAGAAACACATTCGTCATTGTTAGTTTTCCCATGTCTCTAGCCATTTGAAAAGGGGTGGGGTAGGTTTCTTTTTCCATACCAAAGTCTAAACATTTTTAGACCTGTCATTGGAACACTAGCATCTGCAATATTATAGTCTTTGCATACTAGTCCTTCACCTATGGTTTTTTCATTCATTAAAATCAAACCCCTCCTTCTGTCATTTGTTGATAATGGGAGTTGATCTAGAAAGTCATCATATAAATTTCTCTACATGTAATCAATATGACAAAAGTGCTACTTTGGTGGTGCCATCTCAAACAACTAGGGCTTTCTTATAATTCAAATTCTTGAATAAACTAGGGCTACCTAGGAAGAAAAATTACAACACACTTATACAATTTCTAATAATTCAAATGAACCAATAACCTTATAACAATAACTAAGAACCTCATGACCTATGCCCATACCCTTTCACAAAAATTACAGTCAAATTAAAACAGTGATACAAAAAATAACTCATGAGATTTCGCGCCTTGCGGAGAACCAAACTTTTGTTGTGATTGCTTGAAATACTTTATCTCTAGCTCTGAACCGCTTCAAAAATGCTTGAATGCTTTTATGGTGAAGATATAATGAAATCAAATACTTTATGTGGATTGATTTTAGCTAGTATACATCTCATCTACCATTAAATCCCATTGGCATGCCACACCAATGGCTCCAATCGCATTTGATGCGAATTTGAAATTTAGCCGTCAATCTCTTGTTTTTGTCAGATCATCGAATGGCCACTTTCAAAAAGGCTAATGAAATCTCCATGTCAGCGTTGAGGGCCCACCACAATACACAACTTCAAAGGGATACACATTGCGTCCACTTGTGATATCACAATCACTAAACACCCTACATCTTTGGATCACATGATGGAGGGAAACCGTTGATTCCAACCATTGACGATTGGGTTCACTCACAGCAGTCAACAACATCAAACATAACTGTCGAGCAACTTTATCATCAAGATTAAAACACCATAGTCAACCTTGAACATGTGCATCTCACAACTCTTTTAGTAACCCGCCTTTTAACGCATTAAAACCCGATACAAATATTAAACATTTTATTGATCCTTTTTCGGCATCGGCACCTGGCACCCACCTATGATATCACAATTAGTTGAAACTTAGCAGTGATGTCATCGCGAGATCATGGGGAATGGTCAAGATCAACCGTAGGAAGATCGACGGTCATTAAAATACTTTCCCTGCAAAATAAGATAATTATTAAAAGGGGAAAGGGGACATTGCCTAGGCCAATGACAAATGATGGCATAAGGTTGTTCTTAAAACACGGGGCACAGGCTGACCTAGACTTAGGAAATAATAAAGTCAGTTGAAATATTTAACACAATTTCTTAAAAAGGGGCCCAGCCTAAATGAGTCAATGGGGCATAATTCGTTTTGAAACCTCCCTCAAAAAGGTAATGATGAAATAGATCCGACCTAGGTTTTAAGATGGAACATTACGATTTCATGAAGGAAAAAATAAAATCCCAACCCCAGGATTCTCTAGAATAGCAAGACAAACCAGTAATGTGGCAGAAAATTTAATGGAACTCAAAGAATGAAAATTTGAGGCTCCATCATTGGATCCAGTCGCGGACATTCATTCCACTGAAATTCATAAGCATTTAAAGGCTTATGATAGCTTTAACACATAACAAGTAAGCTCTCTAATAATATTGCCTTACAATATCATTATAATGTTTTCTAACCCAATACTTCTTATCAAATTCTTATATAAAACATACCCACCTATGATCCCATTCAAGCATTTTAATTAGTTCTTTGAATTAAAGCTAAACTAAGAATCATACACACCACAATAGTGACATGAATGAAACAACCTTTGATTATTTTATTCAAAATTCTGATATGCTTATACAATGGAGAGACATGAGTTTTAAATAGATTATTCTAATTCAACTGTCAGTACTGTCACAAAACATCAAACTCCCATGAATTCAAAACCTACTACAGAATGATACAAAAACTAAATTGCATTTTCGCTAAAACTATCAGGCTATAAAACTTTCTCTACAACTTTTCCTAAACTCGACCCAAAATTATCTAACTTGCTAACCCATATTTCTGACCTTGAAATCCTTCTTATAGAGAATGAAGGAGCAAACAAGCACCAGGCCAAAAAATACACATGTCACTAGTCACTTGGACTACCCTATAACATTTCAAAAATTTGTTACAACAACTGTGTCCCTGAAGAATCTTCTTGTTCATCCATTCGCTGAAAAAGGTTGATGCATCGACCAAACTTCAAAATACCTGTGCCAAAATTGCCATCAAAACATAACCAGAATTTGTTGTAACTACAATGACTGACTTGTTAACCACCAATAGCCAACTCTATTTTACTCTTCCTCGGTTAAGTAAACATTTACCCATCTCTGGTATTCTTCACTAGCTGACCAATCAAAATTAATTACCTCACTCACCTTAGCACTATAAGGTGTGTATTTTACCACCACCTTATTTGCCTCTCTTTCAAAATATTCTAAATACGTGGTGCTGCTAATGATCTTGTCCATACAACTCACCAACAATTCATAGTCTGAGTCATCACAAATCAATTTAATTTGTGCATTGATGACCTCGTCTGCTCTATCTTGCCACTGTTCGAATGGTTTAACATTTCCCTGTGTATCAATTATATTAGGTAAAGATGTATCACTCCAATCAAAAATTTCTACCAATTCTCTCATTTTCCTACTCAAATCATCTGGTAAGGCTTGAAAACCTTGCAATGACTTTACAAATATTTGAGTAGGCCTTAATAATTGGGGCCTATTATTTGCATCAAATCTGGAGGCTTTGTACATTATATCTAAATCATTGGCCCTAGGGATCCATTTCTCAACTAAGGGCAACACCACCTCCTGATCCCTATTAATATTATTTATTGCATCCAAAAATAAATAATATAAAGAATACAATGATGGAAATCTATCGTCAACCTTTTCATTCAGATGCCTCAAAATTGTGTCAACAACCTCACTCTGTTTTACAAGTGCTACTACCTCACTTGCCTTTAAGGCTTCCTGTAACTCTGTAATCTTGTTCATCAGTTGCTTCTTTGTAGGATCCATTGTAATGCCCCGCCACACAACCCTAGAGGAAGTTTCAATTCACTAAACAAGCATACTAAAATTTTTTTTTACAAGAAGTAAAAGAAGTGAATTAAACCCACATGTTCAACTAAATTGACAACCTCCCCTAGGGTTACATAACTGAGATTACATAAACCCCATTAACCAATCAACATTAAAAAAATACATTGAAAATAAATACACAAGTAATAACATTTTACATCAAAGAAAAGTACAAGATAAAGATAAAGCATTCATTTATATAAATCAGTTACAAAGGTCTATTACAATCCTCATTCCCAGAATGAGTATAAATACATAAGTCTGAATATTACAAGATCCACCTCATACACAAGAGGGGTAAAATTAACATTATTACATATGAGATACTAAGTACAAGAATCCTAAAGTAAGCAAAGAGAGATGTCCATCAAGAAGTCTTGCCACCAAGTACTGAAGATCAAGGGGAGCCAACGGTTATGGTGCATGTTCCACCCAACCATGTGGTACCCGAAGGACCAACCCCCATGCTAGGAGATAGTAACCAAGTAACATGGACGAGAAACCTACCACCTCAAACCAAAGGCAGACTCATACTGATAAAAACTGACTCAACCACACATATGCACAATAAAGTCAAAACTCTAATCATGGTTACATTGCTTCCAGACATAATATGATCAAGTGTGCTAAAAGAAACATGTGCACAACATAACACACGGTGTTATCCTAGACAGAGTGTCATCACAAGTTTTGTCATGAGATATCCTCTGGGCATTCTTCATAGGCTCCGGAAATCCTGGTGGCCTCAACCGAATCCCGACACTCATACAAACTCAAGCGGAATCATCTATCTCTCATAGGGACGAGATAGTGATCTTGCCATTCCAGGCCTTCTCACTCACCCCAAGTCTAAACAAACCCTTGTGCCTATGAGTGAGGTTAACTTATCTTGGTTAATGTGAACTACATCCTAAGTATATTTACTTTAGTTTTCAGTTGTTAAAATCACTTCTGAAGGTTTCCTGGTTTACCTCTTTGGGCTCTGGCCCCTAACAAAAGCCACTCTTCTAATTGGATAACACACTACGGAACTAACTCCAAGGGTTACTCCAGTGCTACAAAGATTGCAACAATAAAACTCTCTCCAATCCTAGGAGGCAACACAAAGAATTCTACTCCAATACTAGGAGGACAAGACGAATGTAACACAACCCAAGGGAAATCAAGTAATAATATAATAAGGGAATGACTCACGTGTAACTAGAAATCTTTACAACCCAACTACACAGTAATCAATCACAAAATATTCATTTAAGGATACATCAATGAACTCATGCATTGGAAAAGAAAATACTACATTTGGTTATTCTAAAACCATGTTCCTAATCTAATGTTTCTCACAAAAGAGGAACTATTCCATTCTATACTTTAAATTGAACAATAATTCTTCATCAAAAAACTTAAACTTTTCAACTGAATTAAATCATGAGAGTGATAAACTTAGCTATAACTAGTTTTTTAGTTGGAGGATGCTTCTATGTTTAACAAGATATTTAACTACAACCTCCACAAAGAAATCTCATGCATATAACTAATATTCGTTAAAAAAGAAAAATCTCCCTTCTCATTTGATTCGATAAAACCACTATATAAAAAAATTCATTCTAATAAGGTTAACTAATTTAATATAAAACATTAATTATTTTCATAACAATATACATATATATTAAATATCATATATATTTAAATATATAATATAAAAAGCATATATATATACTATATATAAAAAAAATTAAATATCATATTAAAAAAATTTAAACCAAATTAAAATTAAAATTGAAAATAAATTAAATAAAATTAAAATTAAAAATTAAAAAAAACATAAATAAAAATAAAAATAAAAAAAATAAAAAAATAAAAAACAAAGGCGGATGTGACAGTCCGCAGACTGTCCTACGGTCGGCGTACCCTGCCACTGACGCGGACCCTGCGTCGACTGTACAAAGCGTACAGCGGCCGGCGTCCATGGGGGCCGCAGTCCCATTGGAAAGTGCGTCCCCCGTACGGGTGGCGCACTGTGCAGTGGGTACTGCGTACCCACTGTATATAAAGCACAGGGGTGGGGGCCGAGCCCCCACCAAACATTAAATTTTTTTTTTATAAAAAAAATTCCGAATGACAGAAAATTTCGGACGGAATAAAATTTGAACAAAAAAAATAATTTCGTACACATGTACGATATGCCAGGCCGTACGCGGCCAATAGAAAATGGCACAATACAATTTAAACAACAAAAATTTTATATGTATAATAATGTGGATTGTATATATCATTTCCAGAAATGGTATATGCAATGTGTATTATTATACATGTAATTTTTTTTTCAGAATTTTCAAAACTAGGGTAATTGAAGAAACAATGTATAAACAACCAGAAAATGATTTTCTTTTGCAACCATAGCAAACTTTCCAACAAAGATTAAATTCAGAAAACAATAAAACCATTCCCTTTCCTTTGTGTTTTCAAAATTTCAATGACACAAGAATAATGATTCAAAAATCTGGTTTTCTCTTCCACCATTTTTCTAATAGGGTTTGCATTTCCAAAATAAATGAATCTGAATATCAAAATAATGGATTTTAACCTAGGGTTTCAAGAAAATTCCCCATTTGCAAATTCCTTCAAATTTAAACAAACTAGGATAAACTAGCAATATTAAAACGAAATAGAAAAGAAAACCTGGTTATTTGCAGCCACCAAGATTATTGATGTAGACTTTCCTTTGAGCTCTTCACAATTCTTTTTCCACAATGCCAAGAAATTTCCAGCCAGCTTCAATCTACTAATTCCACCTTCTTTATAGAATTTCTCTCCCTTTTCAATTTAATTCTTCAACCAGAAATAATTTCTTAAACTTTCATCAAAAATTTCTCCAACAATTTTCCTGCCTGTCCAAAAATGAAGAAAGAATCCCCAAATTTTCTGCCCTAAACTTATAAAATAAAAATTCCAAAATAACCTAATGTAACCCTAATTCACTTTCAAATGCAAAATTTGAATTTACAAGTTAATTTCATTTCCCTCTTTTCCAAAAGCCCTAACTTTTGACTTTTAATTAAAATTCTAATTTCTCAATATTCCCTTTTTGATTTAATTTAAACTTTACAATCAAATACTATTACATAATTATTATAAATTATCTAATAACTAAATTCAAACACAAGAGATGTAAATTTAATTAAATAAACAATTTAACTTTAATTAACTTACTCACAATTATTTATTAATTAAATTTAATCCTTTGAGATTTAAATCTAATTAAATAAATATTTTAACAAAACTAACCCACTTTCAATTATTTACTAATTTAATCCAACTCCATGAGATCTAAATTTAATAAATTAAATAATTCAACTTTAGTAAGCCTACTTACAATTATTTAATAATTAAATTTAATCCCTTGAGATTTAAATTTAATTAAATAAATAATTTAAGTTTAATTTCCAAAATCTATTTAAATATAACCAAAGAGCATAATATTAAATACTATAAAATCACCATTTCTTCCAACCAATGCAATATTCAAAAGACCAATAGAAAGGGTTAACACATTTCAAAACATTACAAAAGCATCCAATAAGATCTAACATGACTCAAACATCAGAGCTGACGACACACTAAGGCTAGGGTGTAGACTTGACACATGTTACCAAGTTACTGTCTCCCATTCAACTTAACCGTTGGATCGACACGCTCAAACCTGTGGAACCAGGTGGAGTCGATGTCATGTACCTGCAACCTGTAATCAAATAATCAACATAATATATGCAGTATATAATTCACACCGTGAAGAAGAAATCTCGGAATCGTAGGGCACTCGCAAGCGAGTGATGCAATTCCGTCTTCTTCACCAATACACTCATCCAAAACTGACACTAACATCATAACAATAGTTTCATAACTAACCACATGATAATTCTACTGTCAGCATTCATTCATCAAAGCATGTAAAATCAAAACAGATAATCACATCACATAGTAATAGTATGTCACTCAAGTGTATCGATCAAAATATCATAATAAAATATGTCGAGTATCTCAGTAGTTGTGATCCAAGCAAAGCATAAACAACATGAAAATAGAAGCAAAATGGAGGGGTATTACATCCTCCCCCCCAAGGACTAGGCTTACTCCTAGAAGCCTGCAAAACAAGTAGGGATACAACTCCCTCATCCTAACTGCATCCTCCCAAGTGGATGAAGCATCGTCCCTGGAATCCCACTGCACTCGAACTTGATCAATATCTCGCCCTCAAAGAGCGAGTGTTCTGCGCTCCATCACGGCCACGGGCTCTAAAGCCAGCTGCCTGTCCTCTACCTGTAAAGAATTCCAATGAAGGATGTGAGTCACATCAGGATGATAAGGTCGAAGAACTGAAACATGGAAAACGTCATGAATATGTGCAAGACTGGGTGGCAAAGCAAGACGGTAAGCAACTGGACCAATCTTTTCGAGTATCTCGAAAGGTCCAACAAAGTGAGGCGCCAACTTAGAACGCTTTCCATAACGGATTGGACTCTTTCGCGGACGCACCCACAAGAATACTCTGTCGCCAACAGAGAACTGCCGATCCACCCTATGCGCATCCGCATACTTCTTCTGTCTATCCTGTGCTGCTACTAGGTGCTCTCTAATCCGCTCCACCTACTGCTCCATATCCTGTAACATCTCAGGTCCCAATAACACTTTGTCCTCTAATCGATCCCAACTCAAAGGTGTATGACAAGGATGGCCATACAATGCCTGGAACGGTGCCATGCCAATGGAACTCTGATAACTGTTATTATAAGCAAACTCCACTAGATAGAGATAATCCTCCCATCGTGTCTGCTGGTCCATTACATACATGTGAAGCATATCTTTGAGGATTTGATTAACCCTCTCTGTCTGTCCATCTGTCTCTAGGTGATACGCTGAACTAAAGTTCAACTGTGTTCCCATCGCATGCTGCAATGATGTCCAAAGAGCTGAAGTAAACACTGGATCCCTGTCAGAAATAATCCGACGCGGAATACCGTGCAACCTCACAATATCCTCCATGAACACTCTAGCAACTGATGATGCATTATAGGTAGAACGCATAGGCGAGAAGTGTGCTACCTTCGTCAACCTATCGACCGTAACCATAATAGCATCATGTCGTCGCGAGGAGTTGGGTAAACCAACAATGAAATCCAATGAGATGATATCCCACTTCCACTCCAGTATAAGATGTGGCTGAAGAAGACCGGCAGGGTGATGATGCTCGGCCTTCACTCACTGACACTCCAAACATCTAGCAACAAAATCAGCAATGTCACGCTTCATTCCTGGCCAAAAATACAACTGGCGCAAGTCTGCGTACATCTTCTTCACACCAGGATGGGCGGAATATGGTGCACGATGTGCCTCAGTCAAAACCAAAGTGCGAAGCCCACCTGTTGAAGGTACATAAATATGTTCAGAATGCCTAAGTAATCCATCTGACTCAAGTGAGTAACCTGTGAATCTACCCTCAAGAGGTCTGCCTACCTTAATCTCTGCTCTCACATCCTGATACCAACCGTCTGCTGGAAGAGTAGCAAGAATCTGACTCCATGAGTCTACCATGAGATTCATCTCAGATAACACATGCCTATGCTTACTGAGTGCATTAGCTACGACATTCTCTTTCCCCTGAATGTACTTCACCTCAAAGTCATACTCACAAAGGAATTCCATCCAACGCCTCTGCCTAGCATTAAGGTTTGGCTGAGTGAAAATGTACTGGAGACTCCTGTGATCACTATGAAGCTCAAATCTCTGTCCGAGTAAAAAGTGTCTCCATCTGGTCAATGCATGGACTACTGCCGCTAACTCAAGATCATGTGTGGGATAATTCAGTTCATGATCTTTAAGTTTTCGTGACTCATATGCTATCACTCTACCCTCCTGCATCAAGACTGCTCCTAAGCCCTCTAAGGATGCATCTGTACACACCATGAAGTCTCCTGCAGGATCAGGTATTGCTAAAATTGGTGCACTAGTCAACTTATCCTTCAGAACCTAAAAAGCTGACTCACACTTCTCTGTCCAATCAAACATCTTCCCTTTCCTCTGCAGAGAAGTGATAGGGTGCCCTACTCTGGAAAAGTTCTGAACAAACCTCCTGTAGTATCTTGCAAGTCCCATAAAACTACGAATCTCTGCCACATTCGTGGGTGCAGGCCAATCTAGAATAGCTTGGATCTTGGAAGGATCCACTAACACTCCCTCTCCTCAGATCACATGACCAAGATACATTACCTCAGTCTTGAAGAATTCACATTTCGACAAGTTGGCAAAGAGTTGGTTCTCTCGCAAACACTGAAGTACCTGTCGCAAATGCTCTACATGTTCCTCTACTATCCTAGAATATATCAGTATGTCATCAAGAAACACAAGGACAAACCTATCAAGGTAGGTGCGGAATACTCCATTCATTAAACTCATGAATACAGATGGCGCATTCGTCAACCCGAATGGTACCACATTAAACTCGTAGTGACCATACCGCATTCGAAACGCTGTCTTATGGATATCTACGTCAAATATGCGGAGCTGATGGTATCCTGATTTAAGATCAATCTTCGAAAAGATTGTGGCACCTTTGACTTGGTCAAACAAGTCATCAATCCTGGGATGTGGATAACGATTCTTAATCATTACCTTGTTCAGCTGTCGGTAATCAATGCACAACCAAACTGAATCATCCTTCTTCTTCACAAAAATGACAGGTGCTCCCCATGGAGAAACACTAGGACGAATGAATCCCTTCTCTAGCAATTCCTCTAACTACAAGCGAAGCTCTTTCAGCTCCTGAGTGGTCATACGATAAGGAGCTTGTGAAATAGGCTTCGATCCAGGTAATAAGTCAACCTTAAAATCAATATCTCTCTTCGGTAGCATTCCCAGAATGTCATCTGAAAAGATATCAGAGAACTCCTGAAGTACAGGATGACTATCTAGAGATACCTTCTCCTCTCCATCTCCTAAACTCAAGTCGTCAATTGAAACAGCAAACAACTAACATCCCTGTCTAACACATCTCCTCAACTGCATAGCTGAGATCATCCTCAAGGATATTGGCCTCTGAACTCCTATAACCTCAATCTCACTCCCAGATGCATCAACGCATCGAATCGACTTCTGTCGACAATCAATCACTGCTCAGTGAGTCTCAAGCCAATCCATACTTATGACAACATCATAGGATCCCAAAGGTATAACTCGAAGATCTAAAGTGGTATGAAGTGGTCCACTGTCCAATCTACAATTCAGCACTATGGAATGCGATGCAACCTTCGCACCTGACGCTAACTCAACCTGCCACCTATCGCCTTGCCTTATGGCTCCCAGTCTGCAACGTGACACTATAGATGAAGAAATAAAAGAGTCGGATGCTCCTGAATCAAAAAGGATAGTAACCGGGTTACCAAATATCATACCTTGAGTCTCAACAACAGTACCCTGATGCTCTGCCTAGTAGTTATCAACCACTGCAAATACACGGTGCCCTCTGCCTGCATCACCCACTGACGGCTCTGATGCTGCTGGTCTCTGAGTGAATCCCGATGTGCTCTTATTGGGACACATTCTAGCAATATGGCCCTGCTGACCACAAGAGAAACAACCTGTTCCTCTACTCTGACCTTTGTCTCCTACTGGTGCACTCGATTGCTGAGCATTACCTCTATAAGTACACTGAAAACTCTGAGCGGGTTGCTCAGAATTGAAACGCTTCATGCGCCTCCAGTTCCTGTTACTCTGTCCTTGCTGAAAACCCTTTCGCTTCCCTTGGGAAGACTGCTGATGACTACCCTGTGCTGATGCCTGCTGAGTCTTAGGAGGCGCTGCTCCCTATGACTAACCACCTCGAATACTAGACCCAGCTCCTGCATTACTGCCAATAACAACTCCTGCCTGACCTCCAAGTGCCATAGCCAGGTTCTCCTCCACAAGCCGTGCCTTCTCCACAGCTACCTCCATAGACTTGGGTTCAAAAACCCGCACTCCTCCACTGATACGGGCGTTTAAGCCCCTGACGAAATGTTGTACAAGCATCCCCTCATCATCACCAATCCCAGCGAACTGCTTAAGTTCATAAAATCGCCTCTCATAGTGGTCTACAGTCAAGGCCAACTGTCGTAAGGCATGGAACTCATCGCCTCTACGCTGATGCCAGTGATCTGAGAGAAAACGAGCTCTGAACCGCTCTAAGAAGATCTACCACGATACAGTACTCATATCGATGTGGAGCTTCTGCTCCTCTATCTTCCACCAAGTAGCTGCAAAACCACGAAGGTGAATAATAGCGCACCGCGCTTTGGTATTACTGTCATAAGGCTTCATGGAAAAGCATCGGTCCAATCCTATCAACCAAATCTCAGCCTCTAGTCCTGTACCTACTCCATCAAATAGTGGAGGTTGTGACCAAATAAGGTCTCTCATATGAGAAGATGCTACCCTCTCTGACTGCGCTGGAGCTACTCTTGCCCTAGGGTTAACCTCTGCATCTACCCGCTTCAGACCTAGAAGTGTCAAAGCGTCTTCCAAAGCTTTTCGGGCAGCTTCGACCCCTGGAGGGTCATGATGTCCACTGCCTCCTGGACAATTCTTTGAGGCCTGATGTTCCTCCTGATCTGGTATGAGTGTAACATGCGGCGGAGAGTCATGTTGACTCCCTGCAGGTACCTCTACTCGACCACGTCCACATCCTCTCCCTCGTCCACGTTTAGGAGGCATACTCCTAAACAAACACAAAAGGGATATTAGACAAGGCACACTTGAAAACCTATGCAACTAAGCTTAATGGGTACAACATAATCCCAGAGTACCCAGTGTTTAAACCTAGGCTCTGATACCATGTGTAATGCCCCGCCACGCAACCCTAGAGGAAGTTTCAATTCACTAAACAAGCGTACTAAATTTTTTTTTAAAAGAAGTAAAAGAAGTGAATTAAACCCACATGTTCAACTAAATTGACAACCTCCCCTAGGGTTACATAACTGAGATTACATAAACCCCATTAACCAATCAACATTAAAAAAAATACATTGAAAATAAATACACAAGTAATAACATTTTACATCAAAGAAAAGTACAAGATAAAGATAAAGCATTCATTTATATAAATCAGTTACAAAGGTCTATTACAATCCTCATTCCCAGAATGAGTATAAATACATAAGTCTGATTATTACAAGATCCACCTCATACACAAGAGGGGTAAAATTAACATTATTACATATGAGATACTAAGTACAAGAATCCTAAAGTAAGCAAAGAGAGATGTCCATCAAGAAGTCTCGCCACCAAGTACTGAAGATCAAGGGGACCCAACGGTTATGGTGCATGTTCCACCCAGCCATGTGGTACCCGAAGGACCAACCCCCATGCTAGGAGATAGTAACCAAGTAACATGGACGAGAAACCTACCACCTCAAACCAAAGGCAGACTCATATAAAAACTGACTCAACCACACATATGCATAATAAAGTCAAAACTCTAATCATGGTTACATTGCTTCCAGACATAATATGATCAAGTGTGCTAAAAGAAACATATGCACAACATAACACATGGTGTTATCCTAGATAGAGTGTCATCACAAGGTTTGTCATGAGATATCCTCTAGGCATTCTTCATAGGCTCCGAAAATCCTGCTGGCCTCAACCGAATCCCGGCACTCATACAAACTCAAGCGGAATCATCTATCTCTCATAGGGATGAGATAGTGATCTTGCCATTCCAGGCCTTCTCACTCACCCCAAGTCTAAACAAACCCTTGTGCCTATGAGTGAGGTTAACTTATCTTGGTTAATGTGAACTACATCCTAATATGCTAAGTATATTTACTTTAGTTTTCAGTTGTTAAAATTACTTCTGAAGGTTTCCCGGTTTACCTCTTTGGGCTCCGGCCCCTAACAAAAGCCACTCTTCTAATTGGATAACACACTACGGAACTAACTCCAAGGGTTACTCCAGTGCTACAAAGATTGCAACAATAAAACTCTCTCCAATCCTAGGAGGCAACACAAAGAATTCTACTCCAATACTAGGAGGACAAGACGAATGTAACACAACCCAAGGGAAATCAAGCAATAATATAATAAGGGAATGACTCACGTGTAACTGGAAGACTTTACAACCCAACTACACAATAATCAATCACAAAATATTCATTTAAGGATACACCAATGAACTCATGCATTGGAAAAGAAAATACTACATTTGGTTATTCTAAAACCATGTTCTTAATCTAATGTTTCTCACAAAAGAGGAACTATTCCATTCTATACTTTAAATTGAACAATAATTCTTCATCAAAAAACTTAAACTTTTCAACTGAATTAAATCATGAGAGTGATAAACTTAGCTATAACTAGTTGTTTAGTTGGAGGATGCTTCTATGTTTAACAAGATATTTAACTACAACCTCCACAAAGAAATCTCATGCATATAACTAATATTCGTTAAAAAAGAAAAATCTCCCTTCTCATTTGATTCGATAAAACCACTATATTAAAAAATTCATTCTAATAAGGTTAACTAATTTAATATAAAACATTAATTATTTTCATAACAATATACATATATATTAAATATCATATATATTTAAATATATAATATAAAAAGCATATATATATACTATATATAAAAAAAATTAAATATCATATTAAAAAAATTTAAACCAAATTAAAATTAAAATTGAAAATAAATTAAATAAAATTAAAATTAAAAATTAAAAAAACATAAATTAAAAAAAAATTAAAAGAATAAAAAAATAAAAAACAAAGGCGGATGTGACAGTCCGCAGACTATCCTACGGTCGGCGTACCCTGCCACTGACGTGGACCCTGCATCGACTGTACAAAGCGTACAGCGGTCGACGTCCATGGGGGCCGCAGTCCCATTGGACAGTGCGTCCCCCGTACGGGTGGCGCACTGTGTAGTGGGTACTGCGTACCCACTGTATATAAAGCACAGGGGTGGGGGCCGAGCCCCCACCAAACATTAAATTTTTTTTTTATAAAAAAAATTCCGAATGACAGAAAATTTCGGACGGAATAAAATTCGAACAAAAAAAATAATTTCGTACACAGGTACGATATGCCAGGCCGTACGCGGCCAATAGAAAATGGCACAATACAATTTAAACAACAAAATTTTTATATGTATAATAATGTGGATTGTATATATCATTTCCAGAAATGGTATATGCAATGTGTATTATTATACATGTAATTTTTTTTTCAGAATTTTCAAAACTAGGGTAATTGAAGAAACAATGTATAAACAACCAGAAAATGATTTTCTTTTGCAACCATAGCAAACTTTCCAACAAAGATTAAATTCAGAAAACAATAAAACCATTCCCTTTCCTTTGTGTTTTCAAAATTTCAATGACACAAGAATAATGATTCAAAAATCTGGTTTTCTCTTCCACCATTTTTCTAATAGGGTTTGCATTTCCAAAATAAATGAATCTGAATATCAAAATAATGGAGTTTAACCTAGGGTTTCAAGAAAATTCCCCATTTGCAAATTCCTTCAAATTTAAACAAACTAGGATAAACTAGCAATATTAAAACAAGAAATAGAAAAGAAAACCTGGTTATTTGCAGCCACCAAGATTATTGATGCAGACTTTCCTTTGAGCTCTTCACAATTCTTTTTCCACAATGCCAAGAAATTTCCAGCCAGCTTCAATCTACTAATTCCACCTTCTTTATAGAATTTCTCTCCCTTTTCAATTTAATTCTTCAACCAGAAATAATTTCTTAAACTTTCATCAAAAATTTCTCCAACAATTTTCCTGCCTGTCCAAAAATGAAGAAAGAATCCCCAAATTTTCTGCCCTAAACTTATAAAATAAAAATTCCAAAATAACCTAATGTAACCCTAATTCACTTTCAAATGCAAAATTTGAATTTACAAGTTAATTTCATTTCCCTCTTTTCCAAAAGCCCTAACTTTTGACTTTTAATTAAAATTCTAATTTCTCAATATTCCCTTTTTGATTTAATTTAAACTTTACAATCAAATACTATTACATAATTATTATAAATTATCTAATAACTAAATTCAAACACAAGAGATGTAAATTTAATTAAATAAACAATTTAACTTTAATTAACTTACTCACAATTATTTATTAATTAAATTTAATCCTTTGAGATTTAAATCTAATTAAATAAATATTTTAACAAAACTAACCCACTTTCAATTATTTACTAATTTAATCCAACTCCATGAGATCTAAATTTAATAAATTAAATAATTCAACTTTAGTAAGCCTACTTACAATTATTTAATAATTAAATTTAATCCCTTGAGATTTAAATTTAATTAAATAAATAATTTAAGTTTAATTTCCAAAATCTATTTAAATATAACCAAAGAGCATAATATTAAATACTATAAAATCACCATTTCTTCCAGCCAATGCAATATTCAAAAGACCAATAGAAAGGGTTAACACATTTCAAAACATTACAAAAGCATCCAATAAGATCTAACATGACTCAAACATCAGAGCTGACGACACACTAAGGCTAGGGTGTAGACCTGACACATGTTACCAAGTTACTGTCTCCCATTCAACTTAACCGTTGGATCGACACGCTCAAACCTGTGGAACTAGGTGGAGTCGATGTCATGTACCTGCAACCTGTAATCAAATAATCAACATAATATATGCAGTATATAATTCACACCGTGAAGAAGAAATCTCGGAATCGCAGGGCGCTCGCAAGCGAGTGATGCAATTCCATCTTCTTCACCAATACACTCATCCAAAACTGACACTAACGTCATAACAATAGTTTCATAACTAACCACATGATAATTCTACTGTCAGCATTCATTCATCAAAGCATGTAAAATCAAAATAGATAATCACATCACATAGTAATAGTTTGTCGCTCAAGAGTAGCGATCAAAATATCATAATAAAATATGTCCAGTATCTCAGTAGCTGTGATCCAAGCAAAGCATAAACAACATGAAAATAGAAGCAAAACGGAGGGGTATTACATCCATAGAGTATTCAATTTATTCAACAACTATCTTTAACGTAGGGCAAAGAGAAGGAGTTTGGATGGGGGACCCTGGTGTAGAAACAATTGGAGAAGTAGGAGGTACTTATCCTAATGTGGAGGGAAATTCCATGATACTTGAAGCAGTTGAGGACTCCCCAACTTGCGTATACTTCAACCTATCCACCTCAGTCTACAACTCAACATTTCTTTGCTGCAACCTGTTGTACTCTCCTATTATAGAGTTGCATTTCTCCATTAAGCGCTTCTTCTTAGCTTCTTACCTCTTAGTAGTCTTTTGGGCCAATTTGGCCACATTTCTAGTTAAGTTAGTAGCCGGGTAAAAGTACAAACCTATGTCACAATTTATAAAGGAATCACCCAACAACAAAAAACATCTGAACTTCAACCATATAAAAGCGTTCTTTATGTTTTGAATTTCAAAATGGTGTAAACTAATGAAATGTAGAACTTTTCATAAATATTATTACTATTATTTTTTCATTAATTTTTTTTTCAATTTAAGGACAAATTTTGGAATGCTGAGAATTTCAAAAAAGAGTGACTTCATGGGCCATCAAGAAACAAGTTGAAAAAAAAATCATTTTTCTCTAATTTTTTTTTCTCCAAATAGCTAACTTCAATATCTACTGCATGAAAAAATAAATCAACTTTTGATGTATATTTTTCTCATAATAATGTTTTAAAGTCAATCATGTCAGAATTTGACAGTTTTTATGTGTTGTCAACTATTTTCAACTTTTTTAATCATTTTCAAAAAAACAATTATACCCTTTTGAAGAAAACTTTCTCATGTATTTCTCCATATAAGTTTAAAAAAAAATTAATATGTTTTACTCATTTATTTTTAATTTCTAATCAACCTATTTTTTAATTTTAACAACCTACTTGCATTATTTTAAAAATAACATATACAAAAACTAATCAAAATATTAAAAAATATATATATTTGGATTCACCACTCCGAGCTGTCCAAAAGGGTATTTTTGTTTTTTGTAGAAAAATAGTTTTGATTGGAGAAAAACTCTGGAAAAGTTGAATGGTTCGGAAAATTCTAAAAAAAGTGAGTTAGCTACCATGTAGGATGCCACCTAGACATGTCACCTGCCAAGTGCAAGAAAAAATGAAGAGTAGAATGTGGGAGGTCACTTTGAGCTATGGGATTTCATTTTGAGCTATATATTGAGCCTTCTAAACCCTTGTTCGATCGAGCTACTCTCATCCAAAAAACCTTTCGCCCGAGCATGCAAAAATGAACGAGCTTGTTTTTATTATTATTATTATTCATACTTCTGATCAGAAGATTCTCAATCGATTCTATTTCAGTCGAAACACTTCCAACTGGAAGGGTGCTGCTACATTGATGCTAAATCACTACCACATGGTTTTGGCCAAAAAGCACTCGATCAAAAACCTTTCGACCAAAAAATACTCTCTCAGAACCATTTGTTTAGCCAAAAGTGTGACACACTATTGTGCTTTTACCCAACCACTATAGTTGATGCTTTTGAGGCTATCTTTATTATCAACTCTCCCCTTAGGTTTGGGCTAATATTAGTGACATTAGGCTTTCTACCTTGAGGTTCCAATTCCCAAATTGCTAGGGTCTCATACCCTTTGCTAAAGGCAGAATCCTGTAGTGTTGCCTTGACCTCTTGCTGAAAATTCTACAAGGGATGTTTGAATTTTATAATAGCATAAAATGCTATTGCATCTGCTACATCCCATTCAAGAAAAAATAATACACACACCTGAGTCACTAATTTTCTTCCATTCTCAAGAGTGATGTTCTTGAATTCTTCCCTTAATTCATTTTTTACTTCATCATCATTCTCTTGGTCAGACCTATTAGGCCTCAACTTTCTTCTCTTCTTGTATTTATCTTGAAACTCCTCTAATTTAATTCTCCATACTAATTGCAAGAACACTAGAGTTTTAACAAATGCATCATCATCTAAGAATGCCTTGCATGCCTCCATCCTAGCATCTTGCACACACTATCGCTTCACATCCATATCAAACAAAACCAATTGAGTTGACCTAGGAGAATAAGGCATACTAGCTAACATATCTTAATCTGTGACAATGATCTCATCCATCAGAGCCTCTTGTGCTTCTTTAGCCATTTGCCTCTTAGGGCTTGGATCTCATGGTGGTGGTGGATTATCCTTTGGTGATGAGTCTAAATCAAGAATTTTTATTCCCCCAGGTGCCCTCACCTTCAGACCTGGTTGTGTTGATGCTTTCAAAATTTTCTTTCCTTTCTTATCTTCCTCCTCCTCATCACCACTATCATTTCTCTCTCTTTTGTAGAGAGGCCAATTCACCGTAGGTTGATATGTTGGCCTCACTTCAGTAGGCCTCACATCTGGTCTCTGTATGCCAAAGTCTAACTCCAAGTTGATCTTCTTTGTCATAAAAATACCCATTATCTCCTTGAATTTGTACATCAATAAATTAGTTTTCTTGTGGAATAGGGTAAATTCCATTAATGGATCACATTTGGGATCCATTTTATGAACAATGGCTAATAGCTTCTCATATGCTATCCATTTTTTCTTGTTCAATTCTTGCTTATTCAAATCAACCTCATTTCTAATCAAATCCTCAAGAAAATTGAACTCATGTGCAAACTTACCTACCTTTATTCGCTGTCTATAAAGGGCAAAGAAGCGCTTAGGGTCATGATGTCGCTTAGGACCACTCCTTAAATGATAATCATCCAAAAACTTGCCAAAATGGACCCAACCTCCTTTGCAGAACACAAAATTAGATACAACTGTGTAATTAGGGAAAAAGGTTCCCTTACCCTTCCCTTTTAGGTTTTCTTCATGAATACAACCTATTTGCCACATAACCTCAGCAAACCCTACTCTTGCTATCACATTGAATGGAAGGATAGGTGGATTCCCTTGGAAGCCAAACACTCTTAAAACATTGTTGATTGGGTACATGATAATGTCACCCCAGTTATGAAAGACTTTCAAAAATGGCTTCCTCCCCTTTGGTCTAAGAAATTTAGGTAAATCCACGGGGATTCTAGGTACATTCACTATCAACATAGCCCTTAGTCTGAAAGCAAAAAAATTATCAAATTGCATAAAATTGGTATTTTGTTTGTTATAGGATAAATCTACAGTCCATGCCTGCACCAGTAATCTTTCTCCATTAACTTCTCACCTCAACTCTATCTTCTCTAAGAAGAAACCAACATTCTTGTATAAGAACATGTACATCAACAAAGAGTACCAGAAGAATGGAGTACTTGCATCCCTTAGTTGCAACCTTAACAGTACATCATGTACCTTTTCTATTAGAAAATATGCAAAATCATAGATCACCGAGAAGTTGGGGTGTTGTATTTTCACCCCCATAAACATGTAGGCAATCGACATTACTATATTGGAGTTGAAATCCAAAATCTAGCATAATGAATAAAAAGTGGCCAAGAAGTGGTTTACAAAATAATTTAGCCTAAGAGGCTCTTGGTCACTTAGGCTGATATAAATCCTTGAACCGCTTTCCCTTGCCAGATGAGGAGTAACCAAGTTTCCCCTAAAAAGTGATTTTAACTTCGCATACACCTGCTTCATCTCCTCAAGATCAATTTTCACCAAGAACGAGCTAGGTTCACTCAAGTCAAAAACTTGTTGAAATTATTCTTTATTTATTCTTAAAAAGACCCCTTTGTCATTATCTCTTATCACTCTTGTAACAGGTTCATAACATGCTGCCACAACCCTGAGAAAATCCACGTCAAGGAACACATTTGGTACCACTAGCTACCCCATGTCATATCTCCAACCATTCAAGAAAGGGTGGGGAAGATTCCTTTGTCCATACCAAAACCTGAACATCTTCAGACCAGTCATGGGAACCCTAGCATCAACAATGTTGGAGAAATTGCAAACTAATCCCTCGCCTAGGGTTCTTCCATGCATCAAAATCAAATCCCTCCTCCTATCATTTGTTGACAATGGGAGTTGATCCAGGAAATCATCATACAAATTCCTTTGAAAATAATCAACATTGCCAAAATGTTGCTTTGGTGGTGCCATCTCAGGTAAACTAGGGCTTCCTTAACTTCAAACTTTCGAACAGACTAGGGCTAAACATAAAACGAAATTACAGAAAACAACCTCACAAGTTCTTACAATTCAACCAACCTATAGCCCCAAAACAACTATACACAAGCTTTTCGACAAGCACACTACAATTCTTCACAAAATCTTAATCAAAATCTTCACGACATTTGTCCTCTGCAGAAAAACCAAAATCATTGTTGTGATAACTCAAAACTTCGTCCTCGGCTCTAAAACCACTTCGCAAAGGTGCTTGAAAACTTTATGAGAAAATAGAGAAAAATAAAACCTCTTTATGTCGATTAAATCTAGCTAGTAGATGTCTCATCTGCCATTAAAGCTTACTTGCTTGTCGTGCCAACGACTCAAATCATATTTGATGTGAATTCAAATTTCAACTGTTTATCCTTTACTTCTATCAGAGCATTGAACGAGTTCCTTCAAAATAGGATGACACAATCTCCATCTCAGTACCAAGGGCCCACCATATTATGTATTGCCAAATAAGTCCACATGGCACCCACCCATGATATTGTGATCAATAAACACCTTGCATCTTTTGATCACGCGATGGCGGGCAATCATTGATCTCCACCATCGACAATCATGTTCCCTCAAAATAGTCATCAGTGTTCAACATAACCATCAAGCATCTTTTCCATCAAGATTATAACATCTCTTTTGATTTTTGAGCACGTGCATCTCGTAGCCTATTTAGTAACCCACCATATAACATATTAAAACCCGATAGATATATCAAAGAAATTTTATTAATCTTTTCAGCATCACCAGCTGAGACACATGGTGCTCACCCATGATATCACAATCAGGTGAGACATAGTGGTGGGGTCATCATAGGATTGGAGGGAACGGTTGAGATCAACCGATGGTTGATTGACGGTCATTAAAATTGTTCCTTGCAAAATATAAAAAAAATCTTAAAGGGACAACGGGACATCGCCTAGAACGATGACAAATGATGGCTTAAAGTCTTTTTTAAGTGTGGGGCATGGTCCAACCTAGACTTAAGGAATAATATTGGCCTACATGAAGCAATGGGGCATAATTTGTTTCAAAATCCCATTTCATAAAGGTAATGGCCAAATAAATCCCACCCAAGGCATAATATAGGACATTAGGATTTTAAAGAAGGAAAAAATAAAAACCCCAACCTTAGGTTTTTTCCAAATAATATGATACACTAGTACAAAGGAAAGATAATAATTGAATTCAAAGAACAAAATTTGAAGCTCCATCATAAGGATTCCTCTGTTTGAGGTCCCTAGGTGTGTTCCTTCCAAAAGTGTTATCATGAAAAATTTCTAATGCAATATACTTTTATGATATTAGTTTTTCAATTCCCTTACCTAGGTACCATATTAGAATTTATTCCAAAGTATCATTCTAGCATATCTTAATACATTATATTTTCAAGATCAAAGTTTTATAGTTTACTTTCCTTGATACCATGTTTGTCATTATTCCAAAGCCTAAATATAACATGCTTAAAAACAATATATTGTTGGGTTGTCAATATTTTTCTTGATGGTTATTCCTTGATGACGTAAGGGTGATATCGTCCTTTTGGTGATGTCATCTTCCCATCAAAGTTTCAAAATTTTAGAGTAATTATCCCAATATCCAATTAGTCATCCTAAAGATTGGCTCTAGCACTTTCCAAATGTAAAATTATTTTAAAGTCACATTTTTTAAGGTTCCCTTATTCTAGAATCCTATTGGTAACCACCCCGAAGTGTGATCTTTATGTTTTACAAATATGACTAAGCATACACTATTAGGATGTCAGACTTCACAACCTTAAAATTCCTTTAGAGTTACTTAAGATCCCCGAACTTTCTTTCTCCCTTAGATGATTATTCTTTTTATTTCCAAATTGATCATGATTTTATTTTAATACATTCTTTATATAATTTTGGGAAGTGTTCTAGAATATGATAAAATTTAGTCGAATGTGCAAAACTATTAATTTTAATTACAAGTTAGGTTATTTAAAGAGAATTATTGATAAAGTTCTTGTGTTTTTATAATATGTATGGGTATTTGTAGGATCATGATGGGCCAAAAAGTGGCGATATGTAAGCCATATGATGGACCATGTGGCTGATGACTTTTTTTTAACACAAAATTGATGAAACGAAAAGGGTTTTTAGAGGAGATTCTCAGCTTTCCACCAATATAAATTATGTTTTACTTTGAATTTAATAAATTATTATTATTCATTTTCTATTAGAATTACAAATAAAGTCTTGATTGATAGGCTGATTGAAAAACATCTATAACTTTCAAATGGTATCATATTTTTTTAATCTGAAACATGCGTCACATTCTATGCTTCACATACTATAGTATTAAAAAAAAAAAATTGAATTTCATGAATTTTTGACCAAGTTAGGTTGGTTAGATAGACGAGCTTTTATATTTTTTAAAAGTTGTAACAAAAATATCATAATTAATTATTTACTTGGAAAAAAATTATAAAAAAATATGCATCACATCCGGACATGAGTCCTCTACTTATATCTAAAATATTATAAAACAATATTATCATTTTATTGTGGTTAGGGTGGTCAGATAGACACCTACTTCTTATTTTTACCCTGAAATTTAAATACTACTCAATTGAAATTTCAAATTTTCACCAAATAGATTTTTAATTTTTAAATAAAGGTCTAGTATTTTAGAAACTACACTCAATTTGATACAAATTCTATTGTTACATTTTTTATAAATAATATAGATAACTTATTCAAATATTTACGTCAAGTTGTCTAGCTCTTATTTTTTGTCTTTTTATTTCCACTTAAGGGCCTGTTTTTTCCATGATGATCCTGCACATACCCGTATGGAGAAAAGTTGAGACAAAATAAATAAAGTAAAAATAAAAGGGATACCTTCCTTCACAAAATATATTCTCCCTATGGATGGATATTGGAGAAATTAATGTAGAATCTATCAATATTTAGGAGTTTTTATTGGGTTAGTACAATCAAAGATAGAAATTTCATGGTTGAATGCATGCCCAAGTGTGGATTGGCTTAGATTATTGTATTCTCAGTCCTACTCCAATCTCTAGAACTTAGCTTGGTTTATGCTAAGTCTTACAATTAGATATAGATAAAATTGTTTGGCCCTATAGGTTAGACCATTCTAGACATCAATTAGGAATGCATAAAGAGAGTGTTTTGGATCCCTATATATTCCTAGTATTCAAATATAAACATGAATGAGACTCTCAAGTACTACAAGAGCCACACTTTATTTGTTTCAAACATTTTAAATAACACCTTTCTAGTGGCTAAGAGGATGCATACTATTAAAATGGCTATGGTGAACCCTAAAAGTGATTTTTAAGAAGATTCTAAAGACATTATTACTCTTCTAAAAAAAAAATGGGTATCTTAATGCTGAAGTTTTGTAACCCATTGATGATATTATTCTTTCTCAATATCTATGACAACACATGGATTTACTAGGGAACCCTAATTAGGGAAATATTGCATGAATATTTATTAGATATAGGGGAAACTAGAAAGTCTTACATGATATCCTACTTGATGTATTTGTTGGAAAATGAAGCAATTTTTCATGTGCTTAGAGAAGTTGGAATCATGAAGCTCGAGGAAACTAAAGTTAATGAATATTACCCATAGTTGGAATGAAAGTCCATTTTTGGAACCATTTAAATAGGTTAAATGATGTTTTTTCTTCACCATTATTTAGTGTTTAGACAATGATTATGGAAAAATAATTTCATTTGAGGTCATTACTTTCATGAATAAATTGGAATGTTGGTTCATGCAATTCAAAACCTTCTCCTCTATTAGGTCTAAAGGATTTCATAATACCCCCTACATGCTTCCAAGGTACCAAGGTGATAAAATTATTTTATTGGAAATTTATAGGAAAATATAGTGGAAATACAAATACTTATTGCCAATAAATAAAAGGCTATAATTTTCATCCCCATCAGATCATGTATCAATCCTTCTCTAGTGTTTAAAATATAAGTAATTTTGACACCCAAATGACACATCTCAACAATCACCTATATGAGGTTAAAGAAAAATAATTGTCTAATTGATTATGTCCTTCTATTTATATGTATCATATATTGAGGAATTTTGGGGAAATTATTTAGATGAATATGAAGTAAGAATCATGGGTTATAGTATGAATTACCCCACTCTAATGAAGGATTATGGTTTGGAGAAATTCCCTAAAATAATGAATGAAAATATGAAATTATTGGACCCCTCATATAACCAAAACAAACTATGTATATAACCTATTTCTAGAGATTATTGGTCAATTGGTGAAGACATTTCCATTGAAAATAGGATGAAGGATTTAAAACAATGAAAATAATCTAAGGATACAACAAAGGGGTGGGTAGAGAAGAAAATAAGAAGAGTTACCAATCCCAACACAACCATAGTAGTAAATAAAGATGGTGAAGAGAAACAATATGATGAATAGTTGTTATATAGAAGATTGAGTATAAGTTTTACCACTAAAACATCGGTAGAATCTATTTCTACAAATATTACACTAAATTTATTTTATGAAATCCTAATTCCTTCTCCCCCTGAATTAAAAACTCCCCTTATTTATCTTGCACAAAGTCTCATTCCCTCTCATCTAAAAAGTGTACTTTATCCTAATTATGATCTAGCACCACCATCTCCTCAATAGTCCCACTTGTATTACAATATGGAATATTTTATCAGGTTACTATGAATTGAATTAATGTGATCTAACCTTACAATATAATGCCACCCTCTAGTGTACTACAACATAACCCTATAGAGATATGATTACCTTCTCCTCCTTTATCACTAGAGGTAGGGTTATGCATGTCTCCTCTAGATCTAAGGAAAAAAACTCCTCTCAAGTAGCCCTTTCCATCAATCACAAGTGAAGTAAATTTTAAAGGCAAGTTAAGAATGCGTGTATGGGTTAAAATCACAATTCAAAATTGGAAAAGTGTGTGTACTATAAAACCTTACAACATTTGTTAGAAATATTTAATGCTAAATTACTAAAATTTTAGAAAGATAAAAAAAATATTATCTACCATCTCAGTGGGTGATTATGTTTCAAGGAGTACATAAATAGCTACTCTGCTCATAGATAAGGAAGACTGAAGAATTATACCTCATGATTAATAAGTTCATAATATGAACTTCAATCTCCAAAACATGGAAGAAAAGAGTTTCTTCCTCAATGGTTTAATACTTTTCATAATAAATCAAAGGGACAAAGACATGGAGACAAAGGTTTAGCTTAGATCTAAGATATTTGATCTCAATTATTGTATAAATGATCAATTTATTACATTTATTGATGTAAAATCCCTTGTACCTCCCACATTGAAACTGGTTAACAAGGGAAATAATTTACACATTATAGGTGGAATAATAAGTTCCACAATTTAATATGGAGAAATTCTCTATAGGAATAAGCTAACAAGTTAATTAGGGAGGCCATTTAACACTACCACAAAGTGAGTGATGATTCCACTGCCCTATTAGAGTATGAGGAATTTTTAGATGAGTATCCCAATTTTATTTTATGGTAATGACACAAAATTTATGGAATAATCTTATAAAATTTTGGATAGCTAATATAATTAGTACAAAATGTATTGAATTTGTAATAAATCTAATAATAGAGGATCACATTGATTAGCTCATGATAGTTAAGGGAAAGTTCAATATTTTCCAATACTGAGTTATGGAGATTAAGGAGGTGATAAAAGTGACAAATAAGACTATAATATCGAAATGGATTAGGATCTATTATATAGTCACTCCCAACTCTAGTCTTATCTAGAATAGAATCAACAAGTTAAAGTCCTATTTCATAGCACAATAAGTGAAACTTATAGAGTGGATTTATTTTTTTCTCTCAAGAAATAAAGGCTCTACTCATTTTTAGGATTGCATGCCTCATATATTTATTTTAAAAAAATTAATTGTATATTTTTAGAAACTTATGCTTTAAAAATTGTAAATATGAGCCAAATGGGAAAAGTAATATTAGTTTAACATATTTTTGGAATTTATAATTCCAGTGCCTAGTATAAGCTATGTATAGCCTTCTTATGGACACTGTAAGGGTTTTTATTGTATTTTAGTTACCAATGAAAATTTTAACATGGATTTCATACTAAAATTTGTAATTCATACTCATATTTTTAAACCAATAAAGGTTCATTCTTACCTTTTAAAAAAAAAAATCACACATATTGATGGTTGGATTCACCTTATTTCATTAAAATTGAATAACATGGTGAGATCTACTTATTGTTCTTATCACAAAGTTGTGCATTAAATTTACAAATGGAATATGGTGGTTCAATTGTATTAAAATTGAAATGAATTTATGTTGTGATTTCTCTTAGATGCTTGTACTTATATGTAAGTGCATTGAAATAGGGGACCAAAATGGAGCTTAAGTGACCACTTTTTTTTTTAAATCAAGAAAATCCAATATTGGATGATAAATCAAACATAATTAAACTCAAATTTTGAAGATGTGATAAGAACAAAATTTATATATCTTTTAATCTAGTTTATAAAATATATACCTATATCTATATCTCTCCCTCTTTATATATTGAGCTCTCTTTATCTCTCTATATATATACCTATCACTCTATTTCTCCCTCTATATCTCTTAATATCTCTATATCTCTATCTCTTTCTATTTGTATCTCTCTACCTCTCTCTATCTTTATCCCTCTATATAACTATATCTATCTATCTATCTATTTATCTCCCTCTCCCTCTCCCTCTCACCCTCTATCTTTTTCTCTACCTCCATATTCATCAATCCCTCTCTCTCCCCCTCTCCCTCTTCATAGATATTTACATCTATATATCTATTTCCCACCATATCTCACCATAATTTACCTTCTATCTCTCCCTCTCTCTCTCTCTTTATCTCCTTATCTCTTTATCTTTTTATCTCTCTATCTCTATATCTCTCTATTGATATATATCTCTACCTGGGTAAGTGCAAGAAGTTGGGTCCACGAAGAGGGGAAGTTTCGGCCAAAAAAAAAAATCTCGCAGAAAACGCGTATGCGTTATTAAAAAACGCATATGCGTTATTAAAAAATGCATATGCGTTATGCATTGGGTACCCGAGCCTAAAAAAATGCATATGCGCTAAAAAATGCGTACGCATTATAAAACGCATGTGTTTTTGAGTGCATACAAGTCATTTTTTTTTAAAAAATAATCAAACAAATAAAGAGCGCATATGCGTTTTGTAACGCGTACGCGTTTTTAAAAACGCATATGCGTTATTAAAAACTTGAATCTCCAACCCACTTGCAGCCTTGGTTTTAGGCTCGGGAAAGGCTTGGCAATCCGAGCCTTAGCCTTTGACCTGCAACTAAAAAACTAAGGCAGATTAAAGAAGAATGTCCATCTTTGACAATATGGTTGATGGACTTTTTTTCTGAATCAATCTATAAAATTAAAACCCATTACAGAACACGATTTCTAGTTTCCAAATATATAATTTTTATTAATATTGGATTATATTTGATATTTTTAAATTAATTTCAAAGCAAACTAGTCCTTAAACATAAAATATCATACTTTTTTTGTTTTTTAATAAATTTTTTTTTGGTAAAGTTTCTTGTAAAAAAAATTATATGACATCAATCTTTAGACAATTCTTTACAGAATGAAAAAAGGAAGCTTCAAAAAATGTTTAGTTTAGGTCAAATTATGTTGTCCATACACGTTGATTTTTAAAAACAACAATTAAGGCCAATAAAAATTTAATTAAAAAAAAATATTCAACAAAAAATTACAAAATAAATTCCTCATCAATCTTCATGTTGTTAGCTCTCTTTCCTCAAAAGGAATTAGCAAAATAATTTTATTTGGGTCAAAAAATGGTGTTCGTACACGTGCATGGTATGGTAAAAGAATAGGGACTTTTAAAAAGTGGTTTTTATAGATCCCTATCAAAATTTAATTTCTACAATTTGGGTATTTGAATAATTTACATATTTAGAAACTAGATTCAAAATTCAAAATTTCATATTAATGATTTTTTTTAAAATTCATTGTGTAAGTGCCTCAAATTTTCAGTCCAAGTGTGACAAATTATGAAAAACAACAAAAACACTTCCACTTTTTGAGCTTTTTGTGGACCCAACTTCTTGCATCAGCCCACCTCTATCTATGTATCATTTCTTCTCTCTCCTCTCTCTCTTCCTCTGCATTTCTTTGTATGTGCCTCTATACCTACCTCTATCTGTATTTACCTCTTTATATCTCCATATTTCTCCTCTCTCCCTCCTCTATCTATCTCTCTTTGTATAGATATATCTCCCTCTCTCCATATTGGAATAATCAAAGAAGGTATAATGAAAATTACATTGTAGCACACCTATATTTATTGGAATTCCAAAAAATGATAAAAATACACGTGGAGAATATGATTCTAGACCCACATGTTCTATTTTACCCTACAATTTATGCTTTTATTAGACATAAAAAAAAATGTTTATGGTGTTGATAAAAATTTAATAGTTATTTAATTCCACCATATTTTATTGTTTTATCAATGTAGAAGAACCAAATTGTATGTTTTTAGACTGAGTTTCATAGTGTGAACTAATATTTTCATGTTTTAGCTTTGTACCTTTTGCTAATTCCAACTTATCATCATAGTTCATGTGCTACATATCTTAGTGTTGATTTAGTTAATTCCAAACCAATTCATAACCATTTTATGGTTCATATCCCTTCTCTTTCCAATAATATTGATTTTGTCACAAATTTCTTTAACTCTCATGATTTTTTATCATAATAATCACTTATCAAAGATAATATCAATCAAAATTATGAAATTATATCCAAACTATAATATTTGAAGTGTGTTATCAACCCTACAAGTGGACCTAGACCCATAGATTATGACTAATGCACTAGGTAGAAATTTGATTACACACTCATCCATTTTACTATTCATTATCCTAAAATCCTATTAGGATACTAAGTGTGCTAGACTCCCCTTTAATTGTTTTATTTCGTATGTTTTTCACATATATTTAATGATTATAGGAAAAATATGAAAAATGATTCATAATTTGGCAAAGTTATAATAGGAAAAATTTCTTATAATAATTTTTTTTGAATATCCATATAAATTTTTAGAATATTCTAAAATATATGAGTAAGCCACCAATTGGAGATATTACTACTAAATAGGACACTAAAAGATGACATTACCACCAAGTAGGTTGCTACTTGTTTAAATGATATTTTCCTTTCAAATTTTTAAACTCATATTTATTTACTAGGTGTCTAATAAGTTTCATAGCATAGATCAATTAATAGAAGAATAGAAATCCAAGTCAAATCATTATGTTTATTTATTTTTCATCATTTGTCTCATAGATATGTGTATAGTTCTTTTCTATTATTTTCACCTTCATTATTATGTATTAATAGGCACTAACATTGGAGAAATCTCTATATGTCTTCATCATCCTCCTTAATTTGGTTTTACACCTATTCCAGTATAAATTAGGTGGACTCTTTCATATTTCTCCATTTTTAGATATCATCCAACCCTCTAGAAATAGTAAGTGGATAATTTATTTCACCAAATAATTAATCTATTAGTGGAATATAAGGTATAATAAATGGAGTGATAGGAACCTTTAACTTTATAAATTTGTAGCTTATTTAGTGTGCCAAGATCTATACCTTCCTTTATTGATACTTGTCTTCCTAGTTTACATGATGTAGGGTTGTCCAAAGTGTCTCTTAATTATCTTTGACACTGTGATAATAGCTCTCCCCTCTACCATAAAATTAGAACAATTGAAAAAATAACATAGAATTAACAAAGCTTCTATACTTTGTTGAGTCTTTAAATTATTTCTCCACATTCTAGAAACAAAATCTCACTCAAAATGATAAGTATTTTGTCATGTAAGTGAAACTAGATCAAAAAATCATGGAGGATTAAATGTCAACTCTATGAGAGTTGGTTATCTCTTTTATGGTTTGATCTCAACTTAGGCTCAAATGGGAATTCCTAGGGGTGCACACTAACTCATTGAAATAAAAAAAATTAAAAACCAAAGAAAACTACAACCAAAACCTAATTGCATTATTAACCCCATATAATGTAACTAGGTCATGATACGTGGGTTGCATAAAACATCTATATGGCTTATACAACTATGCAAATATAACCCACATGATATATATATATATATATATATATATATATATATTGATTTTTCACAAGTGATGATGATTCCTTGTTATATTTATGGTCACAAATACATAGGAAGGACTACTTTATTGCACCACTATTGATTTGTGTTTTTATTTGAATGAATTGATATTCTTAGGTAGTTCCAGATGAGTGCCTATTCATTTGGAAATAAAATCATGATTCATAGAGAACATAAAGCAACACATTTTCACATGAAAATATCATGATATTTGTAAATAAAATACTCATTAATTTTAAAAAACATATATCAATACATAAATTGAGAAAGAGTTTTACAACCCTTGCAATATTTTTTTGAATATTGTTACATTAATCTAACTCAATGTTATATTCATGCCAAAAAATATGGAAAATGAAAATCCTCATATGCGACTAAGAGACCTTCTTGAATACTTGTACTTAGTTCCATGGAGACATTCTAAAATAAAATTCATTTAAAATATTAATATTCTTTCATTCTCAAGTTTTTTTAATTCATCAATAAATTATATGTGGTATCTATGGCTGCCCTACAAATTTCTAGTGTCTGGAGACTACAATTGAACCGACCTCCTTCAAAATGACCATTTTCTTCAATAAAATAGGAGCAAGGTGTGAAATCCTAACTATTGGCATTGTAGCAATATAAAACTTGCAACCAACAATTAATCCTGCCCAAAATATGTCACATATTGAAGAAAACCAAACTTGAGAATTTATTTTTTATGCCCAAACATTTTTTTAGAATTATACTCCTTTATAATTTTGCAAGTGAAACATGCACTAATGACATCTCAAATAAGTAAAAGTTCAAGTGTATGGAATTTAATAGGAAACTTGGATGAAAATTTAGACATTCTGTAATACCCCTCCGTTTTGCTTCTTGTTCAAGTTGCTTTATGCTATATTTGGTTGCAGTTACTTTGATACCGGATACATTTTGTTATGATGTTTTGATCGCTACTATTAAGCGACAACTATTATTGTGGGATGTAGTTATCTGATTATTGTTTCACATGTATTATGGATTAGTGATGTTGTAGAGTTAACATGAGATATTATTATGAGATTACTGGAATTATGATGGAAATGTCAGTTTCAATGAGTGTATTGGTGAAGAGGACGGTTTTGCATCACTCGCTTGCAAGCGCCCTGCGAATCTGTAATTCCTTCTTCATGGTGTGTATTATATGCTGGATATATTGTATGATGTTGTTTACTTGGTTGCAGGATTGCAGGTACATGACACCGACTCCACCTGGTTTCACAGGTTTGAGCGTGTCGATCTAGTGGTTAAATTAAACGGGAGATAGTAGCTAGGTAACATGTGTCAAGTTTACACCCTAGCTTTAGTGTGTCGTCAGTTGTGTGGGTTGAGTCATTATTTGTCTTGCTTTGATGTTATTTAATTCTGAAGAATTATTGATTTGGAAATAGATATTTAGAATAATTGCATTTAAATCATGTTGATGGTTATTTAATTTAAATAATGCAATGTGAATAAAAGTTTATTTTTTAAATTATTTAATTAATTAAATTTAATCCAAGGGGGTTGAGTTTAATTATTAAATAATTAAATTAATTAATTAAACGTGATGCAAGAGAATGAAAGGAAATAAAAGAATTAAAATTAAATTTAGAATTTAATTTCAACGTGTGGGAATTAAATTAGAAATTGTAATTAAATGTTTATTTGGGAAATTGGTTGCAACTTTGGAAATTAATTTATTAATTGAAATTGTATTTTATATTGAAATATCTAATTTGCATGTAATGTGAATTAAGATTGTAAAAATTGAAATTGAAATTAATATCTAATTTGCATGTAATGTGAATTAGGGTTGTAAAAATTGAAATTGAAATATCTAATTTGCATGTACTGTGAATTAGGGTTGTATTAGGTATTTTTGATTTATAAAGAATACATGTTTTAATTTTAGGGCAGAAAGTTTTTAGAAAAATACATTTTTACAGCAGGAAGAAATTTTGAAAAATTTGCACAAGGGTTTGAAGAAAGTTTGATTGTAGAATTGATTGAAGGAAAGATTGTTTGCATTTGTTGGATTTTGGATTGGATTCATTGGAGGATTGAAGAAAATTCAGGAAATCTTTGGAGGAGGCTTGCATCAGAAATTCATTTCTTCCTGTAGCTTCTTGTACCAGATTTTCCTCTTTGTGTTTTATTGTTCTTGATTGTTTTTCTTTAAAATAGTAATGATTAAAGATTTGTTTGTTAAATCTGTTTTAGAAAATAAATTTGATATTAGAAAAAAAAGAATTAAACAAATTTACAGCCTTTGCTTGTGAAAATTCTTGAGTGAAAATTGTGAAAACTTTAGTTGAATTTAAATTATTTGGGGAAATTGATTTTGTTGTTATTGAAATCAAACATAGAGATTGAACAATGCATTTAAAATGTTTTTAGAAAATGAAACCTTCTGTTTATTATTAAAAAACGGATTTTAGAATCTGGAGTATAGTTATATTTTTCATGGTAAAATGGTCTGGTTGCATCGCCTATAACTCCATTTTCACAAACTGGGTTGTTAGGAAATTTAAAGGGTTTTTGTATTTTGAAATTTTCTTCTCCCTCTCAAAAAATCGTGAATACCCAGATGGGAATTTTTGATTTATGCTTGAAACATGAGACTGCTGTTAAGTTATTTTTCCCATGGCTATTCTGAAAATAAAATAATAATAAATTGATATTTATAAATATTAATATTTTATGTATTGTTATTATAATATTAAAATATTATTTAATAATATTTTATATTATAATTTATAATACTAAAGTATTATATTTATTTATATTATTTTAAATAAAATTTGTATATTAGATTAGTGGAATTAAAATTATAAACGTATGTGAGATTATTATTTATTTTAAAATGGCATGTTAAAATTTAATTGAAGGAGTTAAATATTTGATTTAAAGAATCCATAATTTAAAATTTAATTATGGAATTTAAATTCATGTGTAAAAGGTCCAATTATTTATTTATATATATATATATATATATATATATATATATATATATTAAAAAATTAATGATAAGGGATATTTTATTTTGAATTAAACAATTTGATATTTTGTAAAGAATAGAAGATATGTTAATGATTAAATATATTTAAATATATTAATTTATATTTAGTATATATTGAAGGTATATATCCATTTGAGAGAATAAATAATATTTTATCTTATTTTATTTCGTTGTTTGCAAATTGGGTATTATTAGTGTTCTAAAAGAAATGATTAGTATGTATAGAAAATGTATAGAGAAAAATATTTTTTAATAGAAGTAATTAGTTGATTTAAAAGGAAATATTTATTTTGTTAATATAATTTAAGAAAATATATTGAAATGTATATATATATCCATGAGTATTTTCAATCAGTATTTACCTTGTTTTATTTAAGTGCGTGTAATTTAGCTTTGCATGTAGAATTTAAAAGATAAGTTTTGAATGTATGGTCAAAATTGATAAGGAAAAAGATATTTAAATATATTGAAAAATTATAGAAATATTTATATTTAAATGTTTGTTTTAATTAATGAGATTTAATTAGAAACAATATGAATGCGTGGTCAAATAGATAAGCCAAAAGATATTTTTTATACATTGATGAAATTGCATGTTTAAAAATGGATAGAGAAACAATATGTTATTATATTAAAGTGATTGAATGTTTTAAATAGAAAAGTGAATGAGATGTAAGATTTGTTTAGGAAATGGAAAGAGCTTACTTGCATGGATTTGTGTCGATTTAAAAGTAAATTAAGAAGTTGTTTTATTGATGAGGCAATCAATTATGTTACTTATTAATTTCTATTTAGATTAGTTGAATCATTGTGATTGGATTATGAAAAATATATGGATTTAGTATATCCAAAAGTAGTATCTTCCTCATGATTATCTTAAAGGATTTAATTCTCTGTATTCAGTAAAGGGAAGTAAGTTTAATTGTTTTAGATTTTGAATAATGAAAAGGGAAATAGGGGTTATGATTATTTTTAGATGATCTAGTTATCGTGTCTTTGACTTTGTCAACACTACCTATTGAATGAGTATGGATTTAGGAAATCCAAATATTAGATTTGATTGATGACTTGAATGCTTTTCTTACTATGTCGTCAAGTTGCATTGTTGATTTTGGGATTTAGTGTTAGTCCTAAATTATAAGTCTTCCAGAAGAACCTAGAGGATAAGGGTTGTTGAATCTTTATGCCATCTAGTTGTTTTCCCTTGGGTAGTGCATGATGTCTTTTCAGTTTTTACCCAGTTTTCATGAACGGGGATGTTTGCACCTCCTTGGTTTAGGAGCGGATTATGGGATCTATGTCTCCTTGTATGGAGTGACCTTGTGATGTGGTTTCATCTTGTTGTCTCCTATGAAAGGAGTGGACTATGTGATTGTTGCCTCCAAGATGTTTGGAGTGAGTTTCTATTATTTGTATCCTCCTTGTGTTGGAGTGGATTATGATGCCTAGTTGGTATGAACTTGTGGTTCCCTTGGTGGATTGTTTGGGTGTGTGTTGTTGAATAGAAGAGTGGCTTTTGATAGGGGCCGGAGCCCAAAGTGGTAAACTGGGTAACCTTCAGAAGTGAGTTAATCAAGTGATAATTAAATTAATGTACTTAGATGATTAGGATGCAGTTCACACTAATCAAGATAATTTAATCCTCACTCATAGACACAAGGGATCGTTTAGACTTGGGATGAGTGAGAAGGCCTGGAATGGCAAGATCAACTATATTTTTCTTGCAAGAGGTAGTTGATTCCGCATGAGTGAGTATGAGTGCCGAGATTCGGTTGAGGCCACCAGGATTACTTGTGCCGGAACCTATGAAGAATGCCCAGAGGAAATTTCATGACAAACCTTGCGATGACACTCTATCTATGACAACTGTTGTTAATTATTTTATGTGTATGGTTATTTGAACATACTTGATCTACTTTATATCTGGAAGCAATGTGACCTATGTCAGTGATGTTGGAGTTTTACTTGTATTGTACTTGATTTGTACTTATGTTGTAATTGAGTTGTACTTGATTCGTACTTGTATGGTGAATGAGTTGTACTTGTTAATTCATTTGGTTGGTTATGTCAGTTTGAGTCAGTATGAGTCTGTCTTTGGTTAGAGGTAGTAGATATTTGTCCATGTTACTTTGTTACTATCTCCTAGCATGGGGGGTGGGCCTTCGGACCATATTGGTTGGGTGGAACATGCACCAAAACCATTGGGTCCCCATCAATCTTTAGTACTTGGTGGCGAGACATCCAGATGGACAGCTCGCGATTCTTGTTGTAATTACTTGCATTGTAATATTTTAACTTGTATAAGTTATTTTATCCCTCTTATGTTTATGAGGTGGAATTCTGTAATTGTAACCTTGAGTATCGTTGCCTCATTCTGGGAATGAGTGATGTAACTATTGGTTAAGATAATGTTTATGAGATTGTATCTTGGTTGATTATCTTATTATGTTATGTGATATTCTTATGATGTATGATGTTTATTTCATACAGTTCATACTGCTATGGTTATATGTAATATGTATATGTGGGTTAAAGTAATCCTAACCTTGTAGCCTTAGAGGTTGTTGTTAATTAGTAAGTGAATGTGTATGTTAAATACACTTTATAAAAAAAAAATTGGTTCGCTTATGATGTTAATTGCAACTTCTTTTAAGGTTACTTGGCGAGGCATTACACATTCTTCTACTTGGAGGGAGTTTCTACTTGTCAAGATAAATCCTTTAGGGATCTTGAAGTGCAATCAATCTTGTGAAAAATCTCATTCAAACTCAACCTAAAAAAAAACTATTGGAATTGAACATCCAGGGATAACTAGATGAACCAACCGACTTCATAAAATATTTTTCTATCTAGTTGAATTGAATTTTTTTATTATGAAATCATTATGAGGATAATATGATATCTTCATGATATAATCATGCATTGGGGATGTTGAAAAATAGATGATACTAGCATGGCATCAACAAGGTGGGATGCTATCAACAAAAGGAGGGATAATATGAGAGAAAATATAACAAGAGAATTTGAGGAGTTCAAATTTTAAATGATTTGGTTCAAATGGAAAAGGAATACTCACAACATAGCTAATGATTTGAAGATGGGATGGTACATAGAAATCTCTAAGTGAATGGGACTTAGGTCTATATGTAAAGGACCAAGTTCAAATCGATATCAAATTTCTATAAAAAACACTTTATATACAAGGATAGGTGAATTCGAAATGAAAAAAGTGTGAAGTGAACTAGATAGGTTGAATGGATACAATTAGATTCAAATAAGCTTAGAACTTCTACACATATTTCAATTTAAAAAGTGTGAGAAAATAAATTTGAACTGGATGTTCTCTTTCAAATGGGGATTTTCATATCACTACAAAACCTCAACAAAGTCATTTATATGATATTTTATAATTAAGTTGAACATGAATGAAAATACAAGTTAAGAAAACCTCTAATAAAAAATGCAAGGAAAGACAATTGAACCAGACTCAATAACCTTAAAAGAGGAATTTTACTAGGAAGCTGGGTTTCAATAAAATATAGACAGTTGTTTTATTCTCCTTTTGCAAGGAATTCTAAGTTGAAAATACCTTGTGGGAAAGGAAAAGTGAAATGGATTTCATATATATGTATACATATACATACATATATACATATATTTATACATATATGTATATATATATATATATATATATATATATATATATATATATATATATCTATTTTGGTATATTTTTTCTTTACAATCATGAAACTTTGTATCTCTAAAGTCTAGATTTCCTCTTTCAAAATACAAAAAAATTGTACTAGAATGAATCTATTAAGTGTGCATCTTTTTGTACTCATAAAGGGTTTCTTGGTTGCTTGATTATGTGGTAATTACAAGCATCCTTTCTAACTGTATTAATCATTTCTTATCATGCCATCTCCATCATGTGATACTTTAGAGATGTGATACTCTTCATGGTTTGAGGTAATGTTAGCCTATAAATTATACTCTCATTTTGTATAGATTGGTACTCATGAATATATTTTTCTCAAGTACTCATGTCTTTGTCACATATTTTTGACTCCAAATCTACAAAAAGATATGTATTTGTTTGATTAAGGAATTATTATCATGAAACCCTAAACTTGTGTAGTATATAAAATTTTATACCATTACAATTTCACACTATGTTTGGGTCCCTTAATTTATTAGACTTAATTAAGCCTCTAATTGACCCAATAATGCCCTCAAATTATGTATTTCATATCCCATTTGTACAAATTTTAATAAATTGAAAACATTAAATAAATGCACTCATCTAATACTTTACCCCCAACACCTTAAATTTTTTAAAATAGGGCTAGGACTCATTCTCCATAATGGGACTTGGACCCATTAGCCTAATGTGGGAAGCGCCTCACTACTCCAATTCCCTCAAAATTTGGATATGTCAATGGTGGCATCGTAATATTTGATTTTCCTCTTGAAAAGGTTGGCTATTGGGATCTAATTTTGGGGAAATTAGATAAACACCTATAAATACATAGGTATTTTACCAATTCAAATCTAAGACTTTGAGAGATCAATCCTAGGAGAAAATAGATTGACAAGAATATTAAAGGGAATATTTTTCAATCATCTAAATCAATAATCAAGATCATATCATCATATCATAGTTTAGGAATATTTATTTTGTGTTTTGGACCTAACATTGTGATGTAGGTTTCAAGCATTCAAGTATCAAATCAAGCAATCTAGAAATCCAATTCATGCAAGATCCAAGAATTAGAGTGATGTGCTAGAATTCGGTCCTCTAAGGGTTGCCATTAACAGTTTGGTCAACTGTGACAAAAGTTTTTTCATTCATCATTTCCTTCCATTTATCATGATTTCATCATCAAGGTTTAATTACCAAATTGAGGTTTGTCCAAGGCAAACCCTTATTCACCCACAAACAAAAAATAAAATTATTTACTTTATATGTGTATATTTACAGGTGAAGAATGACTAAAGATTTATCAAAAGATAAATTTTGTAAAGTTGTCAAAGTTGTCAACATTATTGTCAAGCTACAAAATGTCAAATCCTAAAATTATTTCCAAATTTAAGGCAATGAAATCTAGTGTAAACAGAAGCTTAGATCTTGCACCAGAGGACCCCTAATGTTGAGGAAAAACTATGTAGAAACTCATTTCCTCTTTAGAGAATGAGTCCTACTGTAGGTCCTGAAACCAACTTTTCTAAGCTTTTTTGCAGTCTTCTACACTTCACAGATCAACTAGAAAACTATTGTAATGCCCCGCCATGCAACCCTAGAGGAAGTTTCAATTCACTAAACAAGCGTACTAATTTTTTTTTTTTAAAAGGAAGTTAAAGAGTGAATTAAAACCCACATGTTCAACTAAATTGACAACCTCCCCTAGGGTTACATAACTGAGATTACTTAATCCGCATTTAACATACGTCATTTAAAATACATTGAAAGTAAATAACACAATTAAACATCTTACATCAAGGAAAAGTACAAGATAAAGATAAAGCAATCATTTATATAAATCAGTTACAAAGGTCTATTACAATCCTCATTCCCAGAATGAGTACAATTACATAAGTCTGAATATTACAAGATCCACCTCATACACAAGAGGGGTAAACAATAACATTAATACATTATGAGATACTAAGTACAAGAACCCTAAAGAAAGTAAAGAGAAATGTCCACCAAGAAGTCTCGCCACCAAGTACTGAAGATCAAGGGGACCCAACGGTTATGGTGCATGTTCCACCCAACCATGTGGTACCCGAAGGACCAACCCCCATGCTAGGAGATAGTAACCAAGTAACATGGATGAGAAACCTACCACCTCAAACCAAAGGCAGACTCATACTGATAAAAACTGACTCAACCACACATAAGCACAATAAATTCAAAACTCTAATCATGGTTACAATGCTTCCAGACATAATATGATCAAGTGAGCTAAAAGAAACATACGCACAACATAAACACGCGGTGTTATCCTAGATAGAGTATCATCACAAGGTTTGTCATGAGATATCCTTTGGGCATTCTTCATAGGCTCCAGAAATCCTGGTAGCCTCAACCGAACCCCGACACTCATACAAACTCAAGCGGAATCATCTATCTCTCATAGGGACGAGATAGTGATCTTGCCATTCCAGGCCTTCTCACTCACCCCAAGTCTAAACAAACCCTTGGGCCTGTGAGTGAGGTTAACTTATCTTGGTTAATGTGAACTACATCCTAATATGCTAAGTATATTTACTTTAGTTTTCAGTTGTTAAAATCACTTCTGAAGGTTTCCCGGTTTACCTCTTTGGGCTCCGTCCCCTAACAAAAGCCACTCTTCTAATTGGATAACACACTACGAAACTAACTCTAAGGGTTACTCAAGTGCTACAGAATTGCAACAATAAAACTCTCTCTCCAATCCTAGGAGGCAACACAAAGAATACCACTCCAATACCTAGGAGGACACAAAATAATTGTAACACTACCCAAGGGAAGTCAAACAATATTATAACAAGGGAATGACCCACGTGCAACTGGAAGACTTTTACAACCCACTACACAATAGTCATTCACAAAGTAAAACATTAACGAATACAATCGATGAACTCATGCATTGGCAATATAATTTCTATATTTGGTTATTCTAAAACCATGTTCCTATCTAATGCATTTTCGCAGCAAATAGAATAATGTCATTCAAAGTTTACAATTGTATCAATAGATTCCCATAACATAACTATTTTCGCAACATATACTAATCATGGTTAATACTAGACCTAACCAAAATTTGATTATCCATGTCATTACATAACCTCATTTAAACAAAATATTAAATCCATACTTATCAAGATAATCTTCACATATCTAAATTTACTAAGCACTAATAGAACCAATACGTTTATCATAATTAAAACGAAATTAATTATCCAAAGAAATTTTTAAAACAATTTAAATTTACCATATATATAATATTAATTAAAATTCTATATATATGTATATAATTTAAATATTATATATATATATTCATATATAATATAAAAAAATACATACTATATATATATAAACAAATTAAATATTATATATATAAGGTAAATCAAATTAAAATTAAAATAACCTTAAACCGAATTTCAATAAAACAAAAATTAAAAAAAAAAAATGAAAACTAATAAAAAAAACTAAATTCATAAAAAATTAAATTTACAAATAAAATTTAAAAACAAAAAAAACAATAAAGGGCGGGTCTGGACGGTACCACGTCTGCCGCCGGTACCCGCAGACCCCACGTGAATAAGAGTAAGAGCCGACTGTACCAATGTACAGTCGGTCGGCATGCGTAGGGGCCGCAGTCCCCAATGGACAGTGCGCCCCCCGTACGGGTGGCGCACTGTGCAGTGGGTACTGCGTACCCACTGTACATAACAAAAGCCGGTGGGGGCCGAGCCCCCCACCAAACATTGCAAAAATTTTTTTAATAAAAAAAATTCCGAATGACAAAAAAAACTTCGGACGGAAAACAAAGTAATTTCGGACGAAGCAACATTTGGACGAAAATGAATTCGTACACAGGTACGAAATGCCATGCCGTACGCGGCCAATAAAAAAAATGGCATAATAAAATTTAATCAACAAAAATTTTATATATATAATAATGTGGATTGCATATATCATTTCCAGAAAATGGTATATGCAATGTATATTATTGTATATGTAATTTTTTTCCAGAATTTTCAAAACTAGGGTAATCGAAGAAATAATGTATAAACAACCAGAAAATAATTTTCTTTTGCAACCATAGCAAACTTTCCAACAAAGATTAAATTCAGAAAACAATAAACCATTCCTTTTCCTTTGAGTTTTCAGAAATTTCTAAGACACAAGAATAATGATTCAATGATCTGGTTTTTTTTTTCCCCCATTTTCTAAAAGGGTTTGCATTTCCAAAATAAATAAATCTGAAAATCAACTTAATGGAGTTTAACCTAGGGTTTCAAGAAAAATTCCCCCATTTGCAAATTTCTTCAAATTTAAACAAACTAGGTTAAACTAGAAATATTAAAACAAGAAATAAAAAGGAAAACCTGGTTATTTGCAGCCACCAAGATTATTGATGCTGACTTTCCTTTGAGCTCTTCACAATTCTTTTTCCACAATGCCAAGAAATTTCCAGCCAGCTTCAATCTACTAATTCCACCTTCTTTATAGAATTTCTCTCCCTTTTCAATTTAATTCTTCAACTAGAAATAATTTCTTAAACTTTCATCAAAAATTTCTCCAACAATTTTCCTGCCTGTCCAAAAATGAAGCAAGAAAAGAATCCCCAAATTTTCTGCCCTAAACTTATAAAATAACAATTCCAAAATAACCTAATGTAACCCTAATTCACTTTCAAATGCAAAAGTTGAATTTACAAGTTAATTTCATTTCCCCTTTTTCAAATGCCCTAACTTTTGACTTTTAATTAAAATTACAATTTCTCAATATTCCCTTTTGATTTAATTTAAACTTTACAATCAAATACAATTACATACTTATTATAATTTATCTAATAACTAAATTCAAACCCAAGAGATTTAAATTTAATTAAATAAACAATTTAACTTTAATTAACTTACTCACAATTATTTATTAATTAAATTTAATCATTTGAGATTTAAATCTAATTAAATAAATATTTTAACAAAACTAACCCACTTTCAATTATTTAATAATTTAATCCAACTCCATGAGATCTAAATTTAATAAATTAAAAAAATTCAACTTTAGTAAGCCTACTTACAATTATTTAATAATTAAATTTAATCCCTTGAGATTTAAATTTAATTAAATAAATAATTTAAGTTTAATTTCCATAATCTATTTAAATATAACCAAGAGCATAATATAAAATACTATAACATAATCATTTCTTCCAGCCAATGCAATATTCAAAAGACCAAATCAAAGGGTTAACACACTTCGAAATATTACAAAAACATCCAATAACATCTAACATGACTCAAACATCATAACTGACGACACACTAAGGCTAGGGTGTAGACCGGACACATGTTACCAAGTTACTGTCTCCCATTCAACTTAACCGTTGGATCGACACGCTCAGACCTGTGAAACCAGGTGGAGTCGATGTCATGTACCTGCAACCTGTAATCAAATAATCAACATAATATATGCAGTATATAATTCACACCGTGAAGAAGAAATCTCGGAATCGCAGGGCACCCGCAAGCGAGTGATGCAATTCCATCTTCTTCACCAATACACTCATCCAAAACTGACACTAACGTCATAACAATAGTTTCATAAATAATCACATGATAATTCTACTGTCAGCATTCACTCATCAAAGCATGTAAAATCAAATCAGATAATCTCATCACAGTAATAGTTTGTCGCTCAAGAGTAGCGATCAAAATATCATAATAAAATATGTCCAGTATCTCAGTAGCTGTAATCCAAGCAACGCATAAACAACATGAAAATAGAAGCAAAACGGAGGGGTATTACAACTATTATTTTAGTCTTTGAATTTTTGAGAGTTTCTATTTTATGCATTAGGTCTAATCATCCATTTAATTTAAGTGTTCTAAATCATTGTAGATTTCTCTTAGATCTTTCTTACTATCATGAGGAACTGAGATCCATGGTTGGATTGGCTCACCTCAATGTTCAAAGTAAGTCTTAACCTCTTGTGATCTCTTTCCTAATGAAATCGTAGAGAAAGACACCTAGATCCTATTGTTCTAAACAAAAGGGAAATTTGATCCCTTTTTCTTCATTTAATTTTGGTGAACCCAACATTCCTACACTATAAATTTTTTGAAATTGGAATTCCTTCGAACCCTAGGTTTAGATTTACATGATATAAGTTTGTATTTCTTAGATAGGGTTTCATCTTTGCATTCTAAAAATTTATTAAAAATATTAAAAAATTGCATCCCATATTGCATCATAGTTTGCATTAGGGTTTATTTTAATCATATTTAGATCAAATCTACATTCATTAAGTGGTTAAAATATGATACTATTCATTGAATGCATATTGCATCTTTCATTTTAGCTCAAAAATAGGCGAAAAAATAGATACATTTGTTTAAAATTTGTATCAAATAATTAATTTTAGAATCTTGCACCTTACAATTATTCAAATATTACATTTTACATCTGAAAATTTCATTCAAAAAGTTATCATTTTTTTCATAAATTATCATAAAAATTGCATTTCCTTTCCATCTAAAAATATGGAAAAACTATCACTGTTTAATTTATGTAGGACTCGAAAAAGAAACATCAAACAACAACATAAAACTTTAAATGTTCACTTTTTATAACTTTGTTAAAGGACCCATTCGCCCTAGGGTGAACCTACCCTTGCATAGGTATCTTAGACAAATTTTTCATAGTCTTTTTCCTCTATATTATCAATTAGTTCTAGCTTGCAGAAGTCTAATTTGAAATTATAAAAAAATATTATTACATGTGCAAGAAAAGTGTCATTTTACCTAATTTGTTGCAAGTTTGCAAAAAAAATTGTTGTTACATTTTATTATTGAAAATCATTAGATCTATAGGACATTTGGTTACATTTTCTAAAGCATTACAAAAGTTTGATATATTACTTTTCATTTTTGACATAAAATCAAAATTCTAAATGTTGTTTTTCCTTTTCAAATATGTCAAGAAAAATAAAAGAAAAAAAAAGAGGCCATAAACAAGCATGTTGGTCATTCTTCCAATATATTTCCTAGTTATGAGAATATCTTAGTACATCAAAATGAAATTGTTAACATGTTCCATAATATCACCTTACCTATCCTTCACTCATCCCCTAATATCTCTCCTATTTGTGAGGATGTTTTGATACAAGAAGAGCATACATGAGGATCTTGTTTTCCCCTCTCCTCCTACTTCTCCCACTTGGGAATATATTATGGCACAAGAGGATGATATCATTGAAAAAACTCTTAACATCACTTTTCCTAGTCTTCATTCATCTCCCAACATTTTTCCTATTTGTGAGAATGATTTGATATAAGAGGATACAAGTGTTGACAATCATGACAAGCCTAGTTGTTCTTTTCCCAACACCTCTCCTACTTGTGATAAAGGTGTCTTGGTGTTAGAAGATTCACCTTATATTCCCCCTCATGTGAAAGTCATAAAAAAAATTTACATCCACGAATGTTATGAATTTCAAGCATCCACTAGAGTTCCCTTGATTATAGGACCTCTAAAAATTACTTTTGGACCTCCTAAGAGTCCTCTAATAATTGGACCACCTATGATTCCTTTTGTACCTCCTAATATTCCTCTAATAATTGGACCACTTAAGATTCCTTTTGAACCTCCTAAAATTCTTCTAATTATTGGACCTCCCAAGTCATCTCTTAAACCACATCTTATTATAGGGCCACCTCAACACCAAGCAAAACCTCTACGAGTTATCTTCAATTTTATAAAGGAACTCACTAGTAATAATTTTTTGCAATAACCAAGTTATAATACCATTTCTCATACATATAATGCAAGGAATAATAGGAAACCACAAACCATACCTAATTCATTACTATAAGGAAGCTAAGGTAGCAGGAAAACTTCATACACTAATCTTGAGAGGAGAATATTGCAAAAAATTTACACATCTTTAACAATTACAGAAACTTAAACATAAATAAATAAAAAATATCATACATACCATAACACAATAATTTAGGTGGGGAAAAACCTTTCAGGATAAAAACCCCACACTCCAAAAACTACCTAATATATTATTCAGCAATTAGAAAGATTACAATATACTTGCAGAGAAAGCTTATCATAGGAGTAAAACCACTCAGAGATACAAAGGAAACACAACCACTATCAAACTCTCAGAATACATCACAATACACAACTCTAATACAATTCCCTCATAAAATAGGGTTTCCTTCTAGGGAAATTCAGGCTAATAAAATATCCACCATTAGATATGTGACATAATGATGAACGATCAAATAAAATATAAATAAAATTTTCCTTTCAGGAGCTCTATCCTCAAGCCCCCACTAGGGCACGTTGCCCCTAGATCCCAACTAGGGGGATGATCCCCCTAGACCCCTCATGGGGGATCCACCCGATGCCTCCATGTCATCATCGACTGATCAATACCTTATGTAATTGCAAGGTTGAGACATATTTTCTCAAAAATTAACACTCCCTCAACCCATTTTACCTAATGCTCCTCATTTTCCTTTTCACATTGGAATGGAGTATGATCTTGTGTAACAACTTTGTAATACTCCTACTAAGGTCTCCCTTGGGTATTTGATTCAAGAATCCCCCCTTTTACCATGCCATGACTCAAAATGATTTATAACTAGTTGTTATCCCTCTTAGTGTGCAACCAAATTATGTAGTAGCTCTAATTCAAGGTATAAACTTAGTCAACCTAGACATTACCTTTCATCAAGATGAGTTACCTCGATTAGAAGTGCAAAACTAAAATGATTCTTTGATGATAATGGTTGTCATTAATAAGACTAGCATAAGACACACTCTCATTGATAAGGGTTCAGTGCTCAATGTTTGTAGTGTAGGCCTTTTATATAAGACTAGAGTGGACAAGAGAAAAATTCAACTAGAACCTTTATCTATCTATGTATTTTATAATGTAGGAAAACAACCACTTTATGTGATAACATTACCTATTAAAGTGGGTAAGTTTGAAAAATCCTATCCATGTCATACCCAATGATCTTTAATATAATTTTCTATTAGGTAGACCATGGATTCATGCAATGAATGTGGTGCCTTCCATGTTACATTATCTAGTGAAGTTTACTTACAACAACAAGGTTTACACAATCAAAGGTGACCTACAATTATAAAATTGTTTCCAAATTGAAACATGAATGAAAAATCCTCTTACAACATTGACATCAACAAAAAAAGTGGAACTGATACAAGAAGAAGAAGAGAAGTGTTTTCCATCAATCATAAAACTATTGGATGATGATTGGGGTTCATTGGATTTTTGACCTACATTCATGGGAGAATACAAGATTATAGACATATATAGAAAAGAGAATGAACCTGAAATAATATTAGTATAATTTGAGTCATCAAAACTAGGTGAGCCCACAAATTTTAGCAAATAATAGGAAAACAAAAAATATGCATCGACATATGATGAGTGTGATCATGAGAATCCACCATATACAAAATAAATGGAAAAAATTTATGGAAGAGGTTATGATATTTTGAGATAGCTTGGCTATAGTGGAAAAGGATGTGATGTTAAAGAATAAGGTATATGTGTCCCTATAAATCCTATCCCACAAGAACAAACAATAGGTCTTGGTTATTGTCCTTTGAAAGAAATGAAAGCATTTATTGGAAACCTTCACTCAATATCAATATCATCAAACAAAGAACTCCTAGGACAAATATTGATTCATCTTCAAACACATATCTTAGTGATGATTAGCGTTCTTAATATTTTAGACTCTCCTTTAATGGAGAGTACAAAATCTCATAATCTAAGCTTAGAGAGTCTTGTGTATGTATGAAACCTTGTAGTGAGCAAGAATTATATTTATCACAAAAGTATGATAAATCTTCTATTATTGATCAAGAGAGTATCTTGTCAAGGCTTTTTGAAGCTTGTTTGATATCTCTTCCTCCAAGAACATGATTTGTTTTACAAAAAAAGCTTATTTTGGGCATATCATCGAGTGCATGGTCATTAAACTAATGAATATAAGGCCTTCAGTAACAAAATTCAACATCTTAAGGATCTTGGTGCTCTTCATTATGTTGATGCACCTAATTACTCTTATCAATAATAATTTTCATCCTATTATGTTGCTCATCACTATGTTGCATTGGTTGCTTTATGTGTCTTCCTCATTGCCATTCATGAAGGTACAATCTTATGTGTAACCATATTTTTAATAGAAACAAAATGATAGTCCTTAGTATGGTTGTCCTTGTCTGTATACTTGGGGGAAATTATAGCTCATTTTGCAAGGCGTGCATTATTTTCAAGTATCCCATCTTCCTCTATGGTGTGTGGTCTCACAACATGCCCCATTTTGTTCTTTAGAAAATGTGGATCTCCCTCTTTTTCAATCGCTTCTTTTCCCTTCCTTTTATTTTGCTTGCTTTGGTGTGCTTCTTTTAGAGAAAATGGTAAAAATTATGAGTTCTTGATCCGAATTTCCTTGCCCCCACTCATGTTCTTTCTTTGTTGGACTTGGAGTGTTTGTAAAATATTTTCCCAGTCTTATCGACTAACTGAATCCCTGGGTCTCGGGTATCAGTTTCGTTGCTCTAAGGATGTTGTATCTTTGGAAGGTTTTATTTTTCCAAGCTATTCATCATGTTTGGTAAGTTATCATGCAGGTAAAATTATCCCGATGTGTGCATTTCCCCTCTTTCTTGGCTAGCCCCGTAGTTACTTTTCTTTTCTTTAGAACTGCATATCATAAGTTTTTTAGCAAATTTTGTTTCAAACCAATTTGGTCTATCTTGCACTTGGTCTTGAGTATTCCTTTATGCCTAGTTCTCATTAACCTGATAGGAAAAATTGTCGACTCTCGATAATTCTTCAAATTCTAGTGTCAGATGATTCAAACCTTGATTGGTTGTTAAATGTTAAGTGTCCAAGATGGGAGTTTACCCTAAGACCTTTCCCCTCATAAGATATAAAGTGGCATGCAAGTTTTCCATGTCACCTATCTATATCAGTTTCCTCTCAAATGGTGCCCCCCTCCATAGGAACCAAGGAGTTCATAATTTGAACCATAATCTACCATTATTGCAACTTTATTTAGGATAATTACTACATAGAAATAGAAATTAATGAAGGTAGAAAATATCACACATACTTGGTACCACCTCGAGCATACAGTCACTTTCACAACACTCTACCTTGCACCAAATTACTCACTTATAAGGACATCAAAAAATTAAAACCAAGATTATGGTACACAAAGAAAGGAAAGTCTTGAAAATTTGAAGAACACAGATGCCAAGGGTTTTGAGCTACATTTAGACAACAATATCATTAGCAAAACTAGGTATGTTTCTAGTAACTAAATTTATGTTAATTCCCTCATGCATTCATGGCTTAGGTTAAATGAAACTACCACTCATTAGGTCACTAAAATGTTGATTATTTTTAAGGAATGTAATTGAATTTCATACTATAAGTTTCATGATTAAGTAAATTTTATTAATTATTGAAAATGGATGATTGAATTTAACCCTAACTTGCACACAAGGCACATATTTCCTAATAATGCAGGAAATAAAAAGAAATATGAGCACTTCCAGGAAGAATAAAATATATGAGAAATTTGAATCCCCACTTCACAAGTCACATTAGTTGGTGGGAGAGTTACAAATACTCATCCATGAGGTTTCACTGATAATGAATTATTAGTTCAAATTTGACAAGAGGGTGCCTCCCAATGCACTAAGAATATAATTGCAAGTGGAATGCATTTGGAAGGAGGGTTTTTGCTAGCAATAGACACCCCTGGACTAGTACTAGAATGTATGAACTTGTATGACCCAAACAATAGGGTCATTGAGAAATAAGGAAGATTATATGCATACCTCTCTAAAAAGGCCATAATATACACATTTGGTATTCCCACATTCAAACATATGAATTCATTAAATATGCAAGTATTGGCCATAGTGCACCTGAATGTAGAAGATCAAAACAGGAAGCTTATGAATATGACATGTTGTCGGTAGAAGATTATGAGGCAAAGGAAGTAAATCTCAAGGTCAACATTTATTCAGGATGTTCAAGACATAATAACCCTATTGATTAGGATAGATGGACTCAATGATGTCATAAAATTCAAACCCTATATTTTTTTATATTATAGTGAAAATAATGGAAGGACCTATGCAAGTTTAGTAGGGGAATTTATTAGTGATAAGTTGCACGAACAAATAATAATGTTCTAGGTAGACAACCAATTATTTTTCATGTCTTCATATATTGTTTAGTCCTATGTCCTGAGGGAAAACATACAAGGATTAAATAGAGTTGGTACCCTGGGCATAGAACCAATGAATATTTTATTTTATACTCATATGCCCCATATTACTATTCACCAATACAAAGAGAATTATTGAAGGGTAAATGATATATATTCTATGAGATAGGTAAGATTAATGGAAGGTGACAAAGCTAAAATATTTTCCCTTGAAGCACAAAGTGTTACTCGATTGTTTAGGGGCTAGTATATTCAATTTCCTACTTTCACCTATATCAAGGTGGAAGGATTCATAGGACACCCCTTCATGCTACCCAGGTATGCAATAGACAAAAGGCTATTACTAGAACTATTGAGACATATGCAACTATTTCATGTGCTTTTTGTACAAGCACACAAGATTTTTTTTATCGAATTCCCTATCACAATTGAGAATTACAAATGTGATTTAGCCAAAAGTGTTGATATGTGTGAGGAACAGATAAAATCTATAACTTGGAGTTCTTTGTACTCCAATAGAAAAATTACGATCTAGAGGAGTACCTTGCAAGCAAAAAAGTAGGAAGTATGCTCATGTTTATGATCTAGAGGATTTTCAACTTAATTGTGATGATGAGCATGATTTGAGGAAATGATCATACTAGAGGTTGACACTAAGAGAAGAAAATTTTCTTGTAATTCATGATATTCCAGAACAATTGGAAACAAATAATGGAGAGGTATTGAATACAGCTTATGATACAAAAAATATTTTTTATGAACCTATCTTAGACCCAGATTATACAAAGAAGGAGATAGTAACCATCAATGAGATTTCTAAGGAAGTATTGGCACACACTTAATACTCGATCAATGGTTATGTTGAGGCACTTAAAGAAGCTAGGATATAACCCACATACCCACCTAATCTCAAGAGAAATCAATAGTTGGTGGATGAGTCAGGGTATGAAGGGGCTACTAAAAAGAAAAGAAAGATTGTAGAAATAAAGGAATCTAAGCAAAGTGAGGCGGAAGTTCTTGATACTTTAAACTAGAAAACTCAAATGATTCCATCTGGCCAACATAAAGAGATTGGGTCTAATCCATCTAATGTAATGGAGACACCAAAGGTGAAATTTTCTTCCATAGAAAATCAAAAAGCTCGGTCTGACTGGCGAAGAGGTGAGAATGAAAACACATAAACATGCCATGACAAGGTTTGCATCATAGAAGGTAGCAGATATATTTACTTGTCCACCCTCAGTGCATATGGTAGTAATGCGACAAGCCCTATGAGGGACACCTATAATTCAAGGGGAAGTTCTTGAACCAACTAAAGAAGAGGTTAGAGAGTAGTTGGAGAAGCTGATTACCAAGATGAAACAATTTGAAGAAAAGTGATCTAAAGGAGATCTCATGATGCTACCAGTAGTGGAAGAAATGTCGGATACATGGTCATATCTTAGAAATAGAGAAGGAGAATATTTAATAAGAGGATCACTTTCTTCAGAAGCACGAAACCCTCAAGAAATAGATGATAGAAGAATACGGGATACTCCAAGTCAGAACCCCATTGATATTGTTGATAAAGAAGTTATAGTTGATGATCAACTTCCATAAGGAAGGAATGAAGAGAACGTCGAGCAACCACAGACTTCTGAGAAATAAAGAGGAAGTCAGGATAAGATTGAAGATATAGAGTCTTTATAGACCTTGGGTGGTGAATTGGTGTAGGGGCACCATATCACCTAGGTGCTATTTCTTGGGTCTAAGTAATTCTATGCTTTCTTGTTTTAGAATGATTCAATACATTTAATTTGTAAGCCTAAAATGGAAATAATATAATATTATGTGTAATAGAGTCGTGAAGGTAAAGTCATAAGGTTTCAAGTTTATGAGTTGCATTAAGCAAAATATTTGTAATCCCACCAGTTATATGCTTTCAAAGGTGGTTGTTTGCTAGTTATAGGAATTGTGGGGAGTTTTTTTTCATTAAAAAAGGTTTAAAAAACCTCCATTGGCTTGAAGGGAGGGGTATTGTTCATTTTGGAATCCATTTTTATGATAAAAAATGTTGTTCTCCATAAATTCACTAGTTTTTCGCACTTTGCTGCACTTGTACGGATCTGTATAGCCACCCCTTGATTAAAAACTAATATAATGTTGTACGCACATTTCTTAACTCTATAATGCATCAGTTCTGAGGGCTTAACAATAAGTTTGGAGGGATCAATTGACAATTTTCTAAAAATGCTCATTTCAAGCCAGTCAAGGGTTTGAGTAGGATTTAATTATGAAAATGACCATCCCACCTACTGTTATGACTTGTTTCTTAGTGGGATGGAATGTAAATTTTTATAGTAGGGTCTTTTATTATTTTACATAACTTGGAATGAAACTAATTACAATAGGATGGGGTTCCTAGGCTAGAACAAGCACTTTTCCATGAGAATTTGAGGAACCAAGGAGTGATTTTGAAAACGTGTTGAATGAGTGGTCTATGTAATGAAGTTTTGACCTTTTGCAGGGTATTTTGAAGATGTTTGATGCTCTGGAATGTTCTGGGAAGGCCTGAGTATAGGAGTTTCTATAAACCCTCCCCCTTTGCATTGAAAAATTGGGGTTTTTGTATTGGAAGCCTAGTTGAGCGTGTAACGTCCTAAGACCTATAAAATATCTTGTTTTGAGACCTAATTAAAGACTATTTTTGGGTTTGGAAGTCTAGTGTGAGGATCTAAGGGTAGTTCCTTTATAAGAAAAAGTAGCAAGAGGAAGAGGATTCAATCTTAATTCCAAGGAAAAAAATGAGAGTTAAGGAGATCACAAGAGGGACCAAGAGTAATTTGATTCCAGAGGTGGTTGGAGAGGTTCAAGAGGAAGATTTAATGGAGGAAGAGGATCCTACCAATTCTCAAGGAGATTCTACACTTGTAACTAGCCTAGACATCCACCCTTCAAGTGTCCTTAAAAGCAAGGCTCACGATCTTATGGTGGAGAGAGGAGGAATCAACTAGTGCATGAGGATGAAGAAAGTGTGACTTCACCTGTAGTGAACCTTACATCAAAATTTGGAGAAAGTTTGATGATTAGGAGAGCATTACTCAAGGTACCAATCTTTGAAGAATGCCAACAAAGGAAATCACTCTTCATAATCAATTGCAAGGTACAAGGTAAAGTGTGTAGGATGGTAGTGGATTTAGGTTCAATTGAAAACATGATTTCTTATGAAATGGTGAATAAACTAAATTTGAAAAGAATCCCTCATGACTTACCTTACAAAGTATATTGGTTAAGTAATGGTCAATATTTGTTAGTAAATGAGCAGGTTATTGTAGATTTCCAGATTGGGGAGTATAGAGATAGTGTTATTTGTGACATTCTTCCAATGGACTGCTATCACATACTCCTTGGAAGACCATGGCAGTATGGTAGTTGTGCCATGCATGATGGGAGAGAAAATAAGTATACCATAAGGAAATATGGCCATAAATTTATTTTGAATCCACTTGTAGAGGATGGAAAGGGTAAAGAAAAAGTGATTATATGTGGGAGCAAGGAGCCTATGAATGTTGTGAAAGAAATCAAATTTTCTGATGTTGTGAACAGGTATAGGGTTGACAATGCAGGGTCAACAAATGTGATTGGAAAACTAGAGGTAAAATGTGATTTGAAGGGGAGTACACAAGAAGGTGTGCTAGTTGGGACCATTGAGTGTCCTATAGGTGGGAATGAGTTTTCCAATTTAATAAGATCAACAAGTACAGTGGTCAATGAGCTTGATGGTATAGTAAGCATAAAAAGTTACAAGAACAATAGAATGATGGTAGGTGCTAATAAGATAGGAAGTATGAAGATAGAGGTGAAGAGACGGAGTGTACTGAGACATTAGGATAGGAAAAGGCATGGAAATGAGGTAAAAGATCAAACAGATCAAAATAATACTAACCAGTGTTTGTTTACAGGTGTGAATGAAGGGATGCAATCTGATTTTGTCCAGAGAGCAAGGACAAGACCAATGACAGGTTTGAATGTAAAGGTGGAACCATACTTAAATGCAATTCTTTTCAAGAATGCTGAAGAAGCAAGGAAAATTGGAGGATATCAATATTTGGATCAATGGAGAATATATGCAGCCTAGAGGAATTGGTACAGTCCATAATTCATGTGGCATGAATTCTTCTTAGGGGGGGTGTATGGTGCAAGGGCACCATATCACCTAGGTGCAATTTCTTGGGTCTAAGTAATCCCATGATTTCTTGTTTTAGGGTGAGTCAATACATTTCATTTGTAAGCCTAAAAGGGAAATAATATAAGATTATGTGTAATAGAGTCATGAAGGTAAAGTCATAAGGTTTCAAGTTTATGAGTTGCATTAAGCAACATATTTGTAATCCCACTGGTTATATGCTTTAAAAGGTGGTTGTTTGTTAGTTATAGGCATTTTGGGGAGTTTTTTTTCATTGCAAAAGGTTTAAACAAACTCCATTGGCTTGAAGGGAGGGGCATTGTTCATTTTTAAATCCGTTATTATGATAAAAAACGTTGTTTTCTGGAAATTCATTGGTTTTTTGCACTTTCCTGCATTTGTACAAATCTGTATAGCCTCCCCTCAATAAAAACTAATAGAATATTGTATGCAAATGTATTAACTCTATAATGCATTAGTTCTAAGAGCTTAATAGTATGTTTGGAGGGAGCAATTGACAATTTTTTGAAACTACTCATTTCAAGCCAACCAAGAGTTTGAGTAGGATTTAATTATGAAATGACCATCACACCTACTGTAATGACTTATTTCTCAGTGGGATGTTATGAAAATTGTTATATTAGGTTCTTTTATTTTTTAACATGCCTTGGAATGAAAATAATGACAATAGGATGGGGTTCTTAGGCTGGAACAAGCACTTTTCCATGAGAATTTGAGGAACCAAGTAGTGATTTTGAAAAAGTGTTGAATGAGTGGTCTATGTAATGAAAATTTGACCTTGTGAAGGTTATTTTTAAGATGTTTGATGCTCTAGAATGGCCTGGGAAGGCCCGAGTATAGGAGTTTATATAAACCCTCCCTCTTTGCATTGAAAAATGGGGGTTTTTGTAGTGGAAGCCTAGTTGAGAGTTTAAGGTCCTAAGACCTAGAAAATATCTTGTTTTGAGACCTAATTAAAGACTTTTTTTGGGTTTGGAATTCTGGTGTGAGGATCTAAGGGTAGTTCCTTTGTAAAATTGGCCTATTTGGAGGCCTAAACAGTGAAAAGCGTAGTTTTCTTAAAGTTCTCCCAAAGGAGTTATGTGATGGGTTAAGGTATTTCTTGCAACTCTAAAATGGGTGCTAGAATAATTCTTTTGTTTTCCTAGTGTTTTGGAAAGTTTTGGAGTTAAGGGCCCAAAATTGGTTTTGCACTACTACTAGATTCCAAGGGTAAAAAGTGGGAAATAGTGTTTTTGTTTGTTGTCCAACTTGGAGGAGTGTTGGGATTGGTCCATTAGGCCTTTTAATCTTGTTAGATTCCTCTTGAAGGAATGTTGACATCTTGAATGGTTTTGGGTCCTCTAACTCTGCATCATGAACCAATAAATGATGAGAACCTTGATGTTTTAGGACAACAGGAAAATAATGTTCCAAGGAATGATGCTAAGAACATAGAAGGATAAGAAAATGTAATTCTCAAAGAGGAAGAGACAAGGATAAATCAAGATAATCCAAAAAACATTCGAATGAGGACATAGAGTATTCAAGTTCTTTGGTTTGTGATGCGTAATGTTGAAAGTTCAAGAGAGGAAGTTCCTAAACATGTTGATCATTAGGAACGAGTTAATAAAGAAGAGGTAGAATAGAATGAAGAAATACTTGAATAGATATTCAGGAAAATGGCTCATTGTTGGAAGTGGAACTGGCGCCTTTAGATCTCAAAATTTTAACACAAGAAGTGGAGACCCCTAAGCCTATAATTAGAGCGAAGATGAGACACGCTATGAAAAGGAATGTGGATGGATGGATAACTCTCCAAATAGATACTCTAGTAGGAGATAAGAAAAACATGAAATAACAACTAGGAATTTTTGGGTGATGATATTTTATGTAGGACATTCATCATGGGGAAAATAATTAGAAGAGATGAAAGTAAATTTAGAGACAACTATTATCAAATATTAGAATAATAAGTGAAAGAAAAGAGAGTTAAAGGAATAGATTTCTTTCTTGGAGAGTTTCATCATATTGCTAGCCCAATCTAGTGAAACACAGAATGAATTGTTGTAGAATTTATTACTAATGTCTAAGGAGCAAGTATATGCTATCACAACGCTTTTCCATAAGCTAAGGATGTTTGAAGAGTTGATGGAATACCTAGTAAGGAAAGGAGAAGAGTTAAGAAAGGATACAATTGGGAGGTTACATAAGAAATCATACCATTGGTATGACAAGTCCAAAATACTTGAAGGTGATCACCGATTTCACCAAGAAAAGACTGATATAGAGAGGAAATTTTTTTAAGTTCTTCTTTAGACAAATGTCTAAGAGTTGGTGAATGCTAAGATATCCATGGAACAAGAAGCCTTTGTTGGAAATTGGGAACACTAAGAGGGGGGAGTGAATAAGTGTTCTATAATCTTTAGCTTTATTAATCTGATATTTAGACCATTCACAACTTTGAACTGAGGGAAAGATGAAAACACACAAACCAAACATCCAAAATACTATAACACAAGGATTTTTACGTGGAAACCATGCTAGGGGAAAAACCATGGTGGAGGTCAATCCATAGTTTGAGTACTCAAATATAAGTTTTACAAAATGGGAATGCACTTGCATTCAGGCACACTACCTAGAACTCATTGCTCAAAATAGGAAGGCTCACTGCCTAACAAAATATTTAGATTAAGCCCATCTAAAGAATTGAACTTAAGAGATAGCATCTATCAATGCTTGGTTACAGTTCTAGTTAAGCAAATTAGTCAATTTAAAACCTTTTGTCTGATTCTTCTCTTTTGCTCTGCTCTGCTACAAATCACATCACAAATCTTATGTGCACAGATGAAATTGCACAACTTCCCTTCTAAATTTTGGATCACACAATAACACACTTCACATATATCATGCTTGGATACCAAAATTATATAAACAATCGATCTTATATACCTCCATAAAAGGATAATATTATCTTCATGTCGGCTTTAACAAAACATATAATATTTTCCAACCATTGGCTAAATCCACAAATGATTCTTAATGCGTACAAACCAAAGTCGGCCATAGCATATTGAGGACCTAAAAAAAAATTCATAAACCTGAAAAATACTTTAAAAAAAATTTCCTTGAACATCCATAATGGCTATATCTACCAAGGTTAGCCTTCTAGCACTGATAAACATGAAATTGATAAATTGGATATTCAAACTCGTACACCGATTGCTGCACCAACACAAAACTCGAGAATAAGATATTCTAGATACCCAAAGACCTTCCCTAAGATGCACAATGTGAACTGATAAACTGATAATGCATACTAATTGACAGACTCAACTTTAACCAGATACCTTGTTCTTCACTCTTACTTTCGCTAATACTTTGTTCTTTACTCTTTCTGTTGATATGGAAAAATATTGAACTATAGACTGGATTGATGACTTACATTTCCATCAATGACAACAATAGAAGCCATATTCCATCAATCTCCCCCTTTGGCATTGATGGCAACACTTAGTGAAAAATGACTAAGTGTCAAAACCAATATAAGTACGTTTCCAAACTTCAAAACTTCAAAACATAGCTCCCCCTCAAATTGATAAGGCAGTTTTTACTACTGTCTCCCCCCCTTTGACATCAATGAAAAACACATATTCAATCTCCTCCTTTGAAAAATGACCAAAAACTTGTTGATTCAAAACTAATTCAAAATTTGAAAAAGAACAACTGCTACTTGAGTTCAAAATATTATCTTGTGTTTTTCTTTCATCTCTGAAAGAAACTTCTTCCAAGCTTCTACTGAGATTCCAATGATTATGATCATGTTGTTATTTTCAGATGTCTGGTTGATAATCTAGACAATGGATTCCAAAATTCTGATTGCATCCTCTAATTTCTCTCCTTTCCTCAGAATCTCAATTAACAGCTCCAGTCTCCATTCGATTAAGTCCTTTACTTTGCAAAAAAATTATACAAGCTTGTTTCTAGTGAATTGAACTTTTGTATGCTCAGACTGTAACTCTTGAATCTTTTTCTTGATTGCACCATCCTAATCTTGAAACAAATCAAAACTTTATCCAATCCTATTTAACTCTGTTTCAATTTGCTCTAACTTTTATTTGTATTTCCCAACTGCATGAGGCCAATGAATGCAATAGTTGTAGATGTTGTTTGTTGTAGTTATGCATTGCCTCAACTGATTCATTTTCCTTTTCAAATTGGTAAGTGATAGCCTGAACTTCTCCTTCAAGTGTAGAATTATTTCTTCTTCTTTCTTGATTTGAGACTCAGAATCCATGATTTCCTTAATGCATTTGATCATCTCTTTAGGTAGAAAATTTTGCAAACTCTCCAATTTTATATGATTGAGCATAAAATAAGCACTTAGTGTGTTCAAAATCATATCCTTCTCATATGAGTGTTTGAAGGACCATATGCTTGCCATTTTTAGCATCCCATCTTTCTCTTGAATAAGTTGTAGTATCTTTTCCTTGGATAAATCATCTTCTTCTTCACTTCCTTCTACCTTTTCTTGATCTGATTCAGCTAATTCCAATTCTTCCCTTAGGGTTTCCTCAGTTTCCTTATCTTATTCTTCATCTGGTATGTCCATAATTACCTATTATTTTCCTTTTCCTTCAACTCTTGGAGTCTTGCATATCGAAGGAGTACAAACAACCGTTTCTTTTTCTCTTTTCTTCTTTCTCTCCATCTCAATGGAAGAGGAACCAACTTCAAGTTCCCTTATTGGAAGGGAAATGCAAATTGATCAAAATTTTTCCAGCAAACCTTTAAAGAAACTTGCATATTCTTGATCATAGTTTTCCAAATTGTTAGAGTGTTCATAAATCTACTTGAAAATTGGTTCATTCTCTTTCCATAAAACATTGTTCTTCAGTGGAAAACAATTCAAAAATTATATCACAAGACATTTAATCCAAGTGCCAAACCTGAAAGGATAACCTGTCTCCTTTGTTAATTGCATGGTCTCCATTAGTTGATCCTTTAGTAGTTCACATAGGTCAAAGTCCTGATCTTCCATTATAATTTTGTGAGAGATTTAAATTGCACCAATTAAGGTTGCTCCTTCTCTATTTCTGAAAAGGATTTTATAGGATATTCCATGTGTAATGTACCTTGTTACTGAATCTCTGATTGTCAAAATTATCAATTCTCTTTGGTATCCAATTACTCTAGTTAGGGTTTCAACTTCTTTCTCATTACATCCCCAACTTTGCATAATATTGTTAGGACTCCAATTACCTCTTTCACAATATGATAAGGTTTTTCCAGAGTTAGAATGTCATTGTTCAATATATCCATAATACACCTAACAATTTATGCATTTTCAAAATAGGGGAATTTACTTCAAATGTCTAGACTTTTGTGATTTGCATCTTCCAGCCATTTTAATTCATCAGGCGACAATAGGTTTCTTACTACTCTAATCTTCTCACTGCTAAACTCATCTAAATTCACAATTCCTTTGATTTGTTTCATTTTGCGTATCGAACACCAAATTGAATGGAAATTCACAAACGACTAAAATACCTGATAGATTTAGAGATTCACCACTGAATTATCTTCACTCCTTTGAAATTTTGCTACATAGTGCTCTCCTTCTCTTCTTCGATGCAAAGTGACAAATGATGGTTTCAATATGTCTTTTTATAACTTCACACACCTAACTTTTGTAATAAATTCTTTTGCCCTAGGTGTTCTGAATACCCTACTTTCTTAGATAGTTAGAGAAGGATTCTTCTGCAGACCTTTAACTTCTTAAATTTTTGTACAAGTGATCTCCAATGTAGATCCTCTGAAAACTATTAGCACAACCATTTAAAATCTCCTATACTCCAGTGCTAACTACCGACAAGGGGACAAAGGATTTTCATGAAAAACTCCCCCTAGGCCAATGGCCTGAGATCAATTTCCAAAAGAATTACTAGAAGCAGGTTCTAGTGTAGAACCGTTTCGAACATCAGACTCATTCTTCCTTACCCATGTCTTCTTCATCTGATTTCTTATTACATCCACAATCACTTTCCCTTTTTCTTTATCATTTTTCTATGTATTTTTTCTTTTGTATGTCGGACCTCTTTTGTCCATATTTTTGTTTTTACAAAACCTTGCAATGTGACCATATATGTTACAATTGTAACACATATCATTTCCTTATCCAGACCAATCATTCCATCTTCTTGATCTGCATTGATTAGCAATATGCCCAAATCTTCCACAAGTATAACATTCAATAGTCCTTCTATTGACAGAGTTGTTTGACACATTTATGCGTTCAATTGACTTATGACCAAACTTATTGCAATTGAAACATCGACCGAAGAATGATGGACTAATTGAATTCATTTCACTTTGACATTGAGTAGCCATATGATGAAATTTGTTGCAAGAAAAATAATATCATTTAAACTTTAGAGCATTAGGTTGTCTTACTGAATGCCTTTTTTCTTTGTTCATCATATTACCTTGTCTGAAAGTCCTTTTTCTTGATCTAGAACTTTCTTCTTTCTCATATCCAAGACCTCGCTTTTCATTTGCATTCTTCTATCCATGTTTCAACTCATCAAGCTTAACTAAGCTAATCTTAAACTTCTCCTTGTATTCATTTGCAGTAGCAAGTTCATCCATGAGAATATAAAAAAAAAATTTGAGCTCTTCTTCATTGTTTTTGGATTGTTGTAGTTGAATCTCCAACTGAATGAATTCTCCATTTATTCTTTTGCATTCATCATATCTCTCTTTTAAGTACTAAGCAATATTCTCCTCATTCTTCTTTCTTTCTTCAATTTCTTTAGTCACCTTCATCCCATAGATTCCATCTCATGCTTTCAGGTAGCATTGTCTTTGGCAATCTTTTCACATTATTGAGTTATTTCCTTCAAGGTTTTATTCAAGTAAGCATCATCCATGTTTTCACTCTCTTTATTCTTAATCTAATCACAAATATTCTTCCTCTTTTCCCTATATTTGACAATATGTTTCTTCAATGTCTAAATGAATTTCTCAACATCCTTAAGATTTTCTTTCAATTCCTAGACTTCCGCTTTAGACTGATTAAGATCATCAATTGCCACCACAAGCTAATTTTGAAGACTATTACAGTCCATTACATTCCAAGATCCACCTCAATTTGTCAAACTTCTTCTGTGGAACTAGGCTTTGATACCAATTGTTGGAATCTGGGAACATTGAGAGGGGGGTGAATCTGTGTTCTACAATCTTCAGCTTTATTAATCTTATATTTAAATCATTCAAAACTTTGAATTGAAGGAAAGATGCAAATACATAGAGAAAACATCCAGAACACTATAACACAAGGATTTTTACATGGAAACCATATTAAGGAAAAAACCACAGTGTAGGTCAATCAACAATTTGAGTACTTAAATATAAGTTTTATAAAATGGGGATGCATTTACATTCAGGTGCACTACCTAGAGCTCACTTCTGAAAATAGGAAGGCTCACTGCCTTACAAAATATTTAGATTAAGTCCATCTAAAGAATTGTACTAAAGAGATATCATCTATCAATGTCTGGTTCCAGTTCCGGTTAAGCACATTAGTCGATTTTAGACCTTTTGTCTGATTCTTCTCTTCTACTATGCTCTGTTGCAACTCACATCACAAATCTTATACGTAGATGAAATTGCACAACTTACCTTCTGAATTTTTCATCACACAATAACACACTTCATGTCTATCATTCTTGGATACCAAAATAATATAAACAATCGATCTTATGTACCTACATCAAAGGATAATATTATCTTCATGTCAACTTTAACAAAACATATAATATTTTCCAACTGTCGGCTAAATTTACAAATGATTCTTAATGTGTATCAACCAAATCTGGCCATAGAATAGTGAGGACCTAAAACAAAATCCATAAACCCAAAAATACTTAAAACAATTTCACCTCGAACATCTAAAAACAACTATATCCACCAAGCTGGGCTTTTAGCACTGATAAATAGGAAATTGATAAAATAGATCTTCAAACTTGTACACCGATTGATGCACCAACAAAAAACTCAAGAATAAGATATTCCAAATACCCAATGACCTTCCTTGAGATGCACAACATGAACTTATAAAATGATAATGCATACTGATTGACAGACTCAACTTTAACCGGATATCCTAGTCTTCACTCTTACTTCCAGTAATACTCTGCTCTTTACTCTTTCTGTCGGTATGGAAAAATATTGAACTACAGTCTGGATTAATGACTTAGGTTTCCATGAATGAAAAAACTAGAAGCCATATGCCAACAGCCTTGGTATTTCAGAAATGAAGAAAACAATTGAATTGGGAAAGTGAGAGTTTTCTTCAATGTGTAGATGGATTTGAAAAGGTCACTAAGATTTGTAAGAAATTGATAGATAGATATGAAGAGCTTTATTGAATAAGGATCATGTTCAGTCATTAAGTTGGGACGTTATAGATGATATCATAAAGTACAAGAATTCTATGATAAAATATGAGACAAAAGTAATGTAGAGAAATGAAAATATCATTCAAATATCAAAAGAGTGTACTAGGCATAAATGGAGTTGCAAAGTTATCCAAAGTGTTTCAAAATAACATATGCATCAAGTGTTGGTTTCTTTCTGGGAATACTAGCAGAGGAAAGTTGAAGCTGAGTCTTCAGACCCAAAGTTCAATGAAGAGGAATAGGTTGTTTCATATCGAATGTTGAAAGTTTTGTGCATTGGTAAATTTTTGAAGTGAATTTTGCAGGTTTATTTCTAGTCCTAATGAATGCAATTAGTCTCAAATGTTTCAAAAGTGGTGATAGTTTTATTTTTTATGCAAATTACTCACAAACTAGAACCCAAAGTTTGAAGATTGTTGTTGATGAAAAAGTCAAAATACCTTTGACTTTTCCTAGAAAGTTCTGATCAGAATTGTCACCTCCCATGTGTTGCATTTAAATTTATTTCTCTCATTCTTTTCGATGGGATTAAGTTTGAACTATTTGGGGTCTTTTTATTGTAAAAGGCTATTAGTTGCTTCTTCTTTTTTAAAGTTCAATTTTTTTGGATGTTAGAGAACAAATTTTTTTTTAAGTTTTGTTCTTTTTATTGTTTTTTGTTCCATTCTAGAGTAAAAACTTGTATGTTTCATTATAAGTTAATTAATATCAAACCCAATTTCAAAGCTATTTCGTAATATGAAATCTTACATAGCTGATTATTTGTTCCTATTGGATAATATTGTGTGTTATGTAGATTAAGGGTGCATACTGACACTATTCGATGAAAAATAATCCCCCTTTTCTTTAAACTCTTGGATCATATTGTGCCTAGTTGCGAAATAATCTCATGACATATGAAGTGGTTTGCTCTGGTTTTTTCTATTTCTTGAGGCATGCATTGATAATACTTAGGAGAAATTTTACTTTTCAATATTTTTTTATGCTTTATTTTAGAATAGATGTCTTATATTCAGGAAAATGTTCCAAAAATGATAAATGCATGGAGTTTTATTATAAGTCTTTTGATTCCATGAATTTTTTTAATACTTAGTGCTAAATCTACTTGAATGTATGCAAGTTATTAGAGTTTCATGAAATATTGTTACAAATTCTTTGATTTCATGAAGTTATTGAATGATCCAACGAAGATTATATTCATATCTTTATGATAATAGCCAATCATTAGCAACCATTTACCCCTCATGTTTAACAACAATATCACAATGAACCCTAAGTGAACCATGTGTGTCAAGACCTAACATAAATGAGGCTTGGGATCAAGCTGAGTTTGCCTTAGATTTAGGTTTTTACTGGTGGAGTCTTTCAAGAAAGGTAGGTACTTGCAATACTCTATGAGAATTTATCTTTCTATTGGTGTGTGAGTAACATATGCATCAACACTCTCTTTCTATTTAAAATACCAACATAGAAATAATGTTGACATTTTAAGTGGGGGGCATATAAGTCCCTCATTGTTTGTGTGTTCCCTTATTAGTGATGATAGCATACATCTCCTAGGAAGTGTGACCTTTTTATTCCAAGTGTAACTTTCTTGATCTCTGTGACATGTCTTCTTTATGGTGATATTATTCTTGATGTTCCACAAGAGGGTGACCCTTCTCGACATATGACATTCCTCTTTGTGGAAATGCTATGATCAGTATTCCCTAAGACATGAATCTTTTATTCCTCGACTAGTCAGGTCTCTTTGTGGTGATGTCAAGTGTGATGTTTCACTAAGTTGAGACCTCTCATGTATTATGAAAAAACTATTTGACTATCATTTTAATGTTATTAAATTTAACCCTTTCCTTATTTTATTCCATGATTGTCTACATAATGCAACTTGCTATCCTTGCGAAGTATGTTCATTTTGTTGCACCATATCAAATTTATTAGGGAGTATAATTTTTGGTATGGTTGGCATATGGGAGCCTATAGAATTGGCATGACTTTCACATATGTCACCTATTTTTGAGTACACACCTTGTAGACCTAGTGTGTGTTTCTCATCTTTCTCTTGGGGGCTCACCTAGTGTATAATGAACTACACTAGCCCTTGTGGGTGTAGTTTGCATGTCCATTGAGCATAACACAACTTACTTTCTAATAGATCCATGTGTTTTATAAGTGATTTTACATCCTTCTCAGTGTGTTTGATGTATGTGGCATAATACAACATGCTAGTTCATCCTTTGTTGCATTAATTTTAACATTTTATTCTTATGTATCTTGTCTTTTTGCTCATATATTACACATCTTGTGCATCCCTTTGTCCTTGTGTTGGTTTTCTATGGGATCTTAGGTAGAAGGGGCTTGGCCATCTCCTTGATCTTTGTCATCTTATATTCCTAACATTTGTACACTTGGACCCCTCTTGATGCATATTTATCTATTTTAGTGTGAGTTTAAGATTAGGTTCATACTCTTAGAAAAGTGGGGGCTAAATGTAGTGTAGAATATTGTATACCTTTATAATTTCAGACTATATTTGGGTCCCTTAATTTATTGGACTTAATTAAGCCTCTATTTGACCCCATAATGTCCTAAAATTATCTATTGAATATCCCATTTGCACCAATTTTAATAAATTGCAAACATTAAACAAATGCATTCATCTAATACTTTTCCCCTGACACCTTAAATTTTAGAAAATAGGGTTGGGACTCATTCGCCATAATGGGACCAAAACCCATTTTCCCAATGAGGTAAGTGTCCCACTACTCTATTTCCCTCCAAATTTGGATATGTTGGTGGTTGCATCAAAATATTTGAATTTCCACTTTCAAAGGTTGGCTATGTGGATCTAATTCTTGGAAAATTAGATAAAAACCTATAAATATAGTTATTTTACCAATTCAAATCAAAGACTTTGAGAGATCAATCCTAAGAGAAAATATTATTGTCAAGAGAATTAAAGAGAATATTTTTCAATCATCTACAACAACAATCAAGAACATATCATCATGTCAAATTTCATGCATATTTATATCATGTTTTAAGGAGCTAACATTGTGATGTAGGTTTCATGTATTGAAGCAAGCATTCAAGCATCAAATCATGCAATCTATCTAGCCAATTCATGCAAGATCCAAGCCTTAGAGTGATGTGTTAGAATTAAGTCCTCTAAGGGAAGCCATTAAGGGTTTGGTGAGTTGTGAAAAAGTTTTTCCCATTCAACATTTCCTTCCATTTATCATGATTTCATCGTCAAGGTTTAATTACCAAACTAGGGTTTGACCAATGCAAATCCCTATTCACCCAAAAACAAACATATTTTTTATTCTCTCTTTGTATGTGTAGATTTACAAGTGAAGAAGGATTGATGATTAATCAAAAGAGTAATTTTTCAAAGTTGTTAAAGTTTTCAACATTGTTTTTAAGCTACGGAAAATTAGATATTGAATTTATTTCTACCTTTTCAGTAGTGAAATCTAGGGTAAATAGAAGCTTAGATCTTGCACTAGAGCGAAAACCCTATAGAAAGAACCATTTTCCCTTGGGTTAATGAGTCTTGCTACAAGTATCAAAACCAAATTTTCTAAGAATTTTTCTATTCTTATTCACTACCTAGATCTATCGGTAAACTACTATTTTAGTCTGTCAATTTTCAATAATTTTTGTTTTATGGATTAGGTCTAATCATCCATTTAGTTTAGGCATTCTAAATCATTCCAAATTTATCTCAAATATTTCCTACTATCCTAATGAATTGATATCCAAGGTTGGATTGGATCACCTCAAGGTTGAAAGTCAATCTTAGCCTCTTGTGATCTCTTTCGAGTAATGAAATTTTAGTCATAGGCACCTAGATCCTATGGTATTAAACAAAAGGGACATAGGATCCCTTTTTCATCATTTCAACTTCCAAGGTATTTTTCTTAAAATCCCTTTCATTTTTAGGCATATATCTGAAATCCCACAGCTATATTTGTCTTACCTATGTTTAAATTATTATCCTTTGGTTGACGAATACAACAAATATTAGCATACATTTACTATAAAATGTGTTAGTAATTGTCTACTTTCCATTGCACAAAACAAAGCATCATACATATATAGGATGAGCTTTGTAACTTTTAATCGTAACATATTCAAAAGTATAATTCACACACCTCCAATAATCTAAAAAGTCTATTTTAATTCTTGTCAGATTTGATCATTCTCATCATACATCATTGTTTTTTGGACGATGTCTCTACCATGGCATATATAATCAAGATAGTCTCTATGCTTTCAATTAATGTCAACCTATTATGTCTCCTTTCATTTTGCATACAATGATACTCCCAAGTTTAAGGGTATGTTCATATGTAGGTACATATGCTTATTTGAAATTCTTTGTCTTATGTTTCTGTTATTTGCAAACATATTGATGTTTCCCTGACCTTTTAGTTCACATATAGGTTTACTGAATATCATGTGAATAGGGAAGAAGGGAAAATATTGAGTGTGAGGTTCATAATTATAGTTACTTATGGAGTGAATTTTAATACTCCATGATCTGCTAAGGAAGAGTCAACAGTCCCCATCCATGAAGATGTAAACTTAGAAAATGTAGACTATAGAACTGAACATTCAGGTTTTGAACATGTTATTCAAAATACTCAAGCAAGGTTGGAACCACCTATTCATGTTCTTGAGTCAATTAGTATGCACGTGAGGTCCCCAAATATCTCAACAACACATTATACTATGTATGACATGGAAAGTTAAATTTTAGATGTTGAAGATAAGCATATGTTAATCAGGGATGCACCGATCAATTAGGGAATCCGACCTAGTAGTTTGAGGATGTGGCTTAATGGATTTACACACACAAAATGAAAGGGGCCACAAACCACCATATTAAAATAGAAGTTGAAATAGTGGAATGGTACAAGGACATGGTTGATATTGCACATGTAATTCACATATCTCAACTAAAATCAACGGTGGTCCAAATGATTGAATAAAGGCCTAACCCATTCCCAAATCGGATGCTAGAGAGGTTATGGTAGATTGGATTTCAAAAAATGCATCTTGATCTAACAATTAGGATTGTAAAAGGAGTGGAAAAAGATATAGATATTATGCTATACCCCTCCATAGTCTCATCTTTTTATGAAAACTTGGAGTTGTATAATGAGCACAAGTATGGGTCAAGAAAGATATATAACTACGAAGAAATAGGTGTGAAGGTTAGACAACACATTGGAATGAGAGTTATTGCAAGGATGGGGTCAATATGTGTAACACATTTAATCTCATAAACTAGAGAATGGATTACTATGTTAACTTGCATTAATACAACAAGACATGCTATACCTAGTTTTTACTTGTTTTTCAATTGGCTCGAATTATTTGTTGCATCAATCCTTGATGGGGTTTCACTGAAAAATAAAGCATTTCTTATATTTTCCAGTCATGGTAGCCAAGTGGCCTTCAAGACAATTCAAGAAGCAAGGTATATCGACATAGAATTTCTCACACTACCAGCACATACCAACTACAAGTTGCAACTCATGGATATATTAGTGGATTTTCTCATTTTGAAAATTAATTCAGATAGTAGCAGAGTGTATGGATTTCTTCCCACCCCCAAATTGAAATTGGAAGGGAAGATATGGAAACTCTTTGCAACAAGGCCTTTGCACATGCTTTTTGTGTGTGTAATATTATAAGTGGTTTTTGAAGAATAAAAATTTGGAAATTTAATTAGATTGCACTTGACAAGGATATGAGGCCAAGTGAAGCCTTCAAAGTTGAAGATGAAGAAACTAGTATGGGAGTAGAAATTGATACCATGATAGTCAAGGATTATGCACAATTTATTGCAGTGAAATATTGTTTGAGGTGAAGCTAGTTGGTTTTAATGAAGATAAGATTAATGAGTCCATGAAAACATTCAACATAAACAATGCTTTGAATGCAACAAATGAACTAGAAATACATTGCACACAAAATAATGATGTTGAATTGCATGAAAGAGAAATCCTTGATGTTCAAATAGCTTACAATGAATTTGTGAAAATAAGCAATAACGTCTCAGTATTTCATCACATACAAGTCAATCAAGTTTGTTTATAGATGCAACTTTAAAGCTAGGATGTATTTTAATTTTAGTGAAGTATATGAAGGTCTCTCTATTCCATCACCACAACATATTGATCAAGAAAATATCAAATACTATTTCATAGATGCAAATGATGGAGTACAAGGAGTGGATGCTAACGAAAGAAGCAAGAAAGAATCTAACTTGGTGGTATGCACACAAGTTAATGACCAAAAACCATTAACCAAAAACAGTAAAGTTTTGTAACTTTTAATGCTAAGGGTGCATCAATCATCACATAGAGGTTAGTTTGGGGTCCTATATCTAAGTAGGCAATCAAATATTTTTACTTCTAATGCATATATTGATTTGTTGAATGGACAAGAGACACAAAAATAATGAAACAAGGAATTGGAACAAAGGAAAATGAAGTAGATGAGATAAAGGAAGGAAAAAAGGGAGGCCAAATAGATAGAGAGGGAGACCTTATTATTGCAGTGACTAGAATGAAAACAAAAAATGGAAAAAAATAAGCTTAGGCATTGACGAGAGAGGGAGAATTAAAGGGAGCTGGAAAAGATTGCTCAACAATTGAAGACTAGTCAAAAGTAGGTGGATAGATTAGAAACAAACAAACATAAGAGTACACCAACGAATCTTCTTCCACCACAACGTCCCATTTTAATGGACATGTTCAATATTTTGTCTCCAACATCTACTTCTCTTAGTATCCTACAAGTTGGGTCTTCCCTAGGCTAATCTGAATAGTTGTAACTAATTTTAGAGGCAAATCAGGTATTTCTTGCCCATATAGCAAGTTCCATGCAAAATAATCCACAGTCATTAACATCATCTCTAGTAAGAAATGAGTCAGGTGATACATAAGGACATTCCACTTCTTAATAAGATCTATGGATATCTAATTAGGATGTTTCATGCTATGTCTTTTTGCAAACTTTAGACTTCGTTGTGCCCTAATTTTTTAATTGCAACTTTGTTCAAGTTTTTTTCTATCATGGTAGTTCTATGCAAATATTTTTGTAATTATATTACATGCAACCATAGTTGTGAAGACATAGTACATGGAAAACTCTCATTTATATCTAAACATATATAAAAATAGAAATGTAATCATATATCGACATATATGTGTATGTATATGTTTCTATGTACATGTATGCATATTATTGAACATGAAGAATACTGAGAGTGGGGGTGAATCAATATTTACTAAAATTCATTAACTTCATCAACTTTAAATATTCATTCAAAGAATCATAGTAGCATAGAAATTATACATCACGTCAAAGAACACAAGAACACCAGATTTATATGGAATACCCAAAAAGGGAAAACCATGGTGAGATTATCTCACAATATATTATAACCAGTTATAAGATATTATAGAATGGCTCACTACAAGGTGGACTCACTTTCTGGAGTACTCACTATCTAGAGAATATAATAAATGTCTCACTATAATGATAGAAAATAAGGTGGCTCACTGCCATATATTGAACTGATTACAATGCATTTACAATATGTTAAAGATAATTCCAATTAAGCTAAAAAAACTAACTTAACACACTTCATACTTCACCAGTTATCAACCTCTTCTCACTCTGCTCTGCTCTAGATATCTCACATACTTGATTGTATTTCATATCTCATAATGACATAAGGAATTAACCTTATATATATCACATCCAACAAAAACATAAATTAGGTTAGGCTAATTAGATGTACCGTGTATCCTTATAACTTGTTAGCTCAAAACTCAACCACACATGCGTAATAGAATAAACCAATACATGTGACACATAAAAATAGGTTGACATGACCTATAATTACTCTCATAAGTTCTATCCATACATTATTTAATTTTACACAACCCCAAACCCTTTAGGATGGTACCACTGGTGAAGCAACAATAGAATGAACCAACTGTTCATTAAAAAATTGACACATAGATATCCAAAGTATTTTCCACTTGGAACACACACCCTTCTCAAATTTGTAAACACGTCCTCAAAACTGCATAGCAAAACATTCATTTGTGGTAGAATGCAAAGCATTCCAATCATGTACTTTGCCATTACGAAGTTTGATACTCTATCAACTCTAACATCAGCTATAGAGGATGTCAAGGCTTGAAACTTTGGATTTATATTCCTCCAACATGCACCAACATTTCCTCAAAAACCTCATAACCATATTTTTCATAGCGGAGCAATGCAAACCACAAAATTGGTTTATTGACACTGAAACTATACACTGGGACTTAGGCAATTATTCAACTCATTTAGTATGCTTCAGACCAACACATCTGCAATTATGTAATAGGATGACATTAGTGAAAGCACCATACTCAATAATGATCATCAATCTTCCATTATGTACCATTTTTTATATCAAATACAACACCAAGTTAACCTCATATACCATACATCCATCAATATTTTCAATGACAAATTTTTTTCAACATATATGAATTTTTCGACTATGTATGAATTTTTGGAGTTTTGATTTCCAATAGAACACAAATTAATACATCTTAATTTTTTATTACTCCTCATATATATCTATACATATAGACATATATCTATGTATGTATCCATATATACATATATATCTAGGTATCTTACATACATATGTATGTATATATATGTATATATATATATATATACATATATCCATTGTTTATGAGTGTCTGAAGTTTCACTTGGAAATTGAACATAGAAGAATACATATTAATCTTTTATTAATAATCATGTATTTATACAAACATATATATGTTTGTGTGTGTGTGTGTATCTATATATATTTTTCCATTGTGTATGAATGTTTAAAGTTCTGATTGGAAATTGAACACAAAATAATACATATAAAAACTGAGTATAAATGATATATATACATACATGTACATATGTATGTATTTATGTATGTATACGTATTTTTATTTCAAAATGTAAATTCAATGTGGATGCTTTCCTACAAGAGTACATGTAACATATCCATAAATAAATCAATATGTATGTATATGTATGTGTATTTACAAATGTAAGTTTAAATGAAAATAGCATATTGTTATCTAATATTTTGATTAAGTGGGAAAAATAGGTTTTCAAGGGACCTGAAACCCTTTACAGTATTTAAAACAAAATGTTGCTAAAAATAAGGGCCATAGAGTATGAACAACAAACCAATGAAAAAGAAACTAATGGAAAAAAGAGTGTTGAAAAAAAGAAACAACAATGAACCAACAATAGCACTCAATAGTGACAAAACAACAAAATAACAAAAGACCACCTATAGACCAGCAGGTATGTGCAGGATCATGATGGGCCAAAAAGTGATGATATGTAAGTGATATGGTAGCCCATGTAGCTGACAATTTTTTTTTAACCCAAAATTGATGAAAGAAAAATGGATTTTAAAGGAGATTCTCAACTTTCCACCAATATAAATTATGTTTTAATTTGAATTTAAATAATAATTATTATTCATTTTCTATTTGAATTATGACTAAATTCCTAATTGATAGGTTGATTGAAAAACATCTATAGCTTTCAAATGGTATCACATTTTTTCAATCCAAAACATGTGTCATATTCTATCCTTCACATACTATAGGATTAAAAGGAAAATTGAATTTCATGAAGTTTTGACCAAGTAAGGATGGTCAAACATACGCGTTTTTATATTTTTTAAAAGTTGTAATAAAAAATTCATAATTAATGATTTACTTGGAAAAAAATTACAAAAAAATATGCATCACACTAGGACATGAGTCCTTTACTTATATCTAAAATCTTATAAAAAAATATTGTCATTTTATTGTGGTTAGGGTGGTTAGACACACACCTACTTCTTATTTTTTCCCTGAAATTTAAGTACTACTACATTAAAATTTCAAATTTTCACCAAATAGATTTTATTATTTTTAAATAAACCTAGTAGTTTAGAAACTAAATTCAATTTTCTACAGATTGTATTGTTACATTTTTTTAAAATAATATAGATAGCTTATTCAAATTTTTACATCAAGTTGCCTAACTCTTATTTTTTGATTTTTTATTGCAACTTAAGGGCCTGTTTTTTCTTTTATGGTCCTCCACATACCCTGGAATAGAGAAAAAACATCAAAGATACCACTAATTCATGTTGCTTAAGGTGTTGGACACCTCAAGCTCTTAGCTCCTATGCAAGTCAATCATTTCGAAAAGCCCCTTCTTCTTGGCTTCAAAAGATTGTTTCCTATTGTTATATATGTAACATATCCATAAATTAATGTATATGTAATTTAATTTCTTGTACACTTAAAATAATAAATTGATCAAACTAATAAAATTGAACTGATATATGTAGTTCTTTGATTGACTGTAATTATTTTTTCACAATATTTGAAAATGCTTTCCTAATCTATAGTTTTGATTTGTGATAACAACTTTTATAACTAAAATATCGATAAAAAAAAAACTAAATGTATGTTTATGTAAGTGTAAATCGAAACAACACAAATAATAAATAAAAACAATAAATGTGTATGTATATTTTTAAATGTAATTTAAAATGAAATATGGATAATAAACAACATGAATCAAATGAATATTAGAAAACAAAGAATTGTGTCTACTAGGTCATTACAAAGTAAAGACTTGAAATAGTTTACTTGAAATGTTTGGTTACAAATTGAAATGGTCTAAAAACCTCCCAAGACTCTTTGTATGCTTGCTACAATGTACAGTTTATAAAATTCAACAAGTAACAAAATTACATTAACAATAATGTAATGATACTTAATGAAATAACTATAGTGACATATTGGTTAATGGAAATAATAATAAATTATACAACTTGGAGTAACAACCATATGGATAAAATATCCCAAATAATGTGGTGTATTAATAAACACATTCATTGACTTACCCACCTTTGAAATTGGCCCATTACCTCTTAGTGATCTCTCATTCCTACATGACAAAAAATACAACCAAGGTAGTAATGAACAAACATCAAAGTACCTTAACAATATTGCATGTACAACACATAATTAAACAACTAGAATGACTTAATATTTGTATTTTTAAATGTAAAACATATATATATGTCACATACACACACATATTTGAACATATAAATGTGTGTGTGTGTGTGTTGATTTATGAATAGTAAAATATATATATGTAAATGAAATTATACAATATGATATATACAAGTTATATCTAAACTGAACTTCAACTACATGTTCCACAATATTCCTAGTTAAATTAACATGCAATTATATTTACATATTAAAAATCTTACTTTTGAACATATATAATTCACTTTATAATGTTTGAATTCCACATTAGCGACATTCAATATCCGTAATTCCATGCACACTTACTACCTTTGGTCGAATTAGTGGAGTATTTACCACAAAATTTTGACCATTTTCAATATTTCTCATTATGCATTAGAAACAATTCCCACCATAATAAGACTATTTTTAATAATCTTTCATCATGCATGGATATTTGAGGAATGTGCGTGCAAGATACACACACACACACACATTAATATGTATAGATACACACACCCACATATATATATATATACATAAATATGAAGAGTAATAAAAAGCTAAGATGTGTTGTCCTATGTTCAATTACTAATTGAAACTTTAGAAATTCATACACAATGAACAGATTCACATACATAAATATACATGGAAACATATAGATACATACATGTATACATATGTATGTGTGTGTGTGTGTGTGTTTGTGTCTATTAGTACACACATACATATATAAATATACAAATATATATATATACACACACACATGAAGATTAATTAAAAAATAAGATGTATTATTTTGTTTCAATTGTCAATCCAATCTTCAGACATTCATACAAAGTAGAAAATTATATAGAAATATGCATAAATATGGATACATACATACATATATATACATACACACACACACACACACACACATATATACATGTGTGTGTCTGTATAGATACATATGAAGAGATAAAAAACTAAGATGTACTATTTTGTGTTCGAAGGTTACCAATTGAAACTTTAGATATTCGTACATAGTGGAAAACTTCATATACATACATATACATAGAAAAAAATTGCATATGTATTTGTATATATGTATAGATGTTAACCAAAAATTATTCCACATACTACCTCTTCACCATAAAGGTTGCATGTAATAACGTTTAAAAACTAATTGCATAGAACTTCCATGATAGAAACAAACTTGAAAAATATATTAAAAGTTGTCATTTATACATATACTATATAGTCCAACAAATAGACTTGAACATATGGAGAGTAATAGAAAAATAACATTTAAATTCTTTTTTGTTTATTTTTCAACCCAAACTTTAGACAATTGTACATAGTGGAAAACTTCATATACATACTAATACGTAAAAATAAAACTATGGGGTTTTAAATTTGATAGTAAAATGTTGGAGAAAAGTGGGCATCTTGGGTGTCCTCTAAATTTTCCAATGATAAGATTAAAGAGGAAAGGTTACCTATTTGAAAGGCATCAAAGTATTCAAAGTTTAAGAATGATTATAAGACCTTTAAGGCCAAGAGGAAGCTTTGTGGGTCTTATGATATGTTCATGGTTGATCAATCTATGATTCCATTATTGCCTAGCCATTATGGGAAGACTTTTCTTAAGAAGAAGAAGCATCTGAGCCACAACCAATGGAAGAAAAATATTGAGATAGATTGTTGCTATGCTTTGGTTTACATTAGAGGGGGTACATGTTGTATGGTCAAAGTGTGGAAGGTTTCTCAAGAGCGATGAAATTATGGATAATTTTAGTGTTATGGTTGATGGGCTTGTAGAGGTGATACAAAAGAAGTGGAAGAATTCAAGAGGGATTTGCATTTGAGAAAGAAGTACATGCAAGGGATTTTGATGAAGGAGAGATGGAGTTTTCCAAGAAGGGGAAGATCCATAATGTTTCGTAGATGGACCATATGTTGGGGGACATGTTTGATGATCTTTTGGGAAACAAGGACTAGAATGGGGGTCTATTAGGTGTCTTACTCTTTAATATAAAGTAGGCTTCTATGAATTAATTGAAAAGAGTAAATAAACAAAAAATATCTTGCATTTGTAAGTGGGGTTTATAAGGAACAACCCATGAGAAAAAAAGACCCACATTTATTAATCATTTAAATAGACACTTAATGAACATAACTATTAAAATCACACTTCATGAAATTAACTTTCAAAGACTATACCAAGGAGATATCATTAAATTTTATAACCATCTATACATACATACATACATAGGGTATGTGCAAGATCATCATGGAAAAAACAAGCCCTTAAGTGGCAATAAAATTCAAAAGAATTAAGGTTAGGCAACTTGACATAAAAATTTGAATAAGTTATCTATATTATTTCAAAAATATGTAAAAATAGAATCTGTAGAAAATTGAATGTAGTTTCTAAACTACTAGGTTTATTTTTATTTTTTTTATATCTATTTGGTGAAAATTTGAAATTTCAATGCATTAGTACTTAAATTTTAGGGAAAAAATAAGAAGTAGGTGTCTGTTTGACCACCCTAACCAAAATAAAATGATAATATTTTAGATATAAGTAGAGGAATCATGTCCTGATGTGATGCCTCTTTTTTTATAATTTTTTTCAAAGTAAATAATTAATTATAATTTTTTATTAGAACTTTTAAAAAATATAAAAACTCGTATGTCTGACAACCTTAACTTGGTCAAAACTTCATGAAATTCAATTTTTATTTTTTAATCCTATAGTATGAAAAGCATAGAGTGTGGTGCATGTTTTGGATTCAAAAAATGTGATACCGTTTGAAAGCTATAGATGTTTTTCAATCAGCCTATCAATAAGGACTTTAGTAATAATTCAAATAGAAAATGTATAATAATTATTTTTTAAATTTCAAAGTAAAGCATTTAATTTATATTGGTGGAAAGTTGAGAATCTCCTTTAAAACCCTTTTCGTTTCATCAATTATGGGTAAAAATAAAGTCGTCAGCCACATGGGCCATCATATCACTTACATATTGTCACTTTTTGGCCCATCGTGATCCTGCACATACCCCATACATACATACATACACACATACATACATACATACACACACATATACACACACATATGTATACACATACGTATCCACTTGTATCCATACATATATATACATACATATGTGTACATACAAATATACATATGTATCCATACATACATATATATACATACACATATATACACATGTATATATATACATATGTATACATACATACATATATACATATATATACATATATAATGAAAATGCAAGGTGAAGTGTATGATTTTATTAATTTAAAGGAGGATTCTATGAATTAACCGAGAGATATTTGAATAGTTTCATTATTAGATTGATATATATCTTTCTATGAATATCTAAAAGTAAAATGAAAATGTAAGTTGTTAAGTAAAGAATAAAGGATATGAAGTTCATCCTCTATATGTATGGTGTTTTGTTCTACATGCAATGGAAAGTAGACAATTACTAACACATTTTATAGTAAATGTATGCTACCGTGTTATATTGAAAAACCAAAGGATAGTAATTTAAACATAGCTAAGATGAATATAGATGTGGTTTCTCAAATATATGACAAAAAAATAAAGTGTTGGTTTAGGAAAAATCCCATAGAACTTAAGTGTTTCATGATAAAATTTCCTTAATCATGAGAAAATAGATGTGGGTTTTCATATATATGCTCCAAAAAGCAACAACTTTTTCATAAAAACCCCTATTGAATTTTATTGCTTCATGATAATAATTCCTTAATTAGACAAAAATAGACATGGATTATTAGATATATGCCTAAATAAGCAAGGGTTTGTTTAGAAAAAAACCATATAAGTTCAGGGTTTCATTATAATATTTCCTTAATCAAAGAAATATAGAGGTATGTTTTCAGATATCTACCCAAAAGACAAAGGTTTTTTAAGAAAAAAAGTCTATTATAATTGATGGTTTCATGATAATAATTTCTTAACCAAATGAATATAGATGTGGGTTTCCATATATATTCCCAAAAAGGAAAGGGTTATTACTCATAAATCCCATATGAGTTTATGGTTTCATGATAAGAAATTCGTAAGTAGAAAAATACATGAATTTCTATAGACATGTGGTCTAAATCGCAAGATAATTAACCCTTCAATTAGACAAAATCATGAATCAACAAAGACAAGATTACTTCATCAGAGTATATTCACGAGTACCAATATATGCAAAGTGAGGATAAATGATAGTTTTCAGACATTACATCAAACCATGGAAAGCATCACATGGTAGAGACTACTAGTTGTTTTAGGGTAACCAAGTAGATCCCACTAAGTACTTAAGAACTTTCCAACTTCAATTATTGAATACTCAGGAGATGATTGGCAAAAAAATGAGGAAACACTATAACGCTTTCCTCCTCCACTTTAGGCTCTATAAGACCAAGGAGGGTAATCCCACAATATGCATTATATAGTCTGTCTACACAACTATACTAAGCAATGCACAATTAACATATACATTCTCAATCAGATGTTGAATCAGTGAAATCTTTAAAGAAATTGGTAAATCATTTGAAAGATAACACCACTAAAGCTGAGAATCCATACAATACCAACATTAACAAAGGTTATATGATTTAAAGATTATTTATGAGTATTTTTGTAAAATTGGGTAACCAAAAATATGGGAAATATAAATAATACTTACAACTAGTGCCATATCTTTGGGCAAGGAGTCAGAACACAAAAAATGGAACTATAGGGTGAATTTAATTCTAAACATTTATGATTTACGTGATACTATCTTGCAACTCACATATCAATACTTCGATTCCATGACTACTTATCAAACCCATTGAACATGTACATGAATTCATGATTTAATCAAAGCATTTTAACTGATCCATTGAACCAAAGCCTAAATTGAAACATAGATCAAAGTATAATGACAATAAAGATTAATGAAATGATATTTGATCAATATTCTCATTAATAATTATGATACAATGTAGAACTGGAGAGGCAATAGACTCATGAGATATTCATTATTGTTCAAATATGCTCAGAAACCATACAATTAACAAAATTTACGTGCTAGACTCTAAAATTAAGATATAAACTTCATATATGTTCTCTATGTATTCTTAATTTGCATAACCCACGTCTAGAATTCAAGAAGAGACCTCTACAAATGGGAAAAAATTCCCTTTTATAAAAATAAGGGAGCAATATAAGCTTTAGGCTGAGAAGTACACATTTCACATTCTAATTAGACTGCTATAGAAAATATTCCCCTATAGGTTCAATTTCAACAAACTAATGGAATATTCATCATCAAAACAAAAGCCTCCATTAGTTAGTGTGGAATACTAGGCCTTGCAAAAGGCACATGGTCAAAAGAATAATCTATATTCATTGTCGAAGATTTGTTCCCACCGTCCAAAAGGTATCTTTAAATAGTTTCATCAAAAATTGTGCCCATGCACATCAGGTGAAAGAACAAAAGTAATGAAATAAATAGAAAGGAAAGGACAAAGAGAATGTCCATGTCTTCTACCCTATCACCAATTCAATTTTAAAGAAAATGCACTATATTTTCTATAATTTAGTAAAATCCTAATTTGTACTAAATCTAGGCTATGTAGTGCATTTCCACCTATCCATTATTCATCGTGAAAACATACTTCTAAATCAAAATTTCAAATCACCACCTCTCCTTTTATACTAATTGAGCACCCCCTCCAAGTATTTTCCTATCCATTCCTTGAATTCTTCATCAGTAGGCTAGTCGAAATTCATAACTTCATCATCTCTCTTTGTAAGGTGCATATTTGGTAACAATCTGGTTGGCCTCTAAGTCAAATTCTAATAAGACAATCTCTGCATTAATTGACATATCCATATTGCTCATTAATGTGCCCATATCACATTTTTAACAAATTGCAAGTGCCTGATCAAAAATGGTTTTATTAGTTTCATCCCTCCATTCTTGCAGGGTTTTTATATTGCCATTGTCCCTTAAAATGGATGGAAGGAGACCATGATGTGATTCATGAAAGGATCACCAAATCCCTTATCTTGATTTCCAAAGGTTCAATATTTCCCCTGTACCCTTCAATTTTACATACAAGATTATTAGTGGGCTTGAACTTCTTAGGGGGTTAGCATCCTACTTAGTTCCAATTGACATCAATCTTAGTTCCTTCATACTAGGGTTCCATTTCTCCATAAATGGAATAGCTCTTTCTCTATCATTATCAAAAAAATTCATGGATGAATACTATTCAGTTTTCTATTTAGCCCTCTATTTAGCTACACCAATACTGTAGTGACAATCTTCATATATTGCTATTAAAAAGATTTGTATCATGATTATCACATTTTATTGTATATTCATTCAACTACCTGAGCAATTCCTCTTTGTTGATGTCTCCTTCAACTTGTGGCATTTCTGATGTACTAGGCTCTATTATTCAAATAGGTGCACTTCCCATGTTATATGGAACAGTAGCTCATGAGGTACTTATTTCAGTGGTAAATTCAGGGGGTGAAAATTCTTGAGAAGTGGTAGGGGAATCAACACTATCATGTTCATGCTTTTTTGGTCGTAAATCTTGCAACATATCCTCCAATCATGCAATCTTTGTTTGTAACTGCACATTGTGTTATTCAATCTATCCATATTTAACCAACAAATTTTTGTTTTCTATTTTGAGATTCTCCTTCTCTGTAGTTACTGATTCTACTATGGCCCTTGTGAGTTATACAACATGTATTTACATATTGGCTACATCTAGAGTGATGTATCTAAAAACCTCTTTATTATTAGGCCTCCTTGGTAGTTAGGTTTAGGCTCAACAATATTAGGTTTTCTTGCACTTGGGGCTAGATACCAAATAGCCAATTTATCCCATTGTTCACTTAAAGTAGACCCTTGCAATGCAATTGCAACCTCATCTTTTGAATTGTATAGGGGTCTATCACATCTCTTTATTGTATCAAAGGCTATAGAAGAAGCCAAATCCCACTTTGGAAGTAATAGAATACCACTATTTTTGACCAATTCTCTTCCTTCCTTTGCACTCATTATTTGGAACTTATCCTTCATCTCATTTAAAACCTTTCCTTGAATAGTAGCATCAGGCAATTAAAGATGGAGACTTATTTCTATGGCCAGGTTATTGACATTTTCATCTCTTTTAGCCCTATATGAAAACTCTATAAAAGCTTGAGTCTTTGCAAATGAATCATCATCCAAAATCTGTGTGCATGCTTCTACCCACATATCATCTTTACCATTGATCCCAGTGAGGTTGAATTTACTTATCCTCATAATTAATTATTGTGGTGTCCACACTATTGGCACAATAGGTATTCCTTCTTGCAATTATTGTTCTGATACCCAAATATCATCATCAAAATCTTCATCAACATAATCCACCAAACCTGTTACCTCAATCTTATGCTTCCTCAATGGTGGCTCCTTTGGTGGTGATGCACTTGATGATGGAGCATCAATATCCACAATTTTAGGCCCTATTGGCCTTGGAGGAGATGGTAGTGGTACTTGTAACACAGGAGAAGGAGGTATTTTCTCCTCTTATTGAGAGAGAGTAGGAATAGTATCATATTTCTTTACCTTACTGCTTTTCCTCACAAAGAACTTTATTTTTGGTTCATCAGGGACTTGAGGTGTAGTTTTCTCTTTTATAGTAGGGATATATCCCTCACCTTGTTCCCCATCAATAGGGACCTTCCCCTTATTCTTAATTATTCCCTCACCTTCAAGATGGCCCACTATTTTTCTCAAAATTCTGGGACACATACTCCAATTTTTTATAACATTATCAACCTCTAGAAGAATATTAAAATTAGGCTTTTCCTTCTTTATCTTTCTTTGCATCTTATTGAAAACAATCTATTTTTCCTTTCTTCATTCTTGTTCTAGAGGATCAAACACATTTCTTATCACATCTTCTGGGAATTGGAAGATGTGCACAAATTTGTAACTCTTGTTTCCTTCATTAAACTAGGCCATGAAGCCTTCAGGTTCATATCTAATCCTCTCTACAACTCTTTACATGTGGTAGGCTTTAAGTTTATAAATTATCTTATTCTAGCCTCCTTTTGTCATCCAAAATTCAGAAAATCATGTATACAAAGGAAAGAATGTTCCTTTTCCTTGATCCAACAAATGTTTATTTTACACACTTCTAAGTTTCCATATTACCTCCTTGAAACCAATCCTCTCTAGTACATATCTTGGTAGAAAGTGGGGTAAAATAGTGGAACATATACTCTTGAAAATTCTAGGTACATTCTTGGGTCTTAAAAAGTCATGGATGGCCTTGGGAATTTTAGGTAAATTCACAACTAGAGCTCTCTTCAATTCTGTAGAAAAAAAATTTTGAAATGTCACAAAATCATATGTACTATCATCTTTATCCAAGACAACAGTCCAACATTGCACAAACAACTCTATATTACCCTCTTTCCTATATAAAAACTTTATTCTACCCAAATTAGGGTGCACCTTTGAACAAAAACATATGCATCATCAATGAATACCAGCTAAATCTTACTCCATTTGCTCCTTTCTTTAACTTGATTAAACCCTCATGAATATTTTCTACAAGAAACCCCACATAGTCATATACAGTACAATATTAGGGGTGTTGAATATGACCTGCCATATGAATTCCCGTGAGAGGCTCATAACAAATTATTTGGGAAATGGAATAAAAAAAAATTGGAAGTAATAAATGAAATAATTGATAGGGAAAGGCTCTTTATCAAATTGAACTATTGTAATCCTTCGGCCTCCAATTTCAGCTAGATACCTTGGCAGGACGTGGACTCTGAATGCAATCTTATTCTTATCATATTTCTACTTAAGGAGGATTTCATTAATCTTAGACATTTCATCATTCCACTCAGTGAGTTGGAACACAAGATAAAATTCCTCCTTGGTAATTTTAACCATTTCCTTCCCATCATATGCCCTTATTGTCCTTGTAATTGGGTCATAATTGTTGGCTATTGCTTTGAGCAAATCAACATCCATGTAGAAATTTGAGACAGTCAGCTTTCTCAGGTCACAATTCCAAGGATTACCTACTAGAATAACCATATTTCTATTTCTAAACCATCCAAAGAACAATTCCCATCCAGTATAAGGTAATTTAGCATCCTTTATAGAATTATTCTTGTCAATCAAACCCTCAACTACTTGGGAACCCCAAAGAAGTAGTTGACCCTTTGGTTTTCACTGGTTGAGGGTGGAAACTGGTCTATTAGGTCTTTATTAAAAGACATTTTGTTTACATAGGTCTCTCCTTTAGATGAGGATGCTTTCAAATATTCTTTCGGAGCCATGACACAAATGATAGTACACAACAAGGTTTTTGGCTCCTTGGAACAAAACTTACAACTTATATAGGGGTTCAACACTTAATTATGATAGTGTAGACTAACAAATTATTCTTAATAAATGTCGAACCTTAAAATGCATAACCAAGAGAAACCCTAATTGATTCAGGGGCTTGGGAAAACACAATTTATCAATAATTATGGTGAGGAGGCAATAATTTACTTACTAGGTCTTTCACAAGTTGATAACCCAGGCCCCGATGTTTGAGAAGCCTAAATACAATAGCACCAACTCTCCAAGTGTGTAGAATGTCCTTCACAATGCTCAATTATGCCTTTTAGATAGGTTTTAATAGCTATCCAATATTCTGCCTTGGCAGCTCAACGTCCTTTCCATTATTAAGGCTTGCTCGCGTGAAACAAACGACTCACTTGCCCTCAAGTTGAGTTCTGAATGTTAGTCGTTGATCACATGGACATATTGACTGATGAACAATCCGGATTTAATCATCTTGATTTTAAAAACATGACTGTATAGCCACAATATTCATTAAATTCCAATAAGCCATATGGAACCACTTGCTAATGTGTCATGGGCCCCACTACTCCTTTTTCACTAAAGCCAAAATCCATGTGCCATCTTCCCATTACCCCCATGGTCGATAAACCATGCACATCATTCAGTAGTGGGGAGATGGGGATGGGATGAGATTAAATCCCATGGCTGAACTACTTACTCACATCTTATTCATAACCAATTTCCTATGGCCTTATTCCTCCTACACCATCAACGATCTAGATTAAAAGATCTCAAAACATGTTCACCATACCTATATTAGTAGTGCATCCTTTACTGTTCATGTCCCGTGTGAAAATATTTGATTAATATACACCCTTTTCTTTAATGCTTCCACATCCTCTGGGTTACTCCACATGGCAATCACACGTTGCCTCATTGAGAGCTTTTTAATAAAGGAGGGACCTGCATGAGATAGGGGGAGGGGTCAAGATTGACCCATGTCACTCGCTATCGACCATCAATTTTCTTCTTTAGCTCTTCATGCTAATATTGGGCCCACCATTGGACTTGACACGTGGTGACCACCCGCCATCCCATGAGATTAGTTTAATGAAGAATAAACATCAACAAGCACATGGAGAATGGTCAAGATGTCACCACATGAACTATCAATCACCATTGATTTCCTTTAGTACCACCTATAGTCTTCAATAAAGGCATGGGGCCCACAACATACATGGCTTGAGTCTGCCAAGCCGTGTGAATAAAATATTGAGCAGTAAAATGGAATGATTGTAGAGGGAATGATCGAGATCCTTTCTCAATGATCAAACAACCATCATAAACTTTCATTTCTACACATGCCAAAATTGTTAGTTCTTAAAATGGGGCCACAAGTAGGTCTACAAGACTTGACCCTTGAGAAATAAAGACTTAAGTCTTTAAACATGAAATTATTCAAGCCGATTATGTAGAAGTTTTAAAATGATTATTTTGGAGATGGTGACCGACAAACCTAACCCAAGGGGCCGGTGTGGACAATGATTTTAATGGCTCAAGACACAACTTAAGTGACCGGTAACTGAGTACATAGTTCAACAAAGGATTATAATGTTCAATGTTCATGTCAATTCCAAAATTTGAAGAGGGTTTATAATCTAAAACCCTAAGGCATATTCGCAAGCACAGAAGCAAAGAACTATGACGAGGAAAGACACACCACACATTCTAAAAAAAAAAAGGAGCTCTACTAGAGATAATGATGCAAGAGCATCTATGGTGTAAGAGAAATCTTGCATCAACCAAAAAAGTTTTCCTTTTAAATAAGGGATAAATATGGACCGTGCAAAGGTCTTGAAGAAGCATGATTCATGAAATGCTTATGAGTTAGAGTTTTTGAGTGAGATTCATGTTTCACCTATGTTTAACATTGTTGAATTGATAGAATATCATGAAGGAGATAAGGAGAATGAATTGATAGAGGCACGGTGGAATGTTTTAGTGTCTACTTCAGAGAAGGAAGAGATCTAGAAAATATTTTGGATAACCATGTGGGTAGAAGCACAAGAAACATGTAGTATCTAGAGTACAAATTGGTGAAATGGAGAGGAAGTCCAGTTGAAGATTCATCATGGTTATCTGAGGCTAAGGTTAACCGTTTTGGTTTCCCACTAACTCTTGAGAAGTGACAAGGTCACTTTTCAAGATTACCCCGAGTTTCTGTGCAAAAGCATCCAAGGTGTAAGAGCAATTTTACATCAACCAAAAATTATTGTTTCTTTTAAATTAGGGCTAAATTTGGCAGGTTACTATTTTTAATAAGTTTTTGTTTATACATGTATGGGAAAGAAATATTACACAGACCTTCAGAATGGTAAATTGAAGCCAGTAGTGAAGAAATCATTTCAATATCATTTATCATTTCAGAGATTAAAATTTTAATTTTTGAAAATCTTGTTAAAATATTTGAAGTCAATTTTGAAGAACCTAGAGGCTCCGGATGGGCCCAGAAAGTGGTCAAAAATTAAAATTTAACTTATGGTACCAATTTGTGGCAAAGTGTCTCCTCAAAAACTTTACAAAAAGGTATTATAATTGAAAATCTGATAGTCGAATCAAAAGATATGACCTCGCGAAGTTGCACTACCAAAAATAATTAAATTTTGAAATTTCGTCTTGTGGTAGTTACACTTTCCAGAAGATTCCAGGGTGGCTACACATTCCAAATAAAGGATTTGAATGAGGGTTAAAGAAGAGGGGTAGAGCAGAATAGATTGTAGCTTTGAGTTGTAGATTTGTAGATTTATGTAATTAGAAAGCCCATGCGATGTCAGTTGTAATGTTTTAATTTCAGGGTGAACCCACAAAAGTGGTTTACACTTGGATTGAGGAAGGAAAACTTCTAAAAATTGATCCCATTAAAAAAAATTGTTTTAGGGGGGTTCGAACAAAATCTAGGTTCGAGTGAACCCCTTAAATGTGGGAACCTGCATTTTCCTATTATGGAAAGGGGGTTCGTTTGAACCCCTGGGGGTTCGCTCGAACCTCACTTTTCCCACCTTCCCACCCTCTGACATAAAAAAACTCTAGATTTTTTCCCATTGAAGCTCGGGTTGAGGATGAAAATGGAGGGAATTTCACTGAACCAATTGGAAGATCGAAGTCCTCAGAACGAGCTATCCAACGTGTATTTGTTTTTTTAGTTTTATTAAACATAGGTTTTTCACTGAAAATCAAGCTCTTTGTTCTGCACATATGGAAAAATAATAGATTATAATTTATTTTTTTGAAAAATATGTTTAGGCTAGGTATTGATGTCCTTGATCCATTAAAAAAATAAATTGAATTTCGATACATACAAAAAAGTTATGTTGTATACGGTTTGCCTATGTCTGAATTGTAATTGGTTTGACTTCAAAAGCTGATTAAGGAAAAAATATTCAATAAAACCTTATGAAACCAAATGAAAGGGCTAGATATCGGAGTTACAAATCTAAATTCAAAAGAATTAGAATTTTATCCTTCATGGATAAAAAGTTATGTTGTATATGGTGAGCACCACTCCTTAAAAATGTTGTTTGCTGAAAAAAAACTAGTTTTCAAAGGAGATGGAAAAAGAAATGCAATCTGATTCTAAAAACTTTGAAAAAAATATATTTAGAATCTATAGACAAAACTTCACAAATCACTAGTTTGTATCATCTTCAAATTCCTCACGATTTAGCCTCTATAGGATTCTGAAAGTGAAGATATAGTTAAAAAAAATCAGTTCAATGTCTAGTTTGCCCCAAAATTGTAAACCAATATTGTGGGATCACCTTTCATTTTCATTTCACTAATAATCAAAAATATTTTCTTCCTTCTTGCATTTTGTTTATGTAATTCTTTGTTGTTGTTGTGAATTCTAGATTGTAAGGGGAGTACACTTCATCAAACGACATGATAAGAATTGATGAGATCAATAAAAAATGGTGCTTATAATTACCACATAATCCAACAACCAAGATAGCCTTCATGAGTCCAAAAAAATGTGCAATAAACAGATTTAGGAGCACCATTGTTTGTATTTTGAAAGGAGAAATGATGGTTACACGTTACCCGAAATCGTCAAGGGCAAGCGAAGTCTATTTTTCAAGGGCATTGCAAGTGGCTACGAAAACCGTGTTTGATGCAAATGGAGACCACGATGAGGGTTAGCAAACTGGAGCGAGTGAAAAATGTGTGGGAAAATAAAGACCTGGTGGACTTTTCACAAATATGAGTTGGGTTGAATTACAATTGGTGTTCGAGACAGATTCTTGTCAGGTAACGTGAGGTTGTAGACTTTTATGACATCTATAGTGAACCCCTAACATTAACACTTGAATTTAACCCGTTTACTTTTGAGCAGTTATAAACATTAAAATTGTTATATTTGCATTCTAATATTGACATAAATGCGTTTTAAAAAAATCGAGCAGTTATAAACATTAAAATTGTTATATTTGCATTCTAATATTGACATGAATGCGTTTTAAAAAAATAAAAAATTATTAGTGTTGAGAGCGGGTGGCTATTGGATTATTTGAAGGTACATTTTAGGCATCAATTCTAAATGGTGACTCTTTGACCTTTGTCCATTTATTGAAACCTCCCGTATTCATCTTAAACCCCTAGAAACGAACACAATAGCTATAAACTATTAAGTCCTTTTCAAACAAAATTCAAAAATATCAATTAAATCTGACACACCGTTTAAAAACTTACGTTATGTGAAATGAATTATAACGGCTACTAATATCCTTCCCCTCATGTTTTAAGCTTTGACTTTACGAGTGTATGTATATAATCCCGTAGAGAAGGCAGGGAGGAAATTTGAGCCTCTTTATACAATTCTGAAACTAGGGATATTCCTTCCTGATGTACGAGTAAATGATGCAGTGAAATCCAGAGTACGGTAATTGTTACTTTAACGAGCTCCATTATGAAATCATATTATAAGAATTGTAAGAATTTTTTTATCTCAAAGTAGAGTAGGATAATACTTTATCAAACCAGCAGCCTTTACAGATTTTGAGGACCCACTGAAATTCTACTTGCTGCTGCCTCTGGATTGAAAAGCATCAATTCAAACATCATCATCCCACGGATTGCAAGGAAACAATGTCGAGAAAAACTGATGTACTGCTGTACTGCTGTCTCCCATAATCGTCTTCACTTCATATTTATCTGGTTTAAGATATTTCCGTTTACAGATGAGCAGCCTTCGACACAGATAATACAGAGACTGAGGTCGATGTCAGTGGGTGAGTGGGAAAGTGAAAACCCCACTTGCCCTAAAACTGGCGTATAATATCTAGTTCCATTCGTCCAGATACGGTCTCGAAAGGAGTTAAATGATCAACTTGGCGATGAGAATAAAATACAATATAAATTTCCGTTTACCATTTTCTCGTGCTCACTTTACTTTGTATAATTTATAATGTCAGTAAGGGAGAAGTATTTGCTGTTGTGATAGTGAGGAAAAAAACCTAAATTTTCTCTATTTAATCCTAATTTTAATTTTAGAACCTCTAGTCTCAAATTTAACATTTTTTTAATTTTCACAAACATATAAACTTGTGTTTGTACCAGAAAGTCATGATTCCTACATTAAGCTACAACTCATATCAACTAGGACTCAAACCTAGGATATTCCATTTACTATTGGAATGCTTTATCAACTAAGTTACTAGCCTCTATAGGGCCAATTAATGATCAATTTAGCCCCTAGGTATGGCTTATTTCCAACACCCACATTAAGCTAGATTTTAGTTGCTTGGGTTCCTAGCTTGGCTAAGTTACCACATGTTTAAGCTACAACTTATATGGACTAGCTAGGACTCAAATCTAAAACCTTCCATTTGTTGTTGGGGTGCTTAGCCAACTTAAATATTGTCCCCTTTGTGGTGATTTCATTGTTGGTTCAAACGTGGACTATTTTCCAAATTTCCAACATTGTAAACATCCATATAACTTGTTATAGAAGTGGGGAATCCTTGATACTTTCTCAATTATAGTAAGGTAATGTTGAGTTTTAATATAATAAGTTTGTGATCATTTAAAAGATAGAAAAAATAGTGTATGCAACAAATGCATAAATAGCTACAATGATTTGGTACAAGTATGTTATGATTCTCTTAGACTTGATGGAATAGATCTTCAAAGATAGATGATTGCCTAAGTAGTGGATTGAGTGCAACAATTAGGATTTAATAGTGTTGATGGAAGACTTAGTGATTTTTAATGATTGATCAATGCAAACAAAAAGGTATGAAGGAGTATTTTCATGATTATAAATTTTCTAGCACATGAAAGATGATTGTAGTGATTAGTTATAAATTTGGTTTAATGGGTTAGGGGTAATGTTATTTTATACAATTCCTAGGTGCAATGATATTTAAAATTTTGGGTGTGTAAATCTAATGGTAATGAGTAGTTGTGATTAATTCATTTTTTTACCATGACTAATTTAAAACTAAAACTAAGATAATCAAGGTTCAAGAGCTACCTTAAAGTGGGGAAAATCCAAAAGAGTGAACCTAATCTAGGTAGAGAGGATAGTTGCATGAAAATTGTGACTAATCTAAGTAGAGGTAAGATGGTATTTATAAGCTATAAATGGAGTCTAGGTGAGTGAGGGAATGGAAAATTAAATAAAATCATGTACCAGGATAATATATTTAAGACATATGGATAATTTGGTGTCAAATGAGAGAAAAATCAAAGGTTGCGAATTTTTCACCAATCTACATTTTTCATACACTTTGTTGAGCATGAAGATCTACATGAAAAAGCATGTTAAAGTAGATCATAAAATAGATAAACACAAAAAAAAAAAAAAAATCTAATTAAAAGTTAGAGTCAATCTATGAACTATTAATGGAGTGAGAGTGCAATTATTAATAATAAGTATCCATTGATTTTATCTTTATCACAAATTATTAGTGCATATCTATAAGGAATACAAACTAATGTAGAATAACTTTGTGATTAAAGTATAGCTAGGAATCTATAATCCAAGTTTATTAAAGAAGGAGAATTAGACAAGGACTAAATTGACCAAACCCATATTGCATAGAAAAAAATTTCATCATTGCATCTATCATCAACACATGTTCTCAACCAATGGTCCAATTCTTGTTGACATATAGGGATTTATAAAGCATCATCTTTAGATGAAATTCATTCATTTTTACCTAAATATTTCATGTATCATAATCTACTTATTCATGTTACTTATATACCTAATATAAAAATACACTTGAGACTATAATGCCCACTTCTAAATTAATTTAAAATTGTGGACCTTACAGCCATTTCCATATTTCCTCACAACTAATGTGAAATTTCTAGCGAAGTATTTAAATTTATAGACATTAGAATTGAATGTTTTAAAGTAGAGGAAAACAATGTTCGATATGTTGTTCACAACTAAATATTAGAGAAACCATTTCGATTTTGTGTCTTAATTTTATGTTTATCATTCTCTATTATTAAACCTACAGGTATATTTTACAATAGTTTATCATTTCAGCTAGAAGATAATATTTTTCTTACCATAAATTTTGACTGGTCAATTTGGTTGACCTATTTTTTTATACTATTCAAAATCAAGTATGAGAAGAATGTTTCAAATTTTATCTATATATCATATGTTTATCATTGTATATGAATAAATATAGTGGATTATTTTACATTTATTTTAACAAAGATTATTATGTAGACATTGAGACCCTTTTGTCCATAATCCATTATAATTTTATGAAAATACTTATGGGTTTTTTAGTACTTTAATGAGTTATTCTCATCTTGCAAAATGAGGTTATAATCACAATGTAGAGTATTTTCATGCCCTCTATTTGTACCATGTACTAAAATCTATAACATGATGAAACTAAAGTAGTAGAAAAACTCATAAATATTTTCATGCCCTCTATTTTTTCCATGTACTAAAATCTATATCATGAAGAACTTTTTCTAATAATAAATATTATGATTTTAAAATTCCCGTTATTAATGTGCCAACCACAAGCACTATTAATTCTCAGTGACCAATTTTAGAGAACCATTAGGGTTTACATATTGTCATTCTAGACTTCGAAGAATTGGTGCAATTTGTAATTTGACATTTGGGAGGATAATGAGGAGTATTAAAATATTACAATTTTTAGAGTTTGAATAGCTAAATATAGAAAAAAAAATATTTAACTAACCTTGAATGTTTCTCGAGCACTTGCAGGTTCAAAAATTCACTTTATGTAAAATAGGTAATAAGAAATAAAATATTAAGTGAAAAACTCCCCACTTTATGAAAATAATATACTCCTAAGGGGTTATAGACTATCTAAAGATTTGAATATTGCATTGTAAATGTTAACAATATTTTACCTCCTCTTGATAATAAAAATATATGGGAAATTTCAAAATATTACAAAAAAAAAAAACAAATATCCTTCATTAATTATCTAGAGTAATTAAGAGATATACAACTTTATTAGAAACACGCTTCAATTGAGATAGTTACTTTTTATCAAGTCCAAATAAATCAAAGATGGAGTAATTATCAAAAATATAAATTTGATATTTCAATGGTTTAAAATCATAGATTAATTTTTATACACAATTCAAATTGATTATTTTAAGATAATATCAAAATATCCTTATCCAATTATTTGTACCTAATATATCTCATGTATTTGATTTATATGGAGATACATGAATCACCCATTCAAGCATAGTGAACTGGGTTTCTATAACCTTAACATAGATACATGAGTCACCAAAAATGAAATATGTGCTTAATATTTATCTTCTTATTTGTTTCATTTTTATTCCCCTAATCCCAAATACATTAAATTACATCTCTAGCTTTAGGTCCACTATAGTAATTCAAGTGCCATTAATATTTTTAATTTAACCTAATATTATAACAGTTATCAACTTACCAATTAGAGTTCAAGAAAATTCAAGTGTGCATAATGTAATGGATAAGACATACATATTTTATTTTTTTTAAATTATTCATACCAAGTCTTATTTAAAAAAATTAATCAGTACATTTAGGTGAAATATCTAGAAAGTTTACATCCTAGAAATCATCCTTATTTAGGGTAAAATGAGAAGGGTGATTTATACTAATGAACTAATCTAATTCAATATTTTAACCCAAAAATTGGAATGAAAAATAAAATAAGGGGTTGTTCTTGGGTACTATCCTCAATGAAGATCCAAGAAAGTTTTATTAGAGTTTTGGTAACTTTGTTGCACTTATGAATGTTGAATGAAGAATGATTGGACCTAAGTTAAGTAGGGATTATGTTAACTAGCCTAGGTCAACCTAACTAAATGAGAAACACATATGTTGTTAGAATAGATAGACATAATAAGATGAGGGTGAATCAATATATCCCTCAATCAATTCAATTTCAACTTATCAATAAAAACCTAAAATTACCCTAATCAAATAACACATTCAAAGAAAGAACATAAAACCATAACACTAGATTTATGTCGAGAAATTAACCAAGGAAAAACCATGGTGAGAAAAGCTACTTGGAGCTATTGTCCAAATGTCGCCTCACAAATGAATCAATAGTCACAAAAGGTTTAAGGTCTTTAACTTAAGGAAGTTTACAACTCCCTACTCATGTACAAAATGAGGCTGCAAATATTGCAAGGTGTGCACCCTTGGTCTCCTTGTGTTGTGAAGTGTAGCACATAGATCTGTGGCATGGCTTAACTACCTCACAAGGATTCATTAAATTTGGTGGGTGTATTGAACATTAACGGGTCAATCTTTTTGTGAAACAACAACCATCTTTGCAACAATTGGTATCAAATCCACGTTACATGTTTGAACCCCTCACTTGTGTTAGGGGGATTGTTGCAAAGTGTGCACCATTGGTCTCCTTGTATTCTGCAATGCAACACTTGGGTTCATGGTGGGGCTTAACCACCTCCCATTGATTCATTAACTTTGGTGATTGTATCGGGCATTTAAATTTCTATCTTTTGGTGCAACAAAAAAATGTTTTTGCAACAACAACCTCAAAATACAACTCTTTTAAGAATCAGGTGACAAATCATAATTGCAAGAATTTTTCTACTTTTGGCTCACTTTGTTAACAATTTTAAACCTCTTTGCCTTTGGTTCACTGCCTCTAGTGTTCACAATTGCACTTCTACCTTCATCTCATTGCCTCAAGCAATCACTAACACAATTTGTTTAGCACAAGTCCTTTTGCACACCACTTAAATTATTCTACTTTTGACTCACTACCTCCAACATGCATTAGATGTTTTTCTACAACTTTACACACATTACTCTATCTTTAGTGCACTGTTGTCATAAAATTACATTGATCACACCTTAAACACTTACACAAATTGATCACACACTTGATCTTACATTTATACCTTCCACAAGCATCAAAAGGTTTCTCCTTTTTGGCCATCCTAAATTGTATGAACAAGAAACATGCAACAACCATATTCTAGTCAGCTTAATCATATTCATGGGAAAGGGAAATCCAATATAGTCTGAGCTATGAGATAAGTAGGAGATAATTAAAATCTACATGTATCCCTATGCTAGCGGATGGAACAAAAATTTGCCATAAAAAACTTAGAATACTATCTCAGCCCAACAAACACTCAACCCTTGAAATATTAACTCTAGACCACAGGTGGTGGTGGAGAGACAAGATAGAAACACACAAATAACATCATAAGAATCGAATGGAACTCAATAATATTTCCATGCCCATCTTTCACAACTTTATGCATCATTATTGTGGTGCGAGAAAATAGATACATAACCAGTTTCTATCACAAACCCAAATAACACAATCTTGAGATATAACTTTGACAACCCAATATGTGGTACACTTCAACAATTGAAACTAAAGGAGAGACAATAGATAGAAATGACAAGAACTCGCTCCAAATTGTAAGGCCACAACATTAATTATAGAGAAATGTGGACCATTTCTCAAAATCATTGATGACTTCAACAATAAAGTCTTCACTATGCTTACTCAAGAACCTTTTGCGATAGCTTCTATGATCTGAAAAATTGAACACACATGCGTCATGCTTGAATTTTTCAATATTTCAAACCATAGAGCCATATCTTCAAATGCAGAGGGATACATAACATTCTCAAGAGCTTTTTAGAGAACCTTCGTGGGCTACTTACTGTAGGAGATTCATTTATGTATTTTACATTAACATATAATGAATACAACATTCACATGATCTATAAGAAATATAAGACAACTATTAAAGCAACACATGACATTCAACAAAAAATATAATACTTTTGATCAATAACCTGATTGAAAAGTTTGCAACCATCCACAACTACCACTTTTCTGACAATAGAGACAACACCATTAACAACCTTCACACTATTATAAATCAATGAAAATAAAAAAATGCCATAATATTAACATCATTAGCAACACCTGCAACATATTCGCAATAATATCCCCCTTTAGTATTGCTAGCAATACCATAAAGAGAAACACTAGTAGGATATGCAATATCTCCCCCTTGCTCCATCTCCTTGCTCTATTTATCCCCCTTTGACATCAAGGAAAAAGGGCAAATGGTTGTGAACCAAGATTTCCACAACATACAAGCTCCCCTTGTCTGCATAATCTTCAAGACTCTAATACTTTCCCCCTTAAGAGGTAGTCTTCATCAATCCAGTGATAGAATCATGTCTTAAATTGATCCCCATGTATAGATGCACCAACTATGCATCTATTTACAAGGAGGGGAAAAAACCCCTAGGTTCTTCCTAAGATAGTCATAAGTATTCTTTGAAAGTTACTTAATGAATATGTCTACAAGTTGTTCCTTTGGGGGAACATACTATACTATTTCTTCTTGATCCACAAATTTCTCCCTTAAGAAGTGATACCTGATAGATACATGCTTGGTTTTGGCATGCATCACTAGATTATTTAAAATATTGATGGAGCTTGTATTATCACAAAGAATTGAAATAGGTTCATCATACATCACCTTGATGTTCTTAAAGGTTTTCTTAATCCACAACATGGGTGCAATAAGATATTGCAGCAATATATCCTACTTTTATAGATAAGGACAATGAGTCCTATTTCTTACTAAACCAAGAGACCAATATGTCTTCCAAAAAAAAAGCTCCACCATTAGTACTTCTTGTATCATCAATACTACCAAGCCAATAAACATTAGTATAAGTATTCAAAGATAATTAATTACTTGTTTGATACCACAACCCATAGTCCAAAATTATCATTAAATATTTGAAAATCATTTTCACAACCTTTTCATGAGGTAATGTTGGATTATCTTAAAACCTTTCAACCAAGAAAATTGATTGCATAATGTTAGGCCTTGAATCGATTAAGTATAGTAGGCCTCCAATCATAGAACTATATAGAGTATAATCATTCTTAGGTGACACATCATCCTTACTCAAATGGAAACTAGTTACCATTGTAGTACTCATTGGTTTATAGTCTTCCACACCAAACTTCTTAAATGTTTCCTTAACATACTTTCCTTCAGAGATAAAGATGCCATTATCTGATTGTAAATTTTGAAGTCTAAGGAAAAATGATAACTCACCTAACATAGACATTTCAAATTCTTTCTACATTGATTTAGACAAAAAAATTACATTTCATCATTGCTTCCAGAGATTATATCATCAACATACACTACAACAATTAGAAGCTTTTCATTCTCTATTTTGATGTACAAACTACTATTTGTGGTACCTTTCTTGAATCCTTTTTGGATTAAGTACTTGTCCAACCTTACATTCCAAGCCCTCTAGTCTTATCTAAGACCATACAGTGCTTTGTTAAGTTTAGATACCATTTTCAGATTTTATGATAGATAAAATCCATTAAGTTTTTCTATGTACACTTCTTCTAACTCACCATCCAAGAAAGTAGATTTCACATCAATCTAATAAACCTTGAAGTTTTTGTGAACAAAAAATGCAAGAATTATTGTAAAGGCTTCCATTCTTGCCATCTGAGAAATTTTTTCTTCAAATTCAATCCCTTCCACTTGTGAATATCCTTTGTAGACCAATCTTTCTTTGTTTCTTACAGTTCCTCTCCATTTTTATTTAGTTTTTTTTTTTAACACCCATTTCATTCCAACTACATTCTTGTTGGAAGGCCTTGGAACCAGTTACAAAGTTTGATTCATTTTAATTTGATTTAGCTCTTCTTCCATAGCTTGAATCCATCATTCATCTTTCTTGACAACAAAGAAAACTTTACCCATTCATTTACTTTTTGAAACCTTCTTCTTATCTACACTCCTTCATTCTTATCTCTAATGATATGATCTTCTAAATGATTCCTTTGAACATGTTTGACAATATTCTTGGGCACTTTCTCCACTCTTCTTCCTTTTCAACAACCTTTTCTTATTCCTCTGTGTGGCTAGATTCATTAGTCTAAAAGTCTTCTTTCTCATATGTGATTTGATGTGATTTTTCATCCACTATAACATTTGCACTTTAAGAAAACATCCTTAATATTTTATTGTATAATTTGTAAGATTTCATCCTTGTTGGGTGCCTAATAAATATTCCTTCACCTAATCTTGAATCAAACTTTCCTGGAATCCATATTCATCTCTTTCGATAAAAAAATTGCTATAATTTTTTTGGAAATATTTGATAGGTGTCGGTTTCCCATACCAAATCTCAAAGGGAGTTTTGGTGCTATCCACTCTTAGCTAACCTATATTAAGGATATATACAACATTATGAACTTCTTCCTTCCAATACACATTAGGTAATTTAAATTCATTCATCATTGTTCTTAACACCTCTTGACCAATTTTGTTCTTTCTTTCAACTACTCCATTCTGCTAAGGATTTATAGTAGAAGAATAATGTCTCCTTATCCTATTTTCTTCAAAAACATATTCAAACTCACTTCATATGAACTCACCACCTCTATCATACATCAAACACTTTCTTTTTCTTTTAATAATGTAACAAATGTCATCCTAGAAAAATCATCAATAAGTAACATGAAATACCCTTTACCATGAAGACTTTTTTATTTTGGTAGGTCCACATAGATCAATATGAACTAATTCCAAAGGTATTGTAGTAGAATACTCTTTGATTTTCAGCTTTATCCTTGTCTGCTTTCCAATTTTGGCATTCTCTACACATGGTACTTGTAGGGTTGACAATCCTTGGCATGCCTCTTATTGCATGCATATAATTGATCTTCAGAAGGTTATCAAAGTTGATGTGTCCAATCCTCTTGTGCCACAACCAACATTCATTTACATGTTCTAGAAGAAAACTTCTTCCATTTAAAGTTTTAAGGTTGCATAAGTTTCCTTTAGTCCTCGAGCCTTTATCCACCAATCTTCTAAACATTTATTTTCTCATTCCACGTCCTTGCTTACTAAATACAATACTATATCCTTCCTTTCACATATGATTTACATTGAGAAGATTATAATTGACATCTTCAACATAGAAAATATCTTTAGTTTTATATTTTCCATCAATACTTATATTTCTTTTCCCATAGATATTTGGTGATGAATTATCTCCAAAATTTACTCAACCGCCATTCCACCTAGCTAGCTTGATGAAATTTTTCTCTCACCAGTCATGTCACTTGAACACCCACTTTCAATTATATAGAGATTTGATTGTCCCTAAGCATGATTTTTTTTTTTGTACAACCATTATATTTTATTTTATTGTTTCCTTGATTTGCTCAACATCATCTATATTTTGAAAAATCACTTTTGTAGAATTTTGCTATATGCCCAATATTGTTGTAGATCTGACATGTCACAGTGACATCCGCTAGAAAATGAAAATAAAATCTATTGGTAAAATTTATTTCATTCATTTTAGATTTGCATTCTTTAGCTTTATGTCCATACTTATTGCAAATAAAAACATAACCAAATAATGTGTGATTAAACTTGTTTGCAAGGTCTTCTTACATGATGAGATCTTTTTTTAGATTTGATATCAGTTTCTTGACATCCAAAAATAGCTTTCTCCAAATCCTTTTTGATTAATAGGATCTCTTTATCAAGATTTTTACATTCTCTTCTTTTTGGATCTCATCATGGCCTTTTTCCTTTTGTTCTCTTTCCTTACACATTCTAAATCTTCTAGAGTAGAAACAATTTCACCTTCAAAATCAACTTCACTTTTTTAATCATCCATATATCTTCTTGAAATTACATGGATCATAGAGGCCATGAATACAGATTCATCCACATCATCTTGTAATACATAATTGTCTCCATCTAAGGAGTAGTATTATTCTCTAGAGAGAAGATTCCTCTTGAAATTGTTTCTCTTGAAATCCTTTCTACAACTTTCATTTTCTTTAAAATGACATTTAGAACATTAGTGAACAATTCTACAACAATTAAAGCATTTGAATGGTATTTAACCTTTGTACTTGTCTAATCCCTTCATCATCTCTCTCACAAAGTTTTCTTCTTGTTCATTAGAATCACTAGGTGATCCAGAAGCATCGTATTTCTTTAGAACTTTGAATGCAACTTATCTTTTGTGTTTACTTTGAATGTCATTTGTAAATTCATAAGTTGTGAGAGATCCAAATAATTCCTCCATTTTCAACTTTGTTAGATCCTTTTCTTCTTTAATTATAGATACTTTTGAGTCAAACCTCTAAGTGAGAGTTCTTAGAACTTTCTTCACCACCATCGAGACAGTTATGTTTTCTCCTAGACCTTTGATTCCATTCACAACGTCATCTTCCCAGATAAGATAGTTGGCTACGTTGTCCTCTTCTTTCATCTTTAGATTCTTAAATAATATTTAGAATGATTGTAACTTTACTTGCTTGACACTTATCATTTTCTTCATAGAGATTATTGAGCTTATCCCATATCTTGTTTGTATTCTTGCATTGTACCACCTTAAAAAATTCAAAATTTTCTAACCCACTTTGGATAGAATTATTTTCTTTAGCATTGTTCTCATTAGCCCAATATTTGGCATTTTGATCAGTAATAGGATGAGTAGGTTCAACATAATTATCTCTCATAGCTCTCCAAAAATCATAACCAAGTGACATGATATAGGAATCCATACTCACACTCGAGAAAGCATAATTTTTTCCATCAAATTGTGTTGCCTTAGAAGAAGACTCCTTTTGATCCATGTGTTCTAAACCAACATCTACCTTGTCCTATTAGGTTTCACCAAGGAACTCAACTCTTATACCAATTGTTAGAACATACATATATACTAAGAGGGGGGTGAATGAGCATATCCATCAAATATATTTAATTTCAAATTATCAATAAACACTTAAACTTATATTAATTAGATAGAACATTCAGAGTAAAAGAATCAAACCATAACACTATATTTATGTGGAAAACCCAACCAGGGAGAAACCACAGTGAGAAAAGCTACTTGGAGCTACTGTCCAAATCCAACGTCACAAATGAATAAATAGTTACAATATATTTAAGGGCTTTAACATAAGGAACTTTACAACTCCCTACTCACTTATAGAATGAGGCTACAACCTCAAAATACAACTTTTTGAATAATCAAGTGAAAAATCATAACCACAACACTTCTGTTACTTCTAGCTCACTACCTTAATTAATTTTACACCTCTTTACCTTTGGCTCATTACCTTCAATATTTGAACTTTAACTTCTACCTTCATCTCACTACCTCTAATAGTGACTAACACAATCTGGTCAGCTCACTACCTTTCACACACCACTTAAAATCTTCTACAATTGACTCACTACCTCCAACATGCATTAAACACTTTTATGTAGCTTCACACATATTACTCTACCTCAAATGCACCACTATCATAAAATTGCATTGATCACACCTTAAACACTTGTAGAACTTGGTCACACACTTGATCTTACATTGATACCTTCTACAAGCATTAAATTTTTTCTCCTTGTCAACTATCTTGAAATGTATGAACATGAAAAATGTAATTGCTATATTTGAGTTGGCTCAGTCACATCCATGAGAAAGTGAAATCCAATGCAGTTCAAGCTAGGAGATAGGCATTACCTAATTAAAATATACACATATCCCTATGTTGGCGCATGCCACAAAAAATTCGCATAAATATTAGAATAATAAGTCAACCCAACAAAAACTCAACCCTTTAAATATTAACTCTAGTCTACAAGAAGTGCTAAAGAGATAGATATAAACACACAAAGAATATCATAAGAATAAAACGATAATCAATAACATTTATATTCCCTTCTTTCATAACTTTATGCATCATTATTTTGGCACAAGAAATAAATATAGAACCAATATCTACCACAAACCTAGACAACACAATCTTGAGATATAACTTTGACAATCGAATGTGCTTTATACTTTAGAAATTGAAACTAAAGGAGAGACAACATATATATATGAAAAGAACTCCCTCCATAGTGAAATGAGATAAAAACAATTCAAATGAAATGTGGAGCATTTCTTAGAACCTTTCATGACTGCAATAGTATAATCTTCACTTTTCTTAATCAAGAACCTTCTGCGATAGCTTCTATAATTTGAAAACTAAAACAAACATGTTTCACACTTGCCTTTGTCAATATTTCAAACTGTAGAACCATATCTTCAAATGTAGAGGAATACAAAGCATTCTCTGAGGCCTTTCATAGAACCTTCCTAAGCCACTAACAAGAAGAGATTCATTTATGCATTTTACATCAACAAACAATGAATACAACATTCACACATGAGCCATAAAAATATAAGAAAACTATTGAAGAAACTCATGGCATTTAGAAAGAATCATAATACTTCTAATCAACAACATGATTGCACCATTTAGAACCATCCACACATTGCCACTTTGCTGAAAAATAGAAGCAACATCATCAACACCTTCACACTGGCTAACATCAATGACAACCAAAATAAACCATACTATTGACATCAATGAAAACACCTACACAATATTTGCAACATATTTGTTGCAAAGTAAATGTACAAAAATAGAGAACAAACTTAAAAAGGTAAAAGAGAGAGGAACCTATCACCAAAAACCAAATAAATTTTTTAAGGACACTAGAGAGTCACTCTATCATTCAAGAAATAATACAATATTTTCATAGTAGATGTGCAAAAATTGAAAGAAGATTTGGGATATTGATGGAGAGAGGAACTTGCCACTAAAAAATAGCGATTTTTTAAGACACTAGAAGGCTACTCTAGTATCTAAGAAAAAAAACAATTATATTTCTTTTGTGGATCTTATATGGCCTAAATAGCTAGGATATCACACTCTCTTCCTATAATAGTGATCTAATACCAAAAAAATGAAAATGGAAAATGATTGTGTTGTAGAGATACTTGCCATAGTCATATCCGATGTTGGTGTTTCCACCTCGATAATATAAATGATGATAGAGGGTGTTTGTTTGTGATGAACAAAGGAAAAATAAATTACAAAGATTTTTGTAAATGAAATAAAATAAAATAAAGTTACCATATGTGTGAAACCCTTGTTGGAGTGATCTCATATCACAAGTCACCACAAATAGTTATTAAAGAAGCAATAAAAATCCTCAAATACCTACAAGGGTTAGTACAAAAAATAAAATATTCTTCACCAATAGAGAGATCTTTAAAATCATGTAGAGAAAAATATAGAAAGAAAGAGAGAGAAAGTTCATATTTGATATAAAATTCACATTTTCCTAAATAAGAGATAGTTTTTTATATATGCATCCCAATTACTTTTCAAAGGGTGAGATTGACAAGGTGCATCATGTAATGTAGGGACAACATTTTAATTTTCAAAATTTAGAGATAACTTGAAGGATGCTAGGGTGGGGTGTTAGTTTCTTGGTGAAATTTTATCCTCAAAAGGCCCATTAACAAGGGACTAAACCAAGTTTCTTAATGAAGCCCAAAAATGGTTACATCATAAGTAGAGATAAAAAACACTTTAAACCAATTGCTAAAATTAGCATGAAATTGTAAATGGTGATAGTGTACAATTCTACAATCCCATAAATAATATATAAATATATTTTTATATGTAACAACATCTCTAAAACGAAAGTCAGATACACTTAGTCAAGTAATAATGAATATGATTTAAAAAAAATTAATTAAGGATTAAGCTAAAAAAATATTACAAGATAAAAAACATAGACCCAAATGAGAGCCAAATAGAAGGAACAATGAAAAATAAAATAACACAAAAAAGATTAAACTACCTACCCATTGAAAAATGAAGTATGTAAATTTTGGATGGGGCAAATTTCATATTTGTCATTTTCAATGTCATCCTACTTTAAAATATGAATAGCTATAGTCTTGAAGATAATGAGTTTATCTTTATACTCAAATAAGGGAAGATCTATAATATTAATATTCTTCTCTTGATTAGTGTGAGACAAAACATAAAACTAACAAATTCTATCTCTTTCATGCTTGATCTACTAACATATATTATAATTTTAATCTTCATTATTTGTGAAGATTCTATGAAACTTATCTATCTCTAAAAAATATTTATTTCTTTAAATGACATTGAATTTATCAAAAAATTCATCATTAAAAAATAAATAAAATGATGAATAAAATTAGGATATGGTCTAGGAAGATCCTATTTCATGGCATCATCCACCAAAAATATCATTTGATCATTGCATATATCATCATCCTCAACTAGTGTTTCCTAGTTCATGTTGGAGAATTACTCAAGGATATGCACATAATGAAAGATAAATTTATTGAACGTGGCATCATTGAAATAATATTTTATAAAATATTCATTAACAACATTTATTTATTTATTTGGGGATGACCCCATAGTGCAATGGTAAGTTGCAAGAAGTAGCTTCGCTACTGTTAGGTGTTTGAATCCCACTAGATGACAGTAGGACGAAAAATTGCTGACCAGATGATGAGCGATGGAGATCATTGGAAAATGTACATTGGATGGAGGATGGTCTATGTAGGGATGGCACAGTATTGTGGGGTTAGTGAAGGGATTTTGGTGGCAATGGAGGAGTTTGATGATTATTGTTAGACTGTGGATGGTGCTAGTGGGAGTAGAATAGACGGAAGGAGTGGCAATGAAGGTACAGGGCGGACGGTAGATGAGAGGATCAAAGGGGAGAAAGAGAAAAATGGAGTTCGAGGGAGAAGATGAAGGAGAGACAAAGTGAAGTAGAGAGAAGGGAGGATTATATGCAGAGAGAAGGAGAATTAAGGATCAAAATATGGAATAGTACAAAGGTAGGGGAAGGAAGTGAGGAGATGGTTAGTAGAGCCATGGGAGCAAGAGGGAGGATAAAAGGAGAAGAAGTGAGGTGGAATAGAGCAAGGAGGTGACAATGAGGAGAAAGGAGGGGGGGCAGAAGAAGTGTGGAGGTAGAAAGGAGAGGAGAGGGGAGGAAGAGAAGAGGAAGGGGGTGAGAAGGAGTAAGGAGGTAGAGGGAGGAGGTCTGAAGGTGAAGGTAGCATGAAGGAGGTGGAAGGCGAAGGTTGTAAGAAGGAGGTGGAGAGAGGAGGGAGTAGGAGAAATGGAGGTATCAGGGATGAGGTCCTCCATATGTGGCCTCACTGGTTCATAGCTCCAATCAAAAGAACTTACCAACCAATAAAAACATTAAATTATTTATTTAAAATAACTTGATAAATTTTACAAAATACAAACATTTATTTGTTGTCATAATTAGTGTGAAAATCATTATCAAGTTTGTTTTTCTCAACTGAATTAATATCATCTTTACCTAGTGTGATCCCAAATTCTTGACCTAGGCAAACACAACAAACAAACACAAGATTAGATCCATATGCAAATTATAACTAAGATTCCCCATATAATTCATTTGAAATGAAAAGAATAAGGAATAAATGAAGAACACAAATAAAACCGATTAAATCCTATTCAAAGCAAACAAAATCTCAATCCCATCTAGGAATTGGTACCATTTTAATGTGGAAAATGGGCCTTTCCCAATCCCTTGTAAGCTTTGTGATGATTTGATGAAGATTGATGTTGCCTTGGAGAAATTCCTGCATAACCTAGCTATGAAATGATAAAAATTGAGACTTGGATGAACAATAGATAATTTTGGCTTCAAATTTGCAGATAATGACTTTGCCTCAAGTTGTCTCCCCTTAATCAATAGAAGAGATTCTTATTTATAGATGATAATGATGGAGGATTACAAAACATGGAGGAATTGGGACTAAATATAAGCCAATGATAAAGCGCCACTTGTCAACATGTGAGAGGATGAAGGATGAACACATTTTGGAGAATGTGCAAAGAGGGGGAAATTTGAAATTCAAAAGATGGCTTGAAGGATGAGGTGAAAAGTGAAGTTAATATCACCTGGCTCAAGAAAATGACATGTAAGATATTTTGAATGCTTTGTTGGATGTACAAACCCTTTTAGAGGGATTTTTCAAATTTGGGGAATATTTCAACCATTGATCCATTTTCTAAGTAATTGAAGATTTAATAAATCAAATTAATGATTTTCATGAGCAAGTGGAAAAAGCTAGAGGATTTGATGGATTAAGATTAAGATTAATCAAGACTTGAATAATTTTAAGGGAGATTACCTGATTTGACCATTTTGACTTAGATTTTAGGATTGATTTAAATCAAAATGAGAAGAAAATGATTAAAAAATTAAATAAATAAAGATTTGATTTATTTCATTAAAGAGGGATGATGTTCGATTTAAACCAAATAAAGATTAATTTATTTAATTTAAATGAGATGACTTTAGGGATTAATTAAATAAAATGATTTATTTAATTAAAGGGGGATTACAAAATTAATTAAATAAAATTGATTTATTTAATTAACAGGAGATGATGAATTAATTAGATAAAGTTGATTTATTTAATTAAGATATGAAGATTGATCATTTTAATCAAGTATAGGGGTATGTGCAGGATCATCATGGAAACAATAGGCCTTTAAGTGGCAATAAAATTCAAAAAATCAGAGTTAGGCAACTTGACGTAAAAATTTGAATAAGCTATCTATATTATTTCAAAAATATCTAAAAATAGAATCTGTAGAAAATTGAATGTAGTTTCTAAAGTGCTAGGTTTATTTTAAAAAAAAAAAATCTTTTTGGTGAAATTTTGAAATTTCAATGCAGTAGTACTTAAATTTCAGGGAAAACATAAGAAGTAGGTATTTGTCTGACCACCCTAACCACAATAAAATGATAATATATTTTTTTAATATTTTTTATATAAGTAAGGGACTCATGTCCGGATGTGACGCATATTTTTTTGTAGGTAAATGATTAATTATGATTTTTTTATTACAAATTTTAAAAAATATAAAAACTTGTATGTCTAACCACCTTAACTTGGTCAAAACTTAATAAAATTCAATTTTTTTTTTAAAATCATATAGTATGCAAAGCGTCGAATAAGACACATATTTTGGATTGAAAAAGTGTGATACCATTTGAAAGTTACAGATGTTTTTCAATCAGCCTATCAATCACGACTTTAGTCATAATTCAAATAGAAAATGAATAATAATAATTTATTAGATTCAAAGTAAAGCATTATTTATGTTGATGGAAAGCTGAGAATCTCCTTTAAAAACCCTTTTCATTTCATCAATTTTGGGTAAAAAAAAAAGTCATCAGCCACATGGGTCATCATATCACTTAGATATCGCCACTTTTTGGCCCATCGTAATCCTGCACATACCCATAGATTATTCGATTAAATGACTAGCAAAGGAGATGATTTAGGATGAAATGGTGTTAGTAAATCAGGATCAAGTGTATAGGATCAATTTGGTACATTTTACGTGACTACACCTAGTATACTTCAAAATTAATACTTGATTTATTAGAATCATCATTATATTGATAATAAACATAATAAACTATAACAAAAATTAGGGAAGGATCTATCAGGCTTTTTTTTTATGATGTTTCATCATTCTCTATACAATTTTATCTCAAGTTGTAAAAAATCTTAAAACATGCTAATGTGAAGTTAGTTGGTTGTCCTTTCAATATATATATATATATATATATATATATATATATACTTATTGCTCAAGCTTTTAATTAAGGTCATTTAAATAAATAATTATAGTGTCAAACTTAATTTAGTAGATTGGCTTCTTGTATTTGTAGCTCTAATGGATATTCATCTTCTTTTAATTATTTCAACATATTCATGTAAATGAAGTTATTTTAACTAGCTCATATGGCTTCACATAAGGTTGTGGTATAGGTACCAATAAATCATCAATCTCACTATTTCCTTTTCATGATCACCAAGAGAATTTATCTTTGACCATTTAAATGTCATGTTTAAATCCTCAATTAATATATCATCGCATTTTCTCTTTTATTCATGAGCAAAATTTTGATTCATTCCTTCAAAATTCCTAACATTATTATTGTTGTTATCATTATATTTAAAATAATTAATCATAGATTCTTCACTATACTTATTATTTAATGTTTCTTATTGTTTAGTTGTAAAGTGTAAAAATTTAAATTTCATTTGGTTTTTTATCAAGTGAAAGGAATATCACATTCATAACTATATTTCCTTTTATATTTTAAATTGTTTATATTATCATAAATCATTTTTTTAAGAGACATTTGTAATCTATTGATTTATTATGGACATGCAATTTCACCATGATATTCAATGGTATTGCATATACAAAATTTGTCAATATTCTGAGATACATCTATTCCTCCATTGAGATTGGCCTTTAAGATTTTTGCAACCATTAAGGAAAAATATATTTCTGAAATGGTTATGTCCAAGCATTGTACCCCAAAAGTGCCTCTTTTAGATTATGATTGTGTTGTGGCTGATTAGTGGAATATGAGTGTTGATATTTTTAAACCTTTGAAGAAGATTAATTCATAAAGAGAGGGTGTGAGGTGGCAAGCTCCAGTTCAATATTAGCATAAGGTGAATTTTGATGGTGCTACTAAAGGTAATCTGGGACCTCCTAGTTGTGGGGGAGTGTTACATGATTCACATGGTCAACTTGTTCCTACCATGGCACTTCCTTTGGGAACCCAAATGAACCACTATGAAGAAGCTTTGACTACCTACCATGTCTTAAAGTTAGCTCAAGAGAAGGGGATCATAAAACTTTGGTTGGAGGGGGGCTCCTTGAATGTGATTAATTGTTTGAAGAAATTTCTCCCTCCCTCTTATATAATTGAGCATATAATGGAGGAATCCATAGCTATCTTAAATACCTTCAAAGATGTCTATGTTTATCATGTCCTTAGAGAGGCTAATGGGTATGTGCAAGATCATCATGGAAAGACCAGGCCCTTAAATGGCAATGAAAATTGAGAAAATCAAAGTTAGGAAACTTGACGTACAAATTTGAATAAGTTATCTATATTATTTCAAAAATATGTAAGAATAGAATCTATATAAAATTGAATGTAGTTTCTAAAATACTAGGTTTATTTAAAAAAATAAAAAATCTATTTGGGGAAAATTTGAAATTTCAGTGTAGTACTACTTAAATTTTAGGGGAAAAATAAGAAGTGGGTGTCTCTCTGACCACCCTAACAACAATAAAATGATAATATATTTATAAAATATTTTAGATATAAGTAGAGGACTCATGTCCGGATGTGATGTATATTTTTTTTTTAATTTTTTTCCAAGTAAATAATTAGTTATGAATTTTTTATTACAAATTTTAAAAAATATAAAAATTTGTATGTCCAACCACTTTAACTTGGTCAAAAATTTATGAAATTCATTTTTTTTTTAATCCTATAGTATGTGAAGAATACAATGTGATGCATGTTTCAGATTCAAAAAATGTGATACAATTTGAAAGCTATATATGTTTTTCAATCAGCCTATCAATCAAGACCTTATTCATAATTCAAATAGAAAATGAATAATAATTATTTATTAAATTCAAAGTAAAACATAATTTATATTGGCGGAAAGCTGAAAATATCCTTTAAAAAGCCTTTTCGTTTCATGAATTTTGGGTAAAAAAAAAGTCGTCAGCCACATGGACCATCATATCACTTACATATTGCCATTTTTTAGCCCATCATGATCCTACACATACCCTAATAATTTATCTAATTACCTTGCTGGTATGGGGGTGGTTGCTCTTGGACGTTGGGACTCTAAAAATTCCTTAACTATTGAAGTTAAAACTATTGTAAATGATGAACAAAGATCACATCTTTCGAGTGATGGTTGGAGAGTCCTAAAAATAATTGCCTATTTATTTTCAAAATACATATGTATTGTTGTATTCATATTGGTTTTGGTGGGAGAGATTTAGGAAATCCCCAAATACTCACAAATATGATGTAAAATAGCACTTAGGTTGTCAAGGTGACACACTTTGTGGGTTTTTTCATTCTTCTTGTGCTTTTCAACATCCATTTTACTCTAATAAATTTCCTTTTTGGGGACATAACTTTGGCTTCTTGTGGGTAGTTAAGCATGGGGGTGATAGATGTATAATTGTGCCTATGACCTCTGAGGATACAAAGGTGAGCTTCTTAGTTGTGTAGATCCTTGAAAGGAGAGGCATAATGCCTTACATTATGAAACTCCATGGTTTTGACTCCCAAGTGTTGCAAGAGTCTTTAAGCGGCTAGCACAATAGGATTCTGAGAATCTTTGGAGTGGAAGTTGACATTAATGACAATTTGATTACATAGGTGTCTGGCCTTTCCAAAAAAGATAAAAAGTTCTATAGGGAAAGGATAGCCACTAAATTTATTGTGGAAAACTTCTTGAAAGGCAATGAGAAGATTCAACTTAAGAAGTTGGAGTACGGATAATATGATAAGTTATCATTGAAGCCCATTTGGAGGGTGGTGGAAATGGCTATGACGAGGTACTTTCTCTAGATGGTAGGTTTTATGTGGTTTATGGCTACCATTTTATGCTTCTAAATCATTTCAAATATAATAGGGTAGTTTCATTTCCCTATTGTCTACTTTTATCTTTGAAAAATAGTATTCTAGGGCATCATAAGAATTTGAGTAACCCATATTTACATGAGGGGTTAGTGCTCCTAATAGTTGAGCATATCAAGGCTAATTATGTTACTCGAACACCCAAATTACATAAAGGTTGCAAGGTTAAGGAAATCCACTCTAATTTTGACACAAGTGATGATTCAAAGGGTAATGAAGAGAAGGATGATGGATTTAACTACTTTGTGGACTTACCCTAGGATGATTTTGCAAACTCCTCTAGGAAAAGGACTAGAAAAGAGGAATCCCCTTCATGGTCCACAAGCTCTCATACAGATTTGGAGTTGGAAGGGGAAGGTAAACATTATGAGAAGAAGAAGAAAGGGAATGTGAGAAATGTAGAGTCTCCTCCTCTAACTAGTTTAAAAAAAAGAATCCTATTAGGGGAGGGAGAAATGAGGAAGGTAGGGAAGAATTATGTGGAAAACTGTGCCCCTGTTTTAGGTAAAGGGAATGAAAAGGTTGGTGAGGCTGTGGAGGATCCATTGGGAGGATTGGAGTACATTCTTGATGAGTCAGTGAAGAGGAAAGGAAATGGAGGTATCATGGTTCCTATTAAGGTAATTGATCTTGAAGCGAAGTCTATGGATATAGGTAACGAGAAGGTGGACACCCTAGTTCAATTTTTTTCTAAATCTCTTCAGGTGATGGATGATAATGATGTTGTTCACTTGGAAAGAGAGGAGATGGGTAACATTATGGTAATGAAGATAAGAAGCTTAATATAAATATTGATTATCTGGCCTATTTTAATATCTCTCACCGATAGAATAATCCGGAAATGTAAGCTATTAAAAAGGTCAAAATTATGAATGGTATCCTAAATAAAATTGTAGTTGATGCTAAAAAGTTAAAGGAAGATCATGATTCTAGGATGGTAGCTCTTGAACAAAATGTTTTGAAGATTTATGAAGGCGTATCCATCTTAGTTAGTGTGATTTGTGTGTTGTTGTAGAACACTATAGAGGGATTGATAATGCTGAATGAAAAATCCAAAAAGTTGACTCATAAGCCATTGTTTGAAGGGAAGGAGATGTAGGATTTGGAGGAGATGACCTTATTGGGAAAAGATGAGATAGGTAAGGAGGATGGTCCTTGCATTTGGACTAGGAGTAAAATAAAGAAAGGTGGAATGGTCTTGGTCAAAGAGCTTAACAATGAGGTAAAGATGCATGAAAAAAGTAGTTTCCAATGATGTGGAGGTAGTAAGAATCCTAAAGAATTTTTAGTAATTGTTGTCTCTCTATTTTATTCTACATTTTTTACCTCTTATTTGTTGATTTTATATTGTTGGTTCTTCTAACGGTTTGTGTTTTTCTTTGGGGCTTCTTAATTTCACACATTTATCAAGGGTTGAGGGTTCCAATTTTAGAAATTTAAATTACTACCTTGAAATGACATATTATAGGTCAAGGGATCTTATAGAATACCTTTTCCTGGTTTCCATGATTTACATTGAGCAATGTAAAATACTTGACCTTCATCATCTTCTAGAAATGAAATTCTAACTTCCCCTACTTGTCTTTAAAGATATTGGACAAATTTTTCAACCTACAATTGGTCTTCTTCTGATAATAGTGTGGATAAAATTATTTGAGGGGTGCCTCTGCTTCTTAATCATTCTTGATATAGAAGGTATCCAATTGTGTAGCCAAATGGCTAATGATGTCCTCCTTCATGTTTGATACAACATTTCTTATCTCTACCCTTGAGACTCCAATGAATGATTTTTTGAGAGAAGAGGTCCTATCTCCCCTAGTCTTCTTGATGAATGACTTAGAATAATTTCTATAAAATTTATAAATTTCATCAAATACTAAGTGTGAGATGTCCCTTGATCCAATAAGATATAGGGCATCCACACAATCTTCAAGAACTCCCCTTAAAAATACTAATTTCAAGGATTCATCAGAATGTTTGTTTTGATGAGGTTTATTGAGATTGAATTGGAAAATATCAACATAATATTCCAATGAATTATCTTATTTTTGTGACATCTTTAAGATGTCATCCCTCTTTCTATCTATACCTCTACAGTAATCTTGATATTTTTTCAAGAAATTTTTCTTCATTATATTCTAGTTGGGAATAACATCTCTTCCCAGCCACATGAACCAATACATAGCAGTGTCTTTTAGTGTAGCAAGGAATAATTTGATTCAATGGACATCTATGGTGTAGTCATAGCTTTGAAATAGGATATAAAACATAAAAATAAAAGTGTTTGGATCCTCTATAACCAATCAATAGAAGATAGGGAGTGTTTAAGGAGGTATGCACTTTAGGAAAGTTTCCATTTCTTTGTTGTTTATAGGGAATTCAAACATTACATGCTCTATTGGATCTTCTAATGTTGGATCACTCATGATGTAAAAACGTATTTATGAAACATCCTCTATGACTGGTGGATCTACTTATGTAAGGGGTGATTCTTCTTTGTTGACCCCCTCAATTTCTTTAATTTCTTCATATATTGAGGGGATAAATCTTCCTAGATAATCTCTCTACCTCTGCATGTAATGGTTTTGACTCTTTAGATCATTAGTTCCTATAGATTGTTAGTAATTCATGTTTCTATTGATGGATAAAACATATACTTATCCTAATGTTGGAATGAAATTGATAAACTATGAGAGCTTGAAAGGAATTGAAAAACACACAAGAGAATCTTGAACTTGTCACCATCTCGACAATAGCACCAAAAAAGTGGAGACTCTCTAATTTAAAATTAGTGTGGCTATACAAGGTATACACATAGCTCAAAGGACCTAAGAATTCCTAACAAAACAATTCATCTTTCACAAGGGGGTTGCATTATATTATCAACTAGGAAGTCATAAATATTTAGATGGTGCTGGAAAAATATATGCATTCACAAATTCTAGAAACTTCCTACATCAGTGGAGTATAGGTAAATACACATGTACACATACAATAAAAGCTATAAATATGAATGAATTGTTAATTCATCAAACATGGGAAATGAATATAAATCATTATCTTATTCTATGGGTACCTAATCCTTAAGACCATAACTATTAACCATTTAAAGCTATAGTGTCCTAACCTAGTTCATTCATCCACAGTATGAAACCAAACATGAAGCTACATAATTCATTTCATTAATTACAATGCATGCATTCATAACATATAACTAGAAACTACCAATTGAATTTCAACAATGCATTATCTAATTTGATAACAAAAACTAAAGTGGGTTAGCAGTACCTCAAGTGGCCCTTCCTTGAGTTGTTGTTTCCATAGAATTTTTCACACTCACTTACTCAATAAATTATGATATCAAATAAATTTTCTTTATTGAATTATAACACTAATGATTACATGAAATCTATCAATAGTCTATTAAATATATTTATAATGTAACACACATAATTCTATTGTTGAAACTACTAAATTTTAATAACAATCAACAATTAACTAGCTAACTAGATCTCCTCCTCCATACAAGATCCATCTATATAGGGTCTGTGAGGAGTTCTATTATTCTTGGACTGTAAAAAAACTTATGGAACACCTATTAACTCTCCCTCAAAGGTGGGAAGATGACTAAGTTTGAAACAAAAAATATTAACTACATGAAGCAGAAGTAGAAAAACTAAATTCAGATTCTATGCATAATAGTTTAACCATTAAAATAGAAATGTGTTCATGGAATAGTCCTCTCATAAATTAGTACTACTACAATTAGAATTCTTCTTCTCCTAGATATATTATTTGGTGAGTAGGATCATTATGTGGTGACTCATGGATAATCAATATATGATCATGTTCATTTCTTTTTAAAAGTGTTGTACCCTAGTCATTTCAATTCTTCTCTAAAACAATCTATAGTCCTTATGTTGCATGTTGACAGTTCTTCTTGTTGCAAGTGCTAGTTTGATTCCTAATGTATCCTTATTATTTAAAAATCATGAATTTAACATAAAATCCTATTAATATTTCATATACATTCAGGCATTAATACATACATATATCAACATAATATATTTTCATTTTCACATACTTAAAACTTCTTAAAAGTAAATAAAATGTATGAAAGGTTTTAGTAATGTCATGAAACTTAGCAGAAAGAGATAATAAAAAGTATCAAATGTTGAAATTAAACTAGCTAATTATGGAGCCCATTATGGTTCTTGAAGAGAGAGAGAGAGTAATAATATTATTAGATATTAGAACTACAAAAATTCATTATCAATTTCATATTACTTTTCTTAGATGATATATTTATTTATAAAAAGATATAGAAATACCATTTTGATGGAGAGAAAAGAGGATTCACAACTCAAAATTCCATTTACTTCACAACTTTCATAGAATTATTCATCTCAAATAATTATTAAGTGCATTCTAGATCACATTAGAAACATAGCCATGGTAGCCCACAATTTAATGCAATGAACAGTCATTAATAACTTCTACAAAACAAATATAATAGCCAATCGCTTCAGTGGGCTTTAAGATAACATAATTATAGACATCCCTTCCAATTGTTTTAAAGATCCAATGGTTTAAAATAAAGTTATTGTATTTTTCCCAAAACTGCAAACCCTAGGCAGTGTTCAAACCTACCCTCACCAAAATAATCATATCTTCCACAAAACTCAATAAAATTCAATGAGACAAAAAAGAATTGGAAACTAGAAACAGAGACCTTTCCATCCATATATGATAATCTATTATTTGAATCCATATTAATCCGTACAAATCACAACTTCAACCTGAAAACAATGTAGAAAACATAAAATGCACACCAAACTTGAGGTTGTCATTCATCAAACTCCAAAATAATGTCTCCAACCTCTCCAACCTCTCCAACCTCTCCAATTCTAGTTTTGGAGGGTGTAATTATACATTTACAACCAAAAGCAACTATTTTCAACCACCTTTTAGTTAGTTTGTTGAAAAAACACCTTAATGACACTTTTGACATGTTGCTTGACAACTTTCTTGAGCAACTTTTACAATTTTTACAATATGGAACAACTTTAAACATTATTTGACAAATGACTTCAAATATTGCTTCCTAAAACTCAAACACCTATAAAATGGTTTTATAAACCTTATTATAAGACCCAATACACAAAATAGAGCAACTATTTACAAATGGCCTCATGGAGGCTTGAAAGCAACTTGGTGCTCTTGCACCACATTTGTAGCATATAGATCATGTAGTAGAAGTTCTCAAAAACATTATCTTTATGCTAATCCTTTCAAGTGTGTTTTTTCTCCCAAAAGTGGAGTAATTAGGTCATATAGTGTGTCATTAAATAGTTAAGGTTGATCCTAAAAAAAAAATGACTATGATGGAGAGGACTATTCCTAAAATAATTAAGAAATTAAGGTTTTTACTAGAATTCACTAGATACAATAGAAGATTAATGAATAGTTATAGCCACATAACAACACCCCTCACAAATCTATTGAAGAAGTATTGTTTTTAATGGAGTGAATTAGATAATATAATATTTAAAAGATTTAAGGAGGCTATAGGTACTAATATAGTTCTAGCCACTCTATACTTCACCAATAAAAATATAATGGAATGTGATTCTTTACAAAATGGTATACGAGTAGCTCTCGTGTGAGAAGGTAGGGTCATTTTTTTTGAATTAATCAATTAAAGGCTAATAATCAAATAAAAAAATTACAAGAAATAAATTATATTTACTCTTCATGTAGTGAAATACTGGAGACCATATCTAGTGGGTAGACACTTCAAAGTTAAGTCAAATCATGATAGCCCAAAATATTTATTAGAGAAACGATTATTTTTAAAGAGTAAAAAATAATGTGTGAGTAAAACATTTTTGTTATGATTTTGAGGAGTTTATTACAAAGAGAAAAATAATGTTATGGCTGATACATTGTTTAAGAAGTATAGGCATTATTATATGCCATTTAAATTTTATAGGGAGATTGAGTGAAAGAATCCAAAGTACAGTGGTAGAATGATGCATATATAATGAATCTCATTCTATAGTTACAAAATGTTCCTATTAGTTAAGACGAGTTTTATTTTAAGGGGAAATATTTATAGTAAAAAGGAAGATTTTTCCTATTTAATAATTCCCCCCAAAAGATATATTCTTGAACATATTCATGGTTCTCTATTTGGTGATAAGTTTGTCTGTTTGAAGTCATAGCCTAGAATCAAAAAAAAATTCTTACGGGAAGGAACTAAAGGTGATGTTTAATTTTTTGCCGTTGAATGTTTGGCATGTAAAAGAAATAAAACGGATAGAGTTAAGACAAATTTTCATTTACAACCATTATTTGTTACTAGCAAGTAATGGGAAGAGGTATCTATGGATTTTATCACAATTCTTCCAATATCTAAAGGTAAGATTATATCATCATGGAAGTGGTGGATTAACACACCAATTATGCCCATTTTATTTTATTATCACATATTTTTATAACACTTACGATGGTAAAATAATTAACGGAAAATATGGGTATGTCCAGGATAATGATGGGTATGTGGCTAACGACTTATTTTTTACTCAAAATTGATGAAATGAAAAGGGTTTTTATGGAAGATTCTTAGCTTTCCACCAATATAAATTATGTTTTACTTTGAATTTAATAAATAATTATTATTCATTTTCTATTGAATTACAACTAAAGTGTTGATTTTTAGGCAAATTGACAAACATCTATAGCTTTCAAACAGTATCATATTTTTTGAATCCAAAACATGTATCACATTCTATGCTTCACATAATATAAGATTAAAAAAGAAAAAAATGAATTTCATGAATTTTTGACCAAGTTAAGGTGGTTTGACATACGAGTCTTTATATTTTTTAAAAGTTGTCATAAAAAAATTATAATTAATTATTTACTTGGAAAAAAATTACCAAAAAAATTGTATCACATCAGGACATCAGTCCTCTACTTATATCTAAAATATTATTAAAAAATATTATCATTTTGATGTGGTTAGGGTGGTCAGACAGACACCTACTTCTTATTTTTTCCCTAAAATTTAAGTACTACTGCATTGAAATTTCAAATTTTCACCAAATAGATTTTTATTTTGTAAATAAACCTAGTAATTTAGAAACTACAATAAATTTTCTACAAATTCTATTCTTAAATATTTTTTAAATCATATAGATAACTTATTCAAATTTTTATGTCAAGATTCCTAACTCTGATTTTTCTAAAAAAATTGCCATTTAAGGGCCTATTTTTTCCATGATGATCCTGCACATACCCATATACAAAACTTACATGGTACCCTAAGGGTTATTATCATTGATTGTTATGATATCTCTGTTAGTGTATGGCATTTTTAGCAAGGGTGGTTAGTAGTTGATTTGGTTATTGCAGCTATTACAACTACATACTCCTTGTATAAATATGATTGATGAATATAAAATGATATCAAGAATTTTACCCTCTTCATATGGTATCAAAGTCTACACCACTCTTCTACCTATAATATAATAATATTTGAGACATTATTAACCTAGATTCATGAGCTAGCATCAAAAGAGCAGGTGTGTTGTAGAGATGTTATGCTTGATTTTCCTCATGTAGACACCCAAAATTGTCCATGTCATCACATTATCTAGTTGGTACATGACCTTGTAACACATCTTTTAATATTTTACCCTATGTAAATAAATTATCCCACTTATCCCATTTATTCAAATTAATCACCTTTCCAAATAATTAAATAAATCTGATTTATTTAACTAATTCCTCTTCACATGTCTCAAAATAATTCAAATTAAATATTTGAATTAATTCCTCACTTTTACCACATTGCAACATATGCCACATGACTACAACTCTTCACATGCACACATAATTTAAATAGTTGTATTATTTAAATAATGATATTCCCACTTACATCCCATTTTTAGCCCCATTAATTGTACATCATAGGCATCTTTTCCTCCAAAATAAATAAAAGAATCCCACTTATTCCATCACATCCTAATTTTGGCCTCATGTCATAACCTAGTGAATGCGCGTCATAGTCACTAAAATCAACTTTAAATCCTAGCCATACACATTAAACAATTGAATTTTAATCTTGGCCATCGAATCTAATCAGCTCTTGCCTATAAATCAAGCCTTTCACAAGCCATTTGGATTGAATATTCCTCTAGTATCCTCACTTTGCCAGAATTTATTTCAATCTTCTCATCTATTTATTTTTCCTCTATCATCTCGATCTTATCGTTATGCTGGGAAAATGAGCAATCAACATTATCATATAAAATCATTCAATCCTTCAAAATCTTTCTTTCTCATGTAGGTGGAGTAGAGAAATGGAGATAAATCAATTCTATCTTGGAGATCGGTTTTCTTTGCTTTCTTGTTTTAGTTTTCATGATAGGTTGTGCTCTATTGTGCTTGTTAGGGTTTCATTATAATTTGTTTATGCATTTTGCATAATATTTTTACCCTAACTATATTCGTGAACCTGACGTGAAGAACCCTTGTCCTTCACAGATCTACTAGCTTGCTTTTTGCAGGTTTCATTAACTTTTTGTTGCAAATTTGCCATTTTTTGGATAAAAACCTAGGTTTTAGAAATTTTGTCATATCTTCCAAATGGTTATGAATTTTCTATAATATTTTCAAAGAATATTTTGCATCATTTCAAGAGGCTATAGTAAAAAAATTGAGGGTTTATCACCAATTTTGTAGGAGTTATCATGATTTTATGATTTTTCATAAAATTAAATTTATGGACGCAAATCAACAATTTTTCCTAGAAAATTTACATTTTTGGAAATCCCTTGAAATTATAATGGGGGTCTCTTTTTTACAGATTTAATTTTGAGGTCATATAAGGTGCTAAATGATTCAATATTTGTTTTCTATAGGGTTTTCATAAATCCACATTTCTAGGTGCAAAACAAGGAATTTTTCTGACTTCTTTACATTTCTGGAAAGCTCTCTAGAAATTAGTGATCATAAGGAGCTTTAGTATCAGTAATATCAATCATAGAAAGGATATTGGAATAAATTTTTTTTGGGTGCACTGATTCTATTATCTTTATCTCTCACTTAATCAATCAATCTTGTTTGCAAAACACTTCAATTTGGGGCTTAGAGAATAACTTGTTTGATCACACATTTGGATTTGGGCATAAAATCAATCTTCTTTGATCACATAATTGAAATTAGCTTAAAATGAAAAATTATCTTCCTACACATTTGGCTTTGCGATCTAAAAAGAATAAGTGCTTGAACTATTTTACACACATTTCAATTTTCTAAAGGGAAATTAACAATTGCGAGTGTGAATCAAGTGCATGTGTGATTGAAAAAAATTCACTGGGTTCACTTTTGTCATACCCTTCTTAGGAGGCCTACTTGGAGACACACCACTCCAAGGGACAACCTCAATCGAAGTGTGAATCGAAAGACACACTCCTTTAGGATTTGAAATCTTGTAACTCTTAGCTAATCCCCAAAGAACTTTATACCTTTGGGAAGTGAAGGTGAAGGGTGGGTTACCCCTTTCTCACAGTTGTGTGGAAGGATTTTTATTTCAAATCATCCCTAGTCAGCCTTGTGCATCCTAGCTTAAAAAACAATTGGCCATACCCATTTGACTAACATTAGGCTTGTTGTTGTGTATTCAAGTGTTTGATTAATCATAAAATTTAATCTTGAAAGATAAATTTATCATTGTATTTAGTTTGTGCATTCATGCAACTACATGTGAGATCTTGTATTTTATATTGTGCAATTCAAACTTCCAATAAACACTTGCAACATCATCCTAATCATCCAATCTTATCATCTCAACATCATCATCAACCTAGTCCTAGTAACCACTTGTCAAAGTGGTCATAATCATAAACAATCCTAATCCTAATCATAAGCCCAAATTCATCATCCAAGGGGGCTATCCCTCTAGTCCAAATCATGAGACAAAAACTAAGCCCAAGATCACAATTCAAGGAGGTTGTCTCCCTAATACTAATCATGAGAACAATCCAAGACCTAAAATCACACTTCAAAGGGCCCCTCTTCACTCAAATTATGACAAGAAATATGTGGCATAATTGGAGGGACAAGATAACATACAATGATGTAAAGACATGTGTAATTCCATGCCAACATTAGTAAACAAGGTCCTAGCACCCCACCTACAAAAATTCATCCAAGCACTCCAACACCCAAACTAACCCCTAAACTAATCAACCATGCAACACCTACAAGACAACCTTCAACCATTTCAACAAAGTAAATCACCTCACATAAAAAAAATCTTATCCCAAATCCAACAACTCATAGCCACACACTAATCGCAAACCAAACAAACACAACTTGAAACTCCACATCAATCATCACACCAACATGACCCATCCACTTATCAAGAAAACCTTACACAAGAATATCCTTTCCATGTCAATTACATATCATCATATCAATTCACTTCGCAATAAGAACATGCAAGCCTTAGTCCACCTTGGCAACAAAATCAAGATCCTTTCAATTCTCATGCTCCATTTGATAAGGGGAATACCAATCTAGTTCATGCACCCCAAAATTTTATCATACCACTATTCAATCAAATGCCTATCCCTAAGCCACCATATCCTAATCCTAATACATTGGCATCTCCACCTTATAATCCATCAAACCCTTCATTACCCACACCATCATCCAATCCTCAATCAATTCCATGCCTTAAGTTCAAACATTACAAAAGAAAACCCAAATCCACCCATCCACCTACAAAGAATGTGACCAAAGGGCTACTAGCAAGGATTCAACCATGTCAATCATTTCCCATCCTTGAGCTTACAAAATATTCTTCCAACACCCTGCCTAGTCTTTTAATACCATCATGTTACCCACAACCCCTTGAACCTATTCTAGAGTCTCCCCCCTTGTTCCCAAGTCAACCTCCATCATGCCCTCATGATATTGACCATCAAGAACATGTCGAGCCCCTCCAAGAGCCTTCCTCATCAACTTCCATTCAATCAAACCAAGAGTTATATCAAGAGTCTACACCCAAGCATGTGGAAATATAAAGCCCTAGTCCTAGACTTAATATCAAATAACTTTCATCCAACCTATCCATAACCTATATATTTACGCCAAAGGCATTCCCTCAACGATGTTTGCCAATTCATTTTTTACTATCGACGGCTTAAAAGAGAATGCAAGACCATCTTTACACTGATCTTGATCATTTATTGAGCCTTTTGTCTTATTCATGAATTTATTACGCCGAAGAGAGTTGGTCAGAAATATCCGCCTTCTACAATGGGAGTCGGTCAAAAATATCCCAGTGTAGACCAGTGCAAATTTGAAGCAGCCTTGTTTATTGTTAATACTTTGAAGCAGCAGCTCTAGGGCATCGTTGATCGCAGGACATAACTTGTGTGAAGATCCCTGTGGACAAGGAGAAAATAAAGAGCAAACTACGACATAGGTAGGAGGATATCATTGCTCACCACATTGACAAGGAATGACAGAATTAGCCCATGGGTATTTCACCTTTCTTGCTTCTTTCTGGCTTTCCATGGATTTTCCTGGTAATAGTTTAGGTTTTCTTTACTCCCATTAAAATCATGGGTTTATGCTTTAATTAGGCTAGCGGTCCAATTACAGTGGGCAGGGGCAGATAAACATCTAATCTTATATTCATTCAGAAAATTTTAACTGTTCTGTAGTACCTATACAAAGCTTAGGATGACCATCGATTTCTTAAGGGCGCTGGGCATTGAACAGTGGGTTTGTTTTGAAATGTAGAGCGAACTAGGTTGGGGCATATTTGTATGGTACACCGGATGCACCAAGTCGTCTTCCTTGTGGATGATGAGCAAGTAAAAAGCATATTTGTATAGGTAGGAGGGTACCTATACAAACCTTAGGATGACCATCTAATGTGCTTTGAAGCATTCTGTCAAATAGTTCAGGTGTCGTGTCTATGCTTCCACATTTTGGATATCTGACAATCAGGTCATTCCATGAGAAGAAATTTCTTGCATGCATTTTGTCAAACAATTCACGTGCCTTGTCTATGCTTACATGTTTTGCATACATGTCTGCCAGGGTAGTTGCAGCTACATCATCTGCAAAAAATCCTCTATCATTCATCATTTGATGAATGTCCATACCCTGTTCCAAAGCTCCCATTTTTACATAGGCTGTGAGGATTGTTGGCAGAGGCTACGAACTCTAGCTTTACACCTGCCAATTGCATTTTGTTGAAAGTTTCTAAGTCCTTTTCAACAAAGACATTTTGTGCATACCCTGCAATCATAGCATTCAATGAGACCACATTTCTTTGAGGAATCTGATCAAATAGTTCGTGTGCCTTCTCTATGCTTCCACATCTTTGCATACATGTTTACCAGAGCATTTGCAATTGTGATATGCAAAAATAATCGCCATTCCATTACGTTTCGATGGATGTTTCTTCCTTTCCATGGATTTTTTGGTAATAGTTTAGGTTTTCTTTACTCCCATTAAAATCATGGGTTTTATGCTTTAATTAGGCTAGCGGTCCAATTACAGTGGGTAGGGGGAGATAAACATCTAATCTTATATCCATTCAGAAAAGTTAAATGTATTGTTGGATATTTTTCCTTCCATTAAAGTGACGATTAAGCCTCATTTAGTATTTTACAGATTCCTCATGTAGACCAGCTCCATGTTATGTATCAATCTGGGATGTTCAAGTGAAGAATCGATTAGGTTTTCCAAACTTTAACTGTTCTGTAGTACCTATACAAACCTTATAATGACCATCGATTTCTTAAGGGCATTGGGCATTGAATAGTGCGTTTGTTTTGAAATGTAGAACAAACTAGGCTAGGGCATTCTTGTATGGTACACTCGATGCACCAAGTCGTCTTTTCGAAAGGAGTCTTTCAATAAGCATGTGCATTGTATGTTCTATTTGATGTGGCAAATCATCTACCTGAGATAATTTTAACAGATATGGAAATGTGCATTTCTTGAATGGTATGTTTGAAGTAGCAAACTATCCATTTGTAGGGAATTATTTAACAAATATGGCAATGAACATTCTTGTATGGTATATTTAATTCAGTTACCATTTACAAAGGTTTCATTCACCAGGCCTCTTGCTTATCTTGACAACAAGTAATCTAAAGAGATCAAATCATAATATGAACAAGCCTTGCTATAGTTTATCTTCCACTTTTGTAATTTGTTTGTTTAATATTCTCTCATTTTCTGCATATTGTCTTCTGATGTAAATTTCATTTAAGTGACCACAGTAGCATTATAGGGACATTGGGGATTGAATTTTTACTTCGAGACATAGAAAGCAATAAAAAAAATTGCATCCTCTCTACCTAATATCTACTGCCTAATGTACAATAACAATAGAAGTTATATGTTATGTTTAATATCTACTTGGAACAGGGTATGAACATCCATCAAAGAAAAATTTTAGTGTCCGAAATCTTTACATTTTTTATTCCCTCGGTCAGGTTTTAGGGTTCTAGAGTTATTCACACTTAATGGAATTTTTGCAGCCCACATTGTGTACTTCATTTTGAAATTTTTGAACATATGTTTTGGTAGAAATGAAGAGTTGCCTCAAATTTTCCATGAAATAAAAAAGATTTGTATCAAATTTGTCTGAAATTAAAAGAGTTACTACAATTTCTTTGATATTCAAGGTTTTGCTTCGAAGTTTAATGCTTCATTCGACGGAATTTTTGAAATAAGATTTAGTGGAAATGCTTTTGTATGGGAATTTTTCTAGCATTTATAGATTTTTAATATTTTAAGACTTGTAAGTAACAAGAAGTGATGATTAGTACTATGTAGTTGGAGATTACAAAATTAACATATAATTTATAGAGCAGAAAATAAATACCAGTTATTACACATCAAAGCTATAGAAGATAACTTAAAAAAAATTATATTTTAATATATATTTTTTGTTTTGATATGTTAGTTTATAATATTATTTTGTTATGTCATGTTCGTGTCTATAGTGATGTAATGTGTGTGAACAATTTTTTTTGATGTTTTGTGTTTTTTTTTTTTAAATTTGACAAATTTATTCATAAACTCCAAACTAGATATGATAATAGATGGTGAAGTGCCATATCCTCATTTTTCCCCTTCTCGATAAATGATAGAATGTGCTCTCTAAGAGACCTATTTCATAAACAAAGGAAAATCGACTTAAAAAATATTACATTAGGTAAATTAGCTAGATTTTTGGATTTTTTTTTGCCTATTTTTGTGTAGTATATGAGGTGAATTGGTAGGTCACTTAGAAAATGATTACAAGGATTTAAGCTACATTTAAATTTAATCTTCAATATAGATCTGGAAGTTTTTCTCATGTGGCTGCATGTAGTCATCAACAAATCAGACTTATAGAATGGTTTTAAAGGTATAGATTCATTTTAGGTACAAGAAACCAGCATATGTGCCTTATCCAACTTTTATAACAGTTTTCACCACCTTTTATGATTATACATAGGTGATAGACTACCTTAAATGTTATCTCTTTTACCTTCATGCCTCTATTTTCTAACCCCATCATCTTCTCAAGAAACAAATAATTACACAAACAAGAATGCCAATAACTTATAACCCAACCTCAAATTCTGAGGGTTTTTCTACTCTTGTTTGGATCCTTCTAAGTTGATGTGCTCATCTCAAATGAGTGATGCAAATTTAGATTTCAAACAAAATTAATATATGAGATCAATTGGTAGGTCATTTAAGAAATGATGTTGTTTGTGCAGTTCTCAATGGAGAATTGAACAATAAACAGATTTACCTACTATCTAGAAATGTTGCCTTTAGGTACAAGTTATTGGATTGATGTGCTTAAAGCATCAAGGTTCTATCAAATTTAACACAAGCTAATCAAGGTCATCATATGATAGTGAGTAATTTGTGATTGAAATTTAATTATGTATAAACAATTTAGATAGAATTTCTTGCAATGTCTTACAACAACACAAGTTAATGTCACTCCTAAAAATTCTTCTAAATATTTATATTGCATTGCTTTGATTCCTAGCAACCCCTGTCATGGAAAATCAAGCAGAAATCTTGCAAGCAAACCGTTCTCATCGTAACCATCTCGAATGATTAAGGTACCATGCAAAGAAAGATTCTTTTAATAGAGGGAGACGAGAAAACTGTCACAACCTCCATGCTGGAGCTTCCACATCCACACCCTCTCTTTCCATTAACCCCTCCCCATTACAATCACCCGCAACACATATGCAACCTATATTACATCCCAACTCCCCCTCCCAAATCCAACATCTATTTCTCCCAAACTATTACATTGCTAGGAATTCCTTCCGTTCAAAGTTGGACAGCCTATCAAACATCTCAAAATGCCAAGTATGCTTGGAACGATATCCAAGAATTAAAACTAGGCAATTTAATGGTAGTATTGCTTGTTCAAGGTGCATTTCAGAAAAAAATGGCAATCGCTTCTCAAAGTGGATTAACATGGACCCTGGTGAACAACCTGCATGTTTGCAATGCCTTACTCAAATCGAGGAGATGCTTATAGCCCGTGTCAGCCCTATCCTCCAAGTTACTTATGCAAGAGGAGGCCAATTAAAATACAATGGCCACACTATTTGTTTTCCTCAGGATATTACTGTAATTGCAACTTATTTACCATGACATATACATGACCTTGATATACTCATAGTTAACAAAAAAAATGTTGCTTCCTAGCAGTATAACTTCTATGTTTGCAGAACACGTGTTCACGAGGCTTTACAATATAAGATCTATAATGACCCTTACTACAAAGATGTACAGTTAGATGAGGCATCTCTCTTATGTTTTCCAATTGCCTCCACTGACATCTCAGACCTTCTGCGTGCAACAACCTCAAATTCAGATCCTTCTGATGTAAGTTTATTGGAAACAGATAATGTAGATGAAGAGCAATTGCAACAAAATGTGCAAGCAACAACATCGTTTGTGGCTAACCTTCCCCCTACCTGTACAGAAGTGGAAGAATTACGAGCCTTGTTGCAATTAGGGGAAGGACCCTCGACTCCTTCTATTGATTGGCCATTAGTTTCTTTGACACCCATCAATGAATACACCACTGATGGATTATTTGTTATGGCATTCCCCACATTGTTTCCAAAGGGAACAGCTACATTCAACCAACAAAATATGAAAGAGGTCAAGCTACATGAATATTCTCTCCACCTTCTTAGATACCATGATAATAGGTTTGGCCAACACCCACGGTTTAGATACTTCATACTTAATATTCTTATGCGCCATCAAAGCCAGTCCACAACTTTAGTTTTTGTTCAAAAACACTGGGAATGTAGCCTACCGACAATAATACTTGCCCTAGGACAAAGATTGAAGGACCTTCCCAACGACAAGCTTGCAGACCAGGTTATGCGGTTTGATTCAGTTATACGTGGCACACGCCCCTTTTGAAGTCACCGTAGGGGGGAGCTATTTGACATGGTTATTCAAGTTGGTTGCCCTAGTATTTTCTTTACCCTCAGCGCAATAGATACTAAATGTCCTGACCTACACAACATCATGCCATCTACCGCACCAACAAATCCTTCAGCTGCATGTCGATGGAGGATCCAAAATATAGTGCAAAACCCACACCTCTCTGCACTTTACATGCATCATAGATTTACTGCTTTTCGTGAAGAGGTTTTGGAAAAGATTCTCTGCACAACTGACTACTGGTATAGGTAAACATATTTCACATCCTTTTCTAAAAATATTTTCCATAAACCAATTGCTTACTAAGATCTCCACTCTCCAAGTATGAATGGCAACACCGAGGATCTGCACATGTCCATGGCTTCGTTTGGCTCAAAGAAGCACCTGATATTGCTAAACTACGATGGAATAATCTTGCATCAGTACAAAATGCACTCAACTACATTGACAAATATGTCTCTGCATGGAACCCACGACCCCATCCAATTTCAAATGAAAGGGTTCAAAAGTCTACCTTTGACAACCCCTGCTTATTGGACACAAGAATGATTATGTTGTCCAACCCTTCACATGACTACAATGAACTACTCAACTGCGTTCAACACCACACACATTGTACATTGAACACATGCTTGCAAAAAAAAGGAACCACCATTGAATGCTGCTACAAAGCCCCTTGGCCCATCCAAGATACCTCAACCCTTTCAATTGAGAGTGGCTTGCCAAAGCACACCCCTGCTCGCAATGATAACCGTTTGAATCTTCACAACCCCAAAATCCTCTCTATTTGGAGAGAAAATATAGATTGCCAATGCATTCTCTCAATAGATGCAGTGCTCAAATATATAGCAAAGTATGCAACAAAAGCAGAAAGCAAATCCAAAACATATCATGCAGTGCTCTCTCGTATTTCAACTAGCTTAGATCCTGACAAGCCAGCACCTATAGCTTTTAGAAAAATTCTTGTTGACAACCTTGTTGACCGTGATATAAGTGCCCAAGAAAATTGCCACCTTTTATTGAAATTACCCCTTTGCCTGTCCAGCAAAATGTTCGTTTCTTTAAATGTAAACCAAAAACACTATCAACACATTCCACTCTCACCCACATCTACATCCACAAACACATACTACATTGATGCATACATGGCTCATCCTGCTTGTATGGAGATAGTGGCCCTCATTGATGTCACACAAAAATGGAGCTTCAAAGCAACTCGTAAAACAAACCAATGGAAAGAGCGTGCCAAAAATGCAATTGTTCAAGTATCCGCATGCTTTGCAAGCATTCCTGCAAGGGATGACCCACAATTTCATGACTTTTGTTGGAGTGAATTGCTTCTCTACAAACCAATTCGTAACATTGCATATGACTGTGGATCATCCACCATTGAAATTATTGCTAACTGGGAGAGGCTGGCATGCAGTTACCATCCATGGCATGTGCGCTACACTACACTAGAAACATCCGCCAATCCAGAACCGGTCACTCCTTCAGACAATGAGGAACAACCACATCAATGCAACCAATTTGAATGGCAAGTTTTGTCAAGTGTACACCCAGGCCATCCAATCCAGCTTGCTGAAATTGACATGTTGGGTGACCGTGAAATAGACCTTAATCATGATTGGGAGACTCCTTCCATAAGTCCACTACATCATAGCATGGCTACTAGCTTTGTAGACTCTAACCGCACAACATTTTAAGTCCCCCACCCACTCAATGTAAACACCATGCATGCCCTTTCATCTGAACAACAAAAAACATTGGATTTAGTGTTGTTGCACCTATCCTCTAACACTTACCAACCACCACTAAAAATAATTGTTCAAGGAACTGCAGGCACCGGAAAGTCACACCTAATCAAAGAAATCAGGTCTACACTCAATGGTTCAGCTCCAAATGGTCAGACTCCCCTCCTACTTCTTGCACCTATAGGTGTTGCAGCTTTCAACATTGGAGCAACAACAATACATTCTGCACTTCGCATACCCATTAAAGAGATGGCTCCCTTGCAAGGCCAGACACTAGCAAACTTCCAAGAAAAAATGTCTTGTGTTCGCTACATTTTGATAGACGAAATGAGCTTCATCGGTCAAAAGTTGGTAGAACGTATTGGCATTCGCTTGCATGAAGCCTTCCCTTCACATAACCAAACACCATTTGGAGACCGTTCCATCCTACTCTTCAAAGACTTGGGCCAACTTCCGCTTGTCAAAGACATTCCTATGTACTCTTCTTCTTCCTACGGTGGGACACTATGGCATAGCTTCGAAATAATGATTACACTTACCAAAATGTTCCGTCAGAGCGGTCAGGATCCCACTCAAATTCTATTTCGTCAACTCTTGTGCAATTTAAGGAAAGCTCAACCTACAATTGCAGATTGGCAACTGCTAATGTCATGTTCAAACTTAGCACTAACGTCCACAGAACAAAGTCCTTTCTTATCATCCATACATCTTTTTGCAACCAATGATATGGTGTCGCTGCATAATAAGCGCATGTTGTTGTCTTTGGCACAACCAATTGCCCTATCCACTGCAGAGCAAATAGGGAGCTCATCACACTTAAATCCAGATGATGAACAACTCCAACCTAAGATTCTATTATGCATCAACCGAAAGGTTATGCTAAGTTGTAATCTATGGACTGATACAGGCCTCGTCAATGGTGCTCTTGGACAAGTCAAACACATTATCTACAAACAAGGTGAAAAACCACCACAAATCCCTTTGTTTGTTGTTGTTCGTTTCAAGCATTACATAGGGCCTACTTGGGATCGAAACAATCCAAAAAATGTCCCTATTAATCCTTTGAGCCATGGTGGCCGGTGGCAAATTCCACTAAAAATGGCATGGGCCTTAACAATCCACAAATCACAAGGCCTTACACTTGAAAGGGCCACCATTAACATTGGCAACATTGACCAGCAAGGGTTAACATTCACAGCAATTTCTAGAGTCACTCATCTTGGGGGTCTTCGTATCCACCCTTCATTCACATTGCACAGATACACATGCATGCAACACAACCCTTATGTTGCATGAAGGATTAAAGACGAGGCTCGACTGTTAACACTATCAGCTTCAATATAGGTTGGTCATATAATTCTTTACTCCTTTAGCTTGCAAAATCTACATTGTTGCCACATACACAATTGTTCCTGCATCATGTGTTCAATCTCTTACTCACTTTCAACACTAACTTTTTAGGCCCACCTCCTTTAGCGATTCACCCTCTCAAAAAGGTTTGCTACAACCTTGAAGCTTCCTTTTCCAACGTTGCATTGCTTGCATATTTGATCATCACTACCTTGATCCATATTCACAACAACATAGGGCTCTATACACACAGGTCAAATGCAAACCAGCCATTCTTAAAATTTTAGATTCTAATTCTGAAGCTATTGTTTCTCCTTCACCTCTACACTGCAAAATATGGTTCAAATCGGTAAATCCTTCTCCCTTCTTTTAAATTCTTGATTACTCTCCATTCCTCTATAATTTATAGATAATTGCATCTTCCTTTCAAATTTATTGTATTTTCGTATCATAGTTTATTTATCATTTTCTTTATATACTCTCACCATGCCTATCATCCCCATTTGTGTGCAGAGAGGGAGGATAATTTCATATGTAAATGCTGAAAAATACATATCTTCATTATACTTTATTTAGAAGATACATGTGTAGCATTTGTTGCTTGAAAGTTGCTCTTTTACGAAACTATTTATTTTGCTCAATTTCAGCTCACCTACACTTGATTAGGAGTCTCATTTCAAGACTACCATAAAGATTTTTCCTGCAAACTCTGCCCAAATTTCTCTTTGGCATCATTGACAACTCAACACAATGTGTGTTGAATCTTAAGGTAACTCACTTGCCATTATTTCAGTCAATTTTTTTATGAGAATCTATACACGACCATATCCCTTTTCTTGTGTTTTATTTTATTATAATAGTTATGTTAAATGATTATGGTTTTATCTTTGGATTTTTCAATATATAATCCAACTATAATAGCTACTCTTACAACTTTCCTAAATGAGGAAAGTTGGTTTTATTTAAAAGAATAGTTATGTTAAATGAGGATGGTTTTATCTATGGCTTTTTCAATATATAATCCACCTTTAATACCTACTGTTACAACTTTACTATTGAATGTATAGCAGATGTAAATGCAATGGTAGCCAGAGCCTTCCTAGTAACTCAACTTGAGGTAACTTGGCATTAATTCTGTGAAATATTTTAAGGAAGTCTCTACACAGCCACTTCAGTTTTGTTGTGTTTTATTTCATTATTACAGTTTTGTTCTTATCTGCTAAATAAAGGCATTAATTTGTGTTCTTTTAGCACCATAAATTTTTCACTAACTTTCTTTTCCTTCTTCTTCAGGCTATTTGGCTGATGGTGCAAATCCAATGTTTGCCAGATCTACTTTCACAGTGCATATAGTACAAATCAAATCATCTTCATATGTTCAGATTTTTCTGGTAATAGTTTAGTTTTTCTTTACTCCCATTAAATTCATGGGTTTATGCTTTAATTAGGGTACCAAATATACCAATTATACTAGTTCTTATACTCTAAAGAAAAAATGTCAAAAGCAAAGGAATTGGCGTGAAACAAACCAAATATTATTTATTCTTCAATGTATAGCAGATGTTGGTACGATAGAAGCATAAATGAAAAATAGTTGAATAGTTGTGCTACTTTTAGATAACACTTGTACTTCACAATCATGTTTTGTTAATTTAAATTAATACTTCACATTTTATGATTTCTATCCTTCAAATAGAATACCATAAATTAATATATATTACTGTCCATATATCTTCGGCGTACCCATTGCACACGAAAGTGCGATTACTAGTTTCTATGATCAATGTATTACCTATGAAGAATCTATCTATGAGTAACTTGATCCTATACCTATCCATGAGCAAGATATCCCAAATGCACCTTCACCTAGTCCTATAAATGATCCACCAACATCCACTTCCCTTGATGAGACATATGCCTCCCAAGCCAACATAGTTGAAATTAAATCAATATCTTTGATCTTATTGAGCATAAAAATAATAAAAATCTTAATGATACTTCCACATTCACTATCAACTCCATTTCAAATCCATCATATCCACTTGGTATTTCCACCCTCATTCATGAATGTTCCTCCTTATAAAAACAACAACTATTATCTTTTTTTGCTTCATTTTCCCCATCCAATAAGGAACTCGTGTCTAGTGTTTCACCTCCACCTAGTCCCATTGTCCATCGCACACTCCAAAACATGAACTACCAAGGTAAAGGTTTAGGTCTTCATGAACAACATATTTCAAAGCCCATCCATGTCAAAGTCCCTCCACACTCATTTAGCCTTGGATACTCACCCCAAAGAAAACAAACTAAATATTTTGGTACTTCCTCCATCCATCCTAAGTCCTCTTTCCACAATAAATCCTATCATACACCTAAAACATATATTTCCATCCCTCCTCCATCATCTTACAAATGTCAAAAGCATGTGAACATAAACCTCCCACCATCAAATTTTCCACCATTGCTCCAACTCTTAATATCCCTCCATCTAATCTATCTCTATTACTCTAAACACATAATATTGCCATTATATAATCCCCTTATCCATCCATCTGCAAATCTTCTAAAAATCCTAATCATGACCAATCAATGAACACATTGTTTAAGCATGAAGCTTTCACTCATTCCACCATACCCATGGGATTCAAAAGATTTTTTTTTTGATGCCTTTACCTATAAAGAAAAAAATATGAAGATGCATCATGCCTTAGGGCATAAAATCAAATAATCAAAGAAAAATCCATCTAGAAAGCTATATAAGACCATACCTCCAAAATAAAGTCTAAAAATAAATTGGTTTGGGTACCTTAGCAAAATGGAATCAGGTCAAATGAAGCATCCACATCACAAAACTCCCAACAATCCACTTACACCTCAAATTCCCACTCTATTCAAGAATCTCATATTTCATCCCACAAGCAAAATAAAAGTCATAAAAGTACTAAGTCTATGTGGGGACATAAAACACTTCATCACCCATCTCCATTGCTTCCTACACCGCCTCCAAATCAAAAGTTTCAATGTTTATCACAATGTGTGCAACCATTGGTCATGGTTCCCTTCCATTTCACATTAATTCCACCTACCTCCATCTCCTCATCCTTCAATCATTATCCTACATATCTCCCCCATCACCTTCCTATGGTCCATGATTTTGGCTAAGCCTCCCATTCATCTCACCTACATAATCCACATCATAATCCAATATTTCCCTATATAATCCACATCATAATCCATTATTTCCCTCCATAATCCATATCATAATCCATCATCTACCTACTCCATCTCCCTTTCATGTCATCACTTACCAACATCTATGAGCATAACGACATTTGACATGGTCCATGCGATGACATCCATCTCTAGTGAGACTATCACCTTTCATGGAATTAGAAACTCGAGTCTCTCCTATCCATATTCCCCTTCTCCTATCCAAAAATCGAAAAGGTAAAAAAAAAGTCAAAAAAGTAAAAAAAAAAGGTCAAAAAAATCAAAAAAAGAAGAAGAAAAAAATCATAAAAAGTAAAGAGAAATCCCTTCGTCCAATGATGAAAACCTGGTAAATAGGCGCCTTGGATGAGTACTATGATGAAAAACTAGAAAACATGCATTATGTGTAGGTTGATCTTCTATGTCACTTACACTTGGGGGCACTTTGTCTCATCCACACTATCTATCCTTCTATGTCACTTCTCATCATATCATTTCCATGCTACCTACCATCTTTAGCCATCATAAATACATATCATATTGAGTCCACTTATCCACCCTTCTCCCTTTGATCTTGATGAAGACATAGGGGAAAAATGTTGAAACATGTTTTATGTGTATCTCTTGACATACCACATCTTTTCCAATGCAATCTTATCTTTATCCTATTGTCATAAGCTTTGTTATGAAAAGTCCTAAGTATTGTAGAAAGAATGGGGCATGTTATTCCTATGCAAAAAAGTTTTAGGAGATCACATCCTTTCTCTCTTATGATGCATACATCCATTCCATTCACTATGACCTATCATTTTTATCCATCCATATATCATGAGCCTTTGTCCCTTATCCTATCACCCACCCTTTCATCCATCAATCCAATCTATCTCCTTGCACCTAGACTTGGTTTTCCCTTGTCATTGGTATCTAGCACAAAGACTACCCAAATTGTCATCCATTGACATCTCAAAAAATTTCAAAAAATCCAAAAAAAATCAATACATTCCAAAAATCCCAAAAAAATCAAAACATTCTCAAAATCCAAAAAAATCAAAACATTTCAAAAAAGTCCTAAAAATAAAAAATATTGAAAAAGGTCTTGAAAAAAAAAAAATCAAAACATTTCAAAAATAAAAAAAATCCAAAACATTTCCAAACATACCAAAAAATTTAAAACATACTCAAAATCCAAAAAAATCAAATAGCCAACAAAAATCCAAGTAATAAAATCAAACCAAAACACTTCTTCCAATCAATTCAACGCATTCAAATCACATTCCTCAAATCAAATCATTTCTTCGTCAATCCAATCAATTAGAATTGTTCCAAGAAAATCAATTCCTGAATTCAATTCATCAATCATCATCCAAATCAATCATCTTCAATCATTCCAAGCAATAATCCAAATGCAAGTCAGTCCTTAATCCATACCAACTAAGCTAATCAATGAATTCACATTACCCAATCACATTTTAGTCTTGATCCTAGTCTTCTTAAAACCCTAATCAATTAATCAATCATCCTTGTGTTGCTCTAGGGATATATCATTCCCCATGATGACAACACTATCATCATCATCAATCAATCAATTACTGATCGGTTTACAACTCTATATGGGCAATACTTTGCTTGTTTTAGTATCATTTGTGCATGCTTGCTTGCTTTCTTGTGTGTGTTATCATTTTTATCTTGCATTTTCATCAAGTTTGAATCACTCCCAACTAAAATTTATATCTTGTATCTATACAAGGTTGTATTATGCTAGGTCACAAGACACATCATCACCTCGGTCTTTATACCTTGTTGCATAACTTCTAGTGCTATATCAAACATATGATTGCTCACTTTCTTGCAGCATAGCATGTCATTCTTCTTTTTCATCTACTTCATATCTTGTATCATTCATCTTATCCCTCCTTTGTCATTTCATTCATTTCGAGAGAATACTCGTGTTTGTCCAAGCCGTCGATCCTCTTGAGGGGGAATCATCATCATTATTATATCCTACATCATCATCCCATTTCTTCATATCTTTTTCATCATCATATTCTTCTATCATCCCTTTCCTTAATTCATATTACTCCTCACTTCCTCAAGTGGTTGGGGAATCACCTTTTTTTCCTCTATCCATACCTTAGCTTCTTTGAAATGATGTTACTCGACATAAATATAATCATCTCTAACATCATCTCAAAAAGGGGAAAAATGTAGACACCCAAAATTGTCCATGTCATAACATTACCTAGTTGATACATGACCTTGTAAGACATCTTGTAATATTTTACCCTAGCTCATTTACATTATCCCACTTATCCCATTTATTCCACTTAATCACCTTTCCAATTAATTAAATAAATCTCATTTATTTAATTAATTCCTCTTCACATGTCTCAAAAAAAATTAAATTAAATATTTGAATTAATCCCCCACCTTTACCACATTGCAACATATGTCACATGACTACAACTCTTCACATGCACAAATAATTTAAATTATTTAAATATTTAAATTATGAGATTCCCACTCACATCCTATTTTTAGCCCCATTCATTGTGCATCATAGGCATCTTTTCCTCTAAAATAAATAAAAGAATCCCACTTATTCCATCACATCCTAATTTTGGCCTCATGTCATAACCCACTTAATGTGTGTCATAGTCACTATAATCAATTTTTAATCCTAGTCATACACATCAAACAATTGAATTTTAATCTTGGTGATCAAATCTAATCAACTCTTTCCTATAAATCAAGCCTTTCACAAGCCATTTGGATCAAATCTTCTTCTTGTATCCTCACTCTGCCAAAATTGCTTTCAATCTATTCATCTACCTATTTTTCCTCTATTATCTTGATCTTATTGTTATGCTACAAAAATGAGCAATCAACATAAACATATCAAATCATTCAATCCTTCAAAATTTTGCATTCTCATAGAAGTGGAGAAGAGAAATGGAGATAAATCAAATCTAGCTTGGAAATTGGTTTGCTTTTCTTTCTTGTTTTTATTTTCATGAGCTAGCTTGTGCTCTATTGTGCTTGTTAGGCTTTCATTATAATTTGTTTATGCATTTTTCCTAATATTTTTACCCTAACTACACCTCCTACCCACTAGTGGTATTGGAAGGATTAAAGTTGAAGGTTTTCCATTATTGTATCATAATGGTTGATCAAAGGCTATCATTGTTTCAAAATCACTCACTCATATGTTTGGAATATCATATTTCTCTAGTCCATTATTACAAGCTTGTGAATATCAAGTGAATGCTTTTCTTGTTGGTAAGATTCCACTATCATCATCAAAGTACTACCCAAAAGAAATTTTAATAGGAAATTTTTTGAGGAATGCTAGCATAAAAAGGCTATATTATATGTTTTAAACCACCACGTAGTTTCAGCAGCTATAGATAAATATTTATAAGATTTTAGTTGTATCAGATATAACTATCATGTATGTGATTATGCTATTGATCGAAGTGGAAAAAAACCCCAAGCTTATTATATTTTGCAGAATGTCTCCTCTTGCAAGTATGAAGATAAAATAATACACTATTGATAAATTATGGAGCAAATCGATTGATTATGGATGAAGCCATTAATGATGATAACTTGGTTGTTTTCCTATGCTTAAAAATAATTGAAAAATTATAGTTGTTTCATGAGGAAACAATTCTTATTAAGGTGAATAAGAGGAAGGATACAATATATATTTCTCTAGAAGATGATACTAGAATGAACAAGGTTGTGCATTCAAATGTGATGATTTTTATGGGATACATAGTTTCTATTTACCGATGTTTTGATGTTAAGTATATTAATTGCATTCATGTTCTTTCTATTTATAATACCATCAATAGTATCACTAGTAATTTATTTGATGAATATATAAAGATCTATTAGTTGGAAGCTTATCAATGAGAAAAGGGGATCTTTTCTTTGTAACAAGTGAAATGCATAGAATAGAGTTCAAAGCAATCTATCTTGTTACTATTGGTGTAAAAGAGAGTGAATATATGATGAGATTTGAATTACTTTTGGAGAATGCAAATCCAATAATGGGATTACTCTTTTCTATATCAAGGGCCATTACACTAAAAATAAAAAAACATTCAAATTATAGTAAATGGGGCTATCTTTGCAACACCTTATGAGGCCTCCAAAGTTTCATCCAAGACATGAAATGGATAATGTGTGTTAGAATCAATTGGAGGCTAGTGGAATTGGAGGATGGAGTAATTTACATGATCTCTAGTCAGCTACTCAATTTGATATGGTGCTTTGCATGAGACATTATTTTTCTTTCTTTCTTGTTTTTCCTAGTTGATGTTGATGGATTTCAAGGATACATATATTGTGAAGTTTGATTTTTGCAGATAGGTAGGGGATTTGGTGTTCAACTCAATATGGATTATTGTAGAGAGATTTTATGAGAATGTGATCAAGAATATATCCCTATGAGGGTTAAGATACAACTTGAAGGAGCCCTATTTTTGTAGAGACCAATATGGATTATTATCAAATAATTCAAGAATTAGTGATTCAAGAGTTCAAGAAAATGGTAGTCCAAGAACTCAATAATTCATCTCAAAGGTACACCCTTCTGAGGGTCACAAGGTAGCTTGATGGAATTCCATTTGATTCAAGATTTTTTTCTTCAAAGGAAGATCTTCTCAAGAATGTATATCTATTTTGTAATTAGCAAGTTTTGTTATGTAAGCCTTAAGGGGGGTCCCTTGGCAAAGTGAATTCTACAATTTTAGGGATAAATTTATAAGAACAATGTGATCGGAGGAATGTTAGTGTATTAAATTGTTATCAAGGGTGGTTGGAGATTGATTTGGTTATTACAGTTATTACAACTAATCCTTGTTATAATTGCATCTTCTTTGTATAAATATAAATGATGAATATCAAATTATATCAAGTATTTTACCCCTTCAATCTCTACTACTATTTTTTTAACCAGTTTATTATCTTATTTTCGTACTCAAATGGCTCATATGTATTTATAAAATCATTATTAAAATAGGAAAAATAAAGTCATTAATAAGTTTTTGGAAGGGGATTTATATTCCTTCCCTTTAGATAAGAAATCTCAATGTGTAGATTGGCTATGACTTGTAGAATGGTGGTATAATCCTTTTGTATGGTTGTAAAATCACACCCCTTGCAATTTCACACACATTCTTGTTTCCTCTTTAGTGTCCACTCCCTTAGCACTTCTGTGGGTTCATTTTAGCCCCTGCATAAGCCTTTTTCCCCTCTTAGGATGCTCAGTGCTCCTTTTTAGCAGCAACCCTTGCGTGTTAACATTACATTAGACTTTCGACCTTTCCCATTTACATTGCTTTGTAGCATGACATGTCTGAACACTAGCATGTCGTGTGGAAGTCCATGCACTATGCTAGCATCTTGCAAAATTTCAACATTCAAACGACCGTTTTGAAGCATGTTTGCCACTTGTCACTTCCTTTGGTCGGTGATAATGGCTCGAGATGCCTTGTAACCACTTGAGAAACTTCTTTTTCCTTCTCCTCTATATTTTACTTTGATATCTTCTCAATCCTATTGCTTCTTCTAGGTACAATAGCTTCAAGGTCTCTCAAGCTCTCTTAGCAACACTCTTTATAGCCCTTGGCTCTTGCATGTGATACCTCCCTTGCCTTGTGCTTCTGAGCATCTTGGGATTTCACACATCCTCAATCTATTGCATCTACATATCATGATACGAGTTTTCCTCCTTGAGAGGGAATTTATTTTATCACCTCTTTTGTGATATGGGTTCTCCTCCTCGAGCAGGGTTAGCTTTTATAACTCTTACTGGGTGGTGCGGGTTCTACTCATGAGTAGGTTTTTCTTTCACCACATGCTTTGTCCATTTCGGTTCATCTCTCTCTATCTATCTGGTTGTCCGTGGAAGTGGGAACACTAAAACGAGGTTTGACTAAGGTAAACCCCTATACAACCCCAACACTTTCTCTAGATATCATGCATGTAGGTTTTGAAGAAATTCACGTGTTGGCGGATTCATCACTTGCATGTTTGTAAGCACTTTCTTTATTCTCTTTATCTTTATCATTTCTATTTCACTTTATTTCAATTCCATTACATTTTGTTACTTTCTTGCATTATGTACATTCTTAGCAATCAAAGTAGAAGTAATCATTTAGCTATTCTCTGTGACAGTCCCACTTTTTGGTTTGTACTAGATGCCAACACACCTCTATGATGCTAGCGCATCACGCTATCATTTGTATCTCGTGCTGATTTCCTTTTGTCGAGAGCTTATTAGTTTGTCTAGAGAATCTTTGTGACCTGCTCTTTTTTATTCTAAAACTCTTGTTGTTGTTCCTTGAGGTAGTTTAGGGAAGTTCACCCTATGAGGCTCTCTGAATGAAGAGAATTTGTGAGTAGTAAATCCCTCTTCTCTACATTTTGGTGAACCTGATGTGAACCAAAAAGCTAGGAATTTATTTACCCCTACTTGGTGGGGTCACAAGTTTTGAATCGGTGCTCAAAATGCCGAACTGTTTGGACTGTTGGAAAGGTCTCCTAGAGAACTAGTTCAATCCCTAAAATACTAGTGCCTATGGCAGTCAAATTTTGGGGATTGATGCAAGTTTCGACCTCAAATTCCACTTCAGAGACCTCCAAAAATGTGAATTACTAAAACATAGAAAAATATGAAAAAATCATAATAAATTTAATATCTTCTTTTTTTAGTTTAGTATCTAATTTTGTTCAAAATTTTAATCATATTCCATTTCATGCATGTGACGGAAAATTGGTTTTACCAATGTCACTTTGTATCTTTGATCCTTCTCATGAGATTCCTCTTGCTTCAGAGGATATTTTGTTGCAAGAAGATGAAATCATTGATACCTTTCTAAACATTAGTCTACCATCCCTTCATTCCAATGCACTCTCCTATAGAGATGATGCATTTGTGAATGATGAATCCCTTATCCATTCCAATGCACTATCCTCTAGAGATGATGCATTGGTGCATGATGAATCTCCTTCCACATTTGATCCTATTTGGGTTGATGTTGAGAATATGTCTTCAAATAATTATTCTACTACTAGTTATGATTTTGTAAATGTAATCTATCCTTGCTGCCCCTTAAAGGCCTAGGAGACCGGTCATTTACTTGACTCGAGCTAGTCTCTCTCCTTAAAGGGCTTGTTCTATTAATGGTGTTTCATTTAATAGTGATTCTCTTGATCTCATAAGGCTCCATCTTATAGAGCAGTAGCCCATACTTATGAAAATAGAATGAATAAACAACCAAGCCTTCTTCAAGCTCCTAAACCTATGACTAAGGCACCATCTTATTATGAGCTTGTTGAGCAACCTTGGGTTACTATGACTAAGATCTCACAATGGGACTTGCTTCAGTCTACTCTGGTTTATCAAGGTATTCTTTAGGAAGCCTTACAAAATATCCTCTTGCCTTATTCTGCTAGGCCGATAGATGTTGATGTGCTGATAGCTCATATTCATGTAGATTCTCCAAATATTACGTTCTATCCATAGGAACTCCCACCTTCAAAAGTATAGAAGCAAGCAGACCCTTTAATAATTATAGTTAACATCAATAAAATTTGTATTATATGTACTCTCATTGATGTCGGTTCGATGCTCAATGTATGCAACATTGATCTATTCCCTAAAATTAATATTGACCCACCTTCTCTTAATGCTTATTTTGTTGACATTCATGGGTTTGATAATGTTCAGAGACAAGCTCTAGGTACACTAGTATTACCTTTATAGCTTGGACTTGTTATGTTAGAAAAATTCCCATATAAAATTCTTCTTGGTAGATCATGGATTCATGCTATGGGTGTAGTCCTATCTACCTTACACAAATCTATTAAGTTAATTTGTAATAATAAAGTAGTCACAATCAAGGCTGACCCTGAGGCTATCCACTTATATGAGATGGCATCTACTAGTCAGGTTTTGATTGTGCCTACTCTTATTCCTTCAGTGTCTTCCAATGTGTCGATGTTTACTCCAACAATACCCACAACAAAGGATACTCTTGAGATGAATGTCCCTGAGGAAGATCCTTCTGAAGCAAGAAATCTTGATTCTACTCCTTCTACCTCTTCTCAGGAGAATGCATGTCTTAGTGATGATTGTGGTTCTCTAGACTTTATACAATCCTTCATTAGAGAACATAAATTTGACCCTATCCACTCAAGCCTTCCAATAACATCATCCACACCCACTATCAAAGATGATCATTATTTTGCATCGTGAGATAGTGTGAACATAAATTGCAATGTTCTTAGTGTTGATCCTTCTTCCGACAAAGACAATTATGCTTTTGCTAAAGAGGATAATGTTAGTATTCCTATTAAAGAGTATGATGGTGATCCCATAGAGGATTGTAATCCATGTTGTTGGGAAAATTCTCTCTATGAGGATCCTCCTTCTTTTTGTGAATTTCAAACATGTTATGGACTCGACTTTAAGCTTGCCTCTAAATATGGCTATGAGCGTAAAGGTTGCAGGCGTAATGAAGAAGGCATTCAAGTCCTTGTAGAATTTGTACCTCACAAGAGTAATTTGGGGCTTGGTTGGTCAAATGAAAAATTGGAACAAAAACCATGGTTGAATGTTGGAATGATGCCTGCTCAACCTCACTCTTACGGATTGGTCCATCCTCCTTTGTATTCCATCTTCGTATCTCCTTCTTGTGAGCACTCAAAATTTTCTCCACAAGAGAAATGGTTGCTTCCTTCTCCTCATCCTTTGTCTGAGAAAGAGCATCTATTTTTGAGGCTTCTAAAATCCCACTTAATTACTCTTCCTTCTCCTACACGTATAAAAATTCATAAGCATGATAAAGAAAAACATTCTTTCTATGCATACCATTGAGTGCTTGGCCATTCGACTAGTGAATGTAAGGTCTTGAAGGATAAAATACAAAAACTTCATGATTCAGGTTCCATCACTCAATTATTAGCTATTGCACCTACCTCTTCTTCAAAATGATAAGTGATATTGAGGTTTACCTCTATCGTGCATGTTCTAAGTATCTTGCATGGTTCTCCTCCCTTGTATGTTGGGTGTAGTGATAGCCTATTCTGGAGATGTTTGTCCTTCTTAAGGACCCCCTCTCTTCTCTCTATCTTTCAATTGAAGTGTCTCTTGTGTGGACCCCTTTTTCTTTTGAAGGGTTCCTGAGGGATCCCCTTTCAAATATTTTCTCTCAAATGGATTCTAGGGCATCTAGTATGGGGACACCCTAACCAGACCTACTTCACATCTTTATGTCTAGACTAGGGGTAGCCTAACTAGACCTCCCTTTTCAAACAATGCATCCCTTGAGTGGACCCCTCTTCCTTGTGAAGGGTTCCTAAGGAACCCTTTTGAAATTTTTCCAACCTGTTGATGGTCTATGTCACTGTCCACTTACTTTCCTATGTGGCCACTTCTTGACATGTTCTATCTGCAAGTAAACTTGTTGCTTTACAGGTGCACCAGTGAAGCCAATTTTTGACTCTATGGAGTCCACTTTCCTGGGTCTCCTTCATGTGAGAGATCTTGGGATACACCTTCCTTATCAGTATGGGGGCCTCTAAGGTGCTTATTTCCTCGGTCTCCTTCATGCGAGAGATATTGGGATACACCTTCCTTGCAGGTTTGAAGGCCTATGAGACACTTTCATGCTGCAGGATTTATCCATCATTTTTTTGTGGGACTTTGGTGTGCTTCGTTCAAACCTCCTTAGGACCGAGCACTTGTGGAGCCATCTCTCTTGTAATTTTTATTCCTTTCTAGCTTCTCCATCTCTTTCTTAATTTCTCTTCTCTTCTCTTTTGTGTATACCATATCGAAGATCTGCATCTTCTTCATCTTGAGTATATGCACTTTCTCTCTTCAACATCCTAGAGTTATTCTATGTATTATTTTTTAATTTGGGGATGATGCATAGTACTGAGACAACCTTTTACATCGAGGTCTCTTTCACTTTTCTAACTCAAATACTTTAGTTTTATTGCACTAAAATTGTTGTTTGGTGCAAGATTCTCTTGTCTAATACATTTTTTTTGTAGAGCTTCATCCCAAGGGTTTGCTTCCATGGTTTGAGGAGCTTTCTACTTCCTCTACACTATCCTTTTGGCATATGATGTTATTTATGTTTATTAGATTTCTTTTAGCATGAATATTAGTGTAGATTGATATTCCCGCTAAAGTGGGGGCAAAATGTATGGTCGTAAAATTGCACCCCTTGCAATTTCACATACATTCTTATGTCCACTTTATTGTCCACTCCCTTATCAGTTGTGTAGGTTCATTTTAGCCCCTACATAAGCCCGTTTCCCATCTCAGGATGCTCAATGCTCCTTTTTAGTAGCAACACTTGCATGCTAACTTTAAATTGGACTTTCGACCTTTCTCGTTCATGTCATTTTGTAGCATGACGTGTTTAGACACTAGCATGTCGCACAGACATCTACACACTATGCTAGCATCTTGTGATGTTTCAATGTTCAAATGACCATTTACGAGCATGTTTTCCACTTCTCACCTCCTTTGGTCGATGATAATCACTCAAGATGCCTTATAACCGCCCGAGAAGCTTCTTTTTACTTCTCCTCTCTCTTTTAATTCTATCTTCTAAGTACTTCTAGCTTCATTCTAGCTTCTTTGAGCCTTAGCTCTAGCATTTATCCCTTGTTACTTTTCTTGCACAACTCCATATAGCTTGTTACAGTAGCTTCAAACTCTCTCAAGCTCTCTTAGCAACACTATTTGCATCCCTTGGCTCGCATATCTGATACCTCCCTTGCCTTATTCTTGTGAGCATCTTGGGAATTCACACATCCTCAATCTATTTCATCTACATATCATGATACAAGTTTTCCTCCTTGAGTGGGGATTGCTTTTATCACCTCTTTTGTGATACAGGTTCTCCTCCTTGAGTGGGATTTTCTTTTGTCACTCTTACTTGGTGGTGTGGGTTCTACTCTTGAGTGGGTTTTTCTTTCACCACATGCTTTGTCTATTTCAGTTCATCTCAATCTATCTATTTGGTTGTCTATGGAGGTGGGAATACCAAAATGGGGGTTTGACAGAGGTAAAATCCTATACAGCCCCAACACTTTCTCCAGATATCATGCATGCAATTTTTGAAGACATTCACATGTTGTCAGCTTCATCACTTGCATTTTTTTAAGTACTTTCTTTCTTCTCTTTATCTTTATCATTTCTATTTCACTTTATTTCAATTCCATTACATTCTGTTACTTTCTTGCATTCTGTACATTCTTAGCAATCAAAGTAGAAGTAGTCATTTATCTATTCTCTATGATATTCCCCCTTTTTGGTTTTTACGAGACACCAACATGCCTCTACGATGCCACCGCATTACACTATCATATGTATCTCGCATTGACATCCTTTGCCCAAGAGCTTTTTATTTTGTCTAGAGAATATTTGTGACTTGATCTTTCTAATTCTGCAACTCTCGTTGTTGTTCCTTGAGGTAGTTTAGGGAGGTTTTCCCCATGAGGCTCTCTGAATGAAGAGAACTCATGAGTAGCGAATCCCCCTTCTCTACACCTTCCTTCCATACTTCTTTAAAAAAATTCTTGTATATGAGATGATATGGATATTGTTCCCTTCTATCATATTTTCATTGAAGGTGACATAAATAATTTAATTTATAAAAGACCTCTTAAATAATCAATAAAATATAATTTTAAGACTCAAGGAGAATTTTACAATGGCATGAAGTAGAATGAAACAACATTCTAATCAAAACTATAGTGAAAAGAGTTTTGAGGTAGGAAATTAGGTTTTCTTGAGATTAAAAATATATGAGAAAATACTCTTGAAGCAATAAATAAATAATAATAAATTATCACCATCATAATATAGCCCATACTAATAGAAGATATATATTATAGCCAACAATCTTGGTTTATCCCCATCAAAATTATACATCTAGATTTATTTATTTTTCCAAATTAAAGAAAGTGATTTGTTGGTAAATCCCTACACAAAAAATATTACTATCTAACTAGATGAATATTTAAGAATCATTTTTGATGTAGCGTTAATCCTATAGAAACATAGAAATAATTTAAGGATTAGGACAATCACTAGGGATCTCATTTAGTGGAATAATTTACCAATCAAATATGTAGCAAGTGAAGATTAGCATTTCATTTATATATATCAACAGTTGATTAGAATTTAGATCAATACTTCTCTAAAGAGGGAGATGTGATATTACCTTAATCCTATAGTATGCATAGTATTATGAGTAATCAAATTAATTCTATCTTAACTCTTAACCAATTTTCATGATAATGATTACATTTATTTTTAGATATTTAGTCATGCAAGTTGGCCTCAGTGACATCCAAGCTATAAGAAAGATATATAGGAGCTAGTGGTTGCTTTATTATTATCCTACTATAATTTTTGTTCTTATTGGAGAGTTTTGGAGGCTTTTACACATGAAGTGGATTATTATTCTCAAGTATTATAAATTATTTGTAGCATATTTCCTATTTTACACCTTTTTTTTTAATTACATAATGTACAAAGGCCCATGTTATGAAATATTAAAGATTATATAGTTGGATGATATAATTTTTTGAAGATATTAGGGCAGTTCTTTGAAATTTTAAGTGGTTCTATGCCCAAATAAATAAAAAATCATGGTAAAAAAACATACACTATTTCTTCTTCAAATTATGTAGCATCTTTAATTGTATTCCCATTATTTTATTGAGCATGGTATTGAAAGGTATTTATATTTGATGGCTTTAGTTTTGTGAATAAAAAAAAGGTTGCCCCAAAATTTTAGTAAATCCACATGAACCATGTTATTATATATAAATTCATTTCAAAACTTATTTATTATCATTGTAAACCCTAAATACATTAGAAAAGATTATATATCAATACAAGAGAAAAGGACTCAAAGTTAGGAGGGAACAAAAAATAAAACTATACAAGGGTAGATACAATTGCAGTAGAGTGGGAAAAAACTAGGTACAATCATGTTTGATGCTAGAGTAGACATAAAATATAAAATATCTATAAACATCATATATTATTTCTAACATCAATATTTATGAATTATTTGTTATAACATAGATTTTGGTATTGCCTAAGTTTCTCTGACACTTCTAGGGTTTTTCACCTAAAAGGAGAGAGGGATACCAAAATGACAATGTTCACATTCAATACCAATGCAAGTATGATTAAAAAATTCCTAAATACAATGATCTAAATTCTTGAAATGGATAAAGGAAATCAAATACTAATGTAAAACCTAGAAAATGAACTATGTTTGAAAACACGCATAATGATATGCAAACATGACCAAAAAATGCAAACAAAACTAAATAGAAGACTATGAAGCAAGAGGTGTGCACCTAGGAGTGTGTTGTAGACTTGAAGAAACTTTGAAATTCTTGAAATATTTATTTTTAAGCCTAGTGAGATACTTGTGCCAAACTATGTGACTTAGTCCAATTTTGGGAAAATTCTAGGAAACTGCACTGGAGCCCATTTCAACCAAAAGGGTATCGAGACCCATAGAAATCTCTGAAAAAATTGCACAGTGGGACTAATTTTCAATAGTTGGGGGAAGTGTCCTTTTTGTCTTTTCTAAAAATCTGAAGGTGGAAATCGAAGCTCTTGACCTGTACTTTTTGTTCCTCCAAGTATTCGGACTACAAACCTTTATTTTTGGCCTGTATGTGTGTTTTCATGGATATTTTTTCCTAGCCAACAAAGATATGTATTCAAAAAAATTTCAACCTTGTCTTCAATGATTTCCAAGCCTTTAAGGTACCTAAATCTACAAACGCACAAGGAGAGAAAGATAAATGTTGAATGTTAGGGCATGGGGGTTTGCCTTAGTCAAACCCTTTTTAAGTAATTAAACCAAAATGAATAAAATAAATAATGAAGTATGAAAATGAAGTAAAGAGATTAGAAAATTTCCATGAAGATTAATCTTGAGTTTCTACAACAATGGTTGAAAATTCAACCCTTGAATTCTTTTGAAAAGATGTCTTGATGACTTAGAGTGCAAAAACCTTAGCTTGCTTGAGAAGAATGATGAATGAGAGATTGAATAATAAATGAGAGATTTAGAGGTGAAAATGATAGGAAAACCCTTTATTTATACATGTTGTGCCCTAATTTCTAAAAAATAACACCTCACAGGCTGACCTTAGGATTTAGAAGATAATGTCTTGCCAAAATTTTGGATTAAATTTGAATTTTATGCCAGATGGGACTAAGTCGCCCAAGGTGGCGACTTAGTCCACTTGGAAATTTTTTAAGTGGATTTCGGGAATTAAAGTGTAATTAATTTTGTTTAACGGGATAGTCTTCTGAAACAAAGTAGGACCTATAAGTGCATTAAGGGGTCATTTTATCATAAGAAAGGGTCAATTTGTTGATGAAAATCCTAGGAAAGTGTGAAAGTTTGTTACAACTCTTTACACCACTTTGAAATAGGACTTGGTAAGTGATAAAAATAGGTTATTTTAGTGAATTATAATAAAAGGGTCCTAGAAAAGTGTGAAAGTGGGTTACAACACTTCACAACACCTTTACAAGACACCATAGAATTCTTATTGATTCAGAAGGGTTCAAGATATAATGTGAATGTGTTGACCACATTACAATGTTAAATCCAGGAAAAAATAGCTCAAAAACCACAAGAAAGGCCCAAATGAGCATGAAAATTGTCCAAAGAGATACTTTTTCTACATTACATTTTTTGGGTGCTGCCACAATAGTGGTTTACAATTGCTGAGAGGAACTGATTTTTGTTGAAATCATATATTTTTAGAAAATATACTAATTTAAGCCTTAAAAAATTTCATTTTAAGGATTCCAATTGAAGAGGGTTTGATCAAACCACCTTATATCAAACCCCCTTAGATACAACCTCGCTAGTTTTAAACCATACCTATAAATGAGTCTCCTTTACACCTATCAAAATGTTGATAAAAAATCACTTTTGATTACCTTTTGGGGGATCAAATGAATTCATTTAAAATTTATTTGAAATGGTTATGGTAGTCTTCAGAACGAGCTATCCAACGAATATAATTTTAATATGTTTTGGTTTTATTATTTTTTTTTTTTAGCTTTATTAAACATAGGGTTTTCATCGAAAATGAAGGTCTTTGTTCTGCACATGTGAAAAATAGCATATTATCAAAAAAAAAATATTGAAAAATATGAGTGCACTAGATATTGAAGTCTTTGATTCAACAAAAAGAAAATTGAATTTTGATAAATACAAAAAATGTTATGCGCTATATGATTGCACTATGTCTGAATTGTAATTGGTTTGACTTTGAAACTTGATTAAAGAAAAAATATTCAATAAAAAACTGTCTAACCAAGTGGAAGCACTAGATATCGGAGTAACAAATCTAAATTCAAAATAATTATAATTTTATCCTTCATGTAAAAAAAATTATGCATTATACAGTGTGTGTCACTTTTTAAACATGTTGTTTTTTGAAAAAAACTAGTTTTTGTGGGAGATGGAAAAAGAAGTGCAATTTGATTCCAAAAAATTTGAATTTAAAAAAAAAAAAATCCATAGACAAAATATGATGAGACTCTAGTTTGCATCATCTTCAAATTTCTCACAGTTTAGCCGCTATAGGTGCCTGAATGTGAATATTTAGTTAAAAATAATAATTTCATTGTCCAGTTTGACCAAAAATTGTAAACCACTATTGTCAGATTACCCTTGTCAAGTACTTTTATTCAATCCAATCAAACATGTTGGTAATTAACATAATTTAAGATGGAAGAGATCATAACCTTGTATTTACACAATACATCCAATTGTTAGATTGATTATTTATTTATTATTAAGACTCAATATAGCATCACATTCCTTAGTAGGACTTTATTTCTTTACCTACATTTTTTATCCCTTGCCTTATTCTAAGGCTTAAACCTTCTTCTAGTTTCAAAAATATGATATAATTTTTAATTTCTCATAGGTTTAAGTTAGATATAAAATTTAATTTTGATTACTTAACTTCACTTCATTTAATAGAGCATTATGCATATAATGAAGCATTGACAAGTATTTCATCTTCCACTTAGAAGAAATCTCAAATTAAAACCAACAATGGCCATGTATCAAAATGAAGGTCCTCTCATTGAAAAATCATAAAACATTAGTTCACTTGAAAAATAATACAACACTTCACAACACCTTTACAAGACACCATAGAAGTCTTATTGATTTGCAATGGTTCAAGACCAAATGTGAATGGGTTGACCACATTACAACATTAAATCCAAGAAAAGCTAGGTCAAAAACCACAATAAAGGCCCAAATGAGCATGAAAAATTTCCAAAGGGATACTTTTTTCTATGTTACATTTATCCCCCACTTTAGTGAGAGGATGAACTTGCTTCAAACTGACACTAAAGTAGCCATTCAAGAGAACGGTCTAATTGTACAAATGCGGATGACAAAGGATGACAAAGATCGAAGGAGGTTTCACAAGCCCCTAGGATCCAAGATCCTAAGTCAAACCAACATAAGTTGAAGAGGACAGGCACAAGGATGAATGATAATTATTTATTAAAATCAAAATAAAGCATAATTTATATTGGTCAAAAGCTGAAAATCTCTTTTAAAAACCCTTTTCGTTTCAACAATTTTGGGTTAAAAAAATTTGTCAGCCACACGGGCCATCATATCACTTAGATATCGCCACTTTTTGGCCCATCATGATCTTGCACATACCCTTGACCAAGTCCACCTATCTAAATTTTCTAAGGCTTTTTCTTTTCTGGGGACTCCCTTTTTCTTTTGCATTGCTTCTATTGACTTGGTCCTTGCTCGCTTGCTTCGCTTTTTTCCTTCATTTTTGACTTAGGCAACAAGTTTCATATGGGTTTGGGATGTTTTCATGATGCCTAAGTGAACTGCCAAGGTTTTGTTAAGTTTCAAGAAGTTGCAGAAATTTCATTGTGGGTCGTCACCCCTCCATCTTCGTGGGAATTTTCCTTCCAGATCGTCGTCCCTCAATCACTATGGGAACTCCCCTTGTGGGCCACCATCCCTCCATCACCATCCATAGAAATTTATTTGCTGGTTTCCATGTGTGGGTCACCGTGTGTTGATTGTCATTTTAAAAGGGTGACGACCCACTGACTTCCCCCTCACAAATTTTTGAATTTTTCAAAATGAGTCAAATCTTAAGGAAATATGTTGGTACTCTTTCTCCCTCTTTTCCCACGTGCTAAAATTGAAAAATATCAACATTACTAAGTTTTGTGAAGTTGCGGGCCATTGTCCTCTATTGTTGTTTGTGGGAACTTCCCTTGCGGGCCACCATCCCTCTATTGCCGTCTGTGGGAAATTCCCTTGCGGGTCGTCGTCCCTCCATCGCCTTATATAGGACATCCCTTGAAAGTCGTCATCCCTCTCTCACTGTCTGTGGGAACTTCCCTTGCAAGTCACCGTCCCTCTGTCACCATCCGTGGGAACTTCCCTTGTGGGCTGTAGTCCCTCTATCACCGTCTATGGGAACTTCCCTTGCGGGCCACCCTCCCTTAGTTGTCATCTGTGGGAACTTCCCTTGTGGGCCGCCGTCCCTGCATTGCCATTTGTGGGAACTTCCCTTGTAGGCCACTGTTTGTCCATCGCCGTCTATGGGAACTTCCCTCGTGGGTTGTTGTCATCTATGGGAATTGCCTTGCGAGACACCGTCCCTCTATCGATGTCTGTGGGAACTTCTATTGCACTCCACCGTCCCTTCATCGTGGTCCATGGGAACTTCCTTGCGGGCCACTATGTGCAGGTTTTCGTTTGTGGTTTGCCTCTTTGAGAGAGGTTAACCCTTAACCTCCCCCCACTTGGCAAGCTCCGCATTCGGTTTTTACGTCCACCTTTCGTCCGCCTTCTGTCTGTTGTCCGAATTTCCACTTCCCTACCTCTGCATCGCTTTGACCCTCAAAAGTGAAATCTCCTTGAAATCCAATTTCTCGAAAATAAAAGTTTCTCAAAGTGTCAAATGGAAATTGTCTTGAAATGAGAATTTTCAAAAAATGGAATTTTTTCTAAAACAAAAATCTTTCTCGAAATAGATTTTTTCCAAAAATGGATTTTTTTTTGAAATGCAAATGTTCTCAAAATTTATTTTTCTTCCTAAAATGGAAAATTTCCAAAAATGAAAAGTTTTTTCAAAATATGAAATTCTTAATGGACTATAAATTGATACATTTTATTTTTCTAAATGATGGAAATTTGTCATTTTTGGAGATCTAAAGAATGATATCTTATGGCACAAGTACTTTTAGGGATGTCTAGGTGAGTAATGGATCAATTCAAGAACCAACATATGAAGGGTGATGGATGGATCTATTTTATTTCAAGAAAATGATAATGATTGTCAAGAGTTGTTCACCCAGATCAAGAGAAGTACATCCACTTTTTAGTTACACAAATCTGGAAGAAGATTCAGTCAATCAAATGAAGAATGTTGTAAATCCATCAAGCAAAAGGGCGACCATTGACAACTTTCAACTACTGCAAAGATAATCAGCTAGAAGACAAAAGTGCTATAGTGCATGCGTCACTAGAAGATGAAATAGGGAAAATCAAAAGAATGTATTTTAAATTACCATATATTTGGGCATAGGTGAAACCCCGACTTTTAATGAATTTAGGCCACACAATGAAAATTAATCATGGCCATTCATTTGGGATTTTGAAAAAATATAAATAGGGGCTTTCTCCTCATTTGTAAATGGTTGGAGAATTGGTGTAAAGGCATTTTGCAGCAATAGAGATAGGAATTGCATGATTTTATGGGTGTTTCTTTTGATCTTGTTCATAATGCATGCATGGTTCTACTCCCATGTTAGTTTTAGTTGTTATTTTCTTGAATTTTTGTGATAATGGTGTTTGCTATTATGGTATGTGATGAATTTCTAGTCCATACTTTTGGCACTTGTTGATGACAAGTTGTTGTGCAAAGTTAGCTTGGGCTTCCATATTCCATTTCCGCAACTTAGTTCAATTGTATGTTCATGATGTGCATGTGCAATCTGACAATCAACAGTCCTTAGAAGATTGAACTGGTTTTGTGTAGTTGTAGGTTCCCTTGGTCAAGCAAATGCCAGTTTGTGAAGTTTGTCTACTATAGCAGCCTCCATTGTTACTGTTCATTCATGGCCTAGATTTAGAATAGTTTTCTTAAGCCTTTCTCGTTCTTCTATTTTTTTAGTCCTTTGTTAGAGTAGGATTCAAAGCATCAAAAAAATGTCACATCTGATGAACATGGTGAGTTTCAACTTGTTGTTTTGAGTGGGAAACCACTATTCATTCACTTCTAGCACTCTTGAAACTCTATTTGTAGACCCAACTTCCCATGCTTTGTAAACCATAAAGGTCGGCCTTGTGTTACCAACAAAACACATCGACCAATTGAACTATTCCAAGCATTGTCATGACCTAACACCTGAGAGACCTTGGGGTCATAATTTGTAACTTGTTTGTAGATTTCTACCTTTCAAGAGAGGTAGCATACTTGTGTGCTACCTATGTTGAGAAGGTGCAGAAACACCCATCAATAATAAGCTTCTGGATATGATGAACAAAATGTGAAGAAAATGTTGTAAGATAAATGTGTATAAAAATGATGTTAAGATTGTGGATGATTTTGAAGGAAGAATGCCTTGTATTTATAGATTTGAAGAATAGAAGAGTGAAGGATTTGGATGAATGTGGGATAAAAGACCAACCAATAAGAGAAGGCCACTTGTCCACATGTGATTGGAGGGGGAATGAGCACATTTTGGAGAATGTGCAAGAAAATGCAATTAGGTGGGTTTGAAATTTGAAAGATGGCTTTAAATGCATATGGTTGAAAAATTTTGGGGGGAAATTTTTTTGGGCAAGAAAGTTAAACAAATGGAGTTAATGAGGGAATATTCCCTAGGAATATGCCTTGTGAGGGAAAATATGAATAATTAGATAATTAATAAAAATGAATTTCATGTGCAAGTGGGTGGGTTAGTCAAGGGTTTAGGTTTGACCTAGGTTGAGTTAAAACCTAGAGGATGGTTAATGGTAGTTAGAGGTTAATTATTTTAGATTAATTAACTTGAAAGGATTTAGGGATTTTTGACATTTGATTTAATCAATTTGATTTATTAAATTAGATGAGAGGACCTTTAGGACAATTAAATAATTTGATTTATTTAATCAAGTATGATGCACCTTAGTGAATTAGTCAAATAAATTACTTTATTTGATTAATAGAATAAATTGATATTAATTAGTCAAAATTTAGATGCATGATGCTAGTTATGATTATTTTGAGTATCTACATTTTTCTCCTCTTTGAAGCAATGTACTTGTTGCATTGATTCAAAGAATGATGCCGCCAAGATCGAAATTGAAAAAAAAAAAATTTTTTTGGATGCCCCAGTGGAAAGTATGTTGGCACATTTCCCCCTCAAGAGATTCAGAGAAGAGTTCAATTTGAGGGTCAATCTCGTGACAAAGAGGTTCAAGATGGATGTATGGATGGTTAGACAAACAGATCTATATGATAATGATGATGTAATTGAGATGTTTTTAAGATGCTTAGAATAATAGATCTACATTACTAAACAACTTCAATGATGATTCAATGCATGGGTATGTGCAGGATCATGATGGGCCAAAAAGTGGTAATATGTAAATGATATGATGGCCCATGTGGCTGATGACTTTTTTTCTACCCAAAATTGATGAGATGAAAAGGGTTTTTAGAGGAGATTCTTAGCTTTCCACCAATATAAATTATGCTTTACTTTGAATTTAATAAATATCTATTATTCATTTTCTATTTGAATTATGACTAAAGTCCTAATTGATAGGTTGATTGAAACACATATATACCTTTCAAAGGGTATCACATTTTTTGAATTTGAAATATGTGTCACATTCTATTCTTCACATACTATAGGATTAAAAAAAAAAGAATTGAATTTCATGAAGTTTTGACCAAGTTGAGGTGGTCAGACGTACAAGTTTTTATTTTTTTTAAAAGTTGTAATACAAAAATCATAATTAATTATTTACTTGGGAAAAGATTACAAATAAATATGCATTACATCGGGACATGAGTCTTCTACTTATATCTAAAATCTTATAAAAATATATTATCATTTTATTGTGATTAGGGTGGTCAGACAGATACGTACTTCTTATTTTTTCCCTGAAATTCAAGTACTACTACATTGAAATTTCAAATTTTTACCAAATAGATTTTTAAAAAATAAAAATAAACCTATTATTTTAGAAACTAAATTCAATTTACAACAGATTCTATTCTTACATATTTTTGAAATAATATAGTTAAGTTATTCAAATTTTCACATCAAGTTACCTAACTCTGATTTTTTTGAATTTTATTGCCACATAAGGGCCTATTTTTTCCATGATGATCCTGCACATGCCCGGATGTGAGATGTATGAGATGAATGATGTTGTCCTATGATGATATGACATGATTATGCAAGATGAGAGTGCAAATGTTTTATGAATGCAGGATGGATGCATTGATGAAATGATAGTATGTTAGCGTGAAAGAGGATAGAAGAATGAGAGGGATCCACCCTTGACTTTAAGATGATGTAAAAGTCCAACAAGTCTATGAGTCATCAAGAATCTAGTAGATATGATGATGAATAATGATGATGTATTTATTATCTAGGGATGGGAGAAATAAAGAGAATAACTTTCCTTATGTTTGATAAAACACATAGGTATGATGCATCAAGGTATAAAGAACCTTGATGGCGTTGCACCTAGTGTGATGGACTTTGGTTCAACAATCAGATAGGAGTACTCATGTTCACACCTGACATACAAAACCTTATTCAGAATGTAGTTCAGATATTCTAAACATCTCATACCAAAACACAAAAACCCAAGCCTTCCTATGTGGTCAACGAGACATCTAAAACACCTTCCCTACAAACCAAACAAACCACACATGACCAAGTTATATTACAAGAACATCCAAAAAGCACACTATATAAAAAGATAATGATTGTTACCCCATTCCTTTCTCTCTAAATAGTTTTGATTAGGCATCATCGAGAGGTCTTTGGAATGAGCGCAAAATAAGATAAGTCAAAAAGACAAAGATAAAGTAAAAAAACAAGTTAATGTTCTTCATACCGCTAGCCAAGACTATATATGGTGATGCCTGATGTTGATGTCCATTGTAGGAAGGATGCATCCTAGGACATGTTTTTATCAGATGATATGGGATTGAATGGGTAATAAGTTATCGATACTTCGAGTTGACTAAATTGCTAACTTACTGAGTTAGACTTGAGACTTTGACGATTGAGGACACTCTTTTGAATCTACTAGACTTACTTCTGGTTGTTTTTCCAAAGGGTGAAAATGATGATTGATTTACTATGAATGAGATTATTTTGGGTGAGAGTGAGATGGAGATGCATGGATTTTTTAAATATTTGGATGTTTTTGGTATTTTGCAATGTTTTGAGGTTGTTTTTGGGATTTTGAGATTTTTTATGAATGTTTTGATTTTCAAATTTTCCAATGTTTTTGGTTTTTATAAGATTTTATGATTTTTTTTGGATTTTTTGTCTCAGGGGCTGATCAAGGATTAGCCTTTCCTACGTTTAAGCTCAAAGACAATGTAGTTTGGATACCATTTTTTTTTTACTTTTTTGACTTTTTTGACCTGTTTTTGGGATTTTTGATATGTTTTGGATGTTTTTGGGTATGCTCACATAATTTGATAATTTGGATATGGATATGCTATCAGTGATCTATTTAAGGATTTTTGTTGAAAACCAAGGTAGGGTTGATTGATAAAATTGATGGATTGACAATGATAAAATTCTTGAGGATACACAACAATGCAACGATAGTGTTAAGAAACATGACGATTGGGAAGGATATCCCGAGATGATGATAGATTGATTGGATTTAATTGATCGGGATTTTGAAGAGTGATTTGGAACAAAATTGTTTTGATGATTTGATGTGATGCTGAAGTGCAAGTTAGATGCAACTGATATTGATTGTTTGGATTGATGTTCTATGAAAGATTAAGCTTAATAAGGAACATCTTTTCATGAAAATATGCCATGGGTTTGTGATTTCAATTTTTTTTTCTCACAAGTGCTTGACCAATTTAATTTTATGTTTTCCAATGTTCGGATCACCACATAAGTGTGAAGATATAGAACAACATTTATTCCCAAAGCTAGATGTAAATATCACCCTCCAGTGTCTAGCAATGTATGGAATGGCCATGGGTGGATGCTTGGATTGGTATATGAATGGATAGATATGGTAAGAATGGAAAAGATGCCAAGGATAATCTTGCGATAAGATAAGGTGTTTGAATAGAGGATGCTCATTTGGATAGTGCTTCATGGCTTAGATAATGTTGGATTGGATAGGATCAATTAAAATGACCCATGTCAAGATGTTTACCATAAACAAGTGTAAAGTGTGCACTAAACTTTTATCAAGATCAAGATAAGGTAGATAGATGGAAATGTGTTGGATAAATGGTTCATGGATGAATGGATTTATTATAGATAAGATGAATGGAATGTTGGCTTTATTATGGATGTGATAAGATGCTTCCAACTAAATTGGCGTATGCAAATGCTTGATTCTACACATAACACATGTTTGTCAGGTTTTCATCATGCTACTTTCCCAAAGCACCTCCCATGTGATTTTCACTATAGGATGATTTTTATCTTTACTATTTTCATGATATCTTTTTTTTTGCATTTTTTGGATTTTTTGCTGAAAGATTTTAAGTTCACGTCAAACCACCTAGTGGTGTCGATGTAGATGCTTCTGTCATAATGTTCCATTGGTATCCTTCTTGAAGAAGTTTTTTTGCAAAGATACATGCACTTGAATGTAACTTTTGAGACTCCTGATCTACTTTGTTGATACTGAAGTTAACTTTGTCATTGTGTGCACATCACGATAGAGTTCCTTCTAAATCCTTATGATGAAGGGTTTCTGCCAATACATGGTCAATGTTAGAGTTGGATATCATGCATGGAGGCATGGATGGTGTAGTGCATTTAGTAATAAAAGCTGGTTTGGTTGATAATTTTGAACCTTTGACTCTCCAAACTTAGGAAGATGAGCAATGATGGTTGGATACAAAAGTGTGCATAGAATTAGGATCAACTGCTTGATATACATTGTACGTTGCTTGAGAGGTCTTCTTTTTCCTTTGTGAAAATCTTTGATGGATAACTTTCCCTTTTTTATTTTCCCCCATAGTTTCTTTGACTAATGGATTTTGATAGGGATAATCATTTTTTGTATTCTTTGGTATCCACTTGTATTTGATTTGACCTTCATGCTTCACTACTTATTTTTCTTTGATGAAATTTTTCATGCTTTGATTCAAATCTTTGTTTTGATGTTGGTCCCAATTTGTGGATGGGGTGATGGGTGGATGAGGATTCGTGACATGGCGGTGTGTAGTATTGGCATTAGTTTCATCATAAGGACTCTTTGTGCTCCCTATGTTGATTTTTTCTTGAGATGAAGTTTCTCCTTGTATGGTCAAAGTAGTACCTTCATGCTTTGATTCTACCTATTTCAAGAGTTACTGTTTAGCAAGCATTCTCTAATAAATGACTTCTACAGATGATGTTATTTCAATTTGCTGCTTTGCTGACTCCAGAATATCATGTTTGGTGTGACCTATTTTTTTGAGTGGATAATGTTGGATATCTTCATACATGATGTCCTCAATCTAACTTTCGGATATATTTTATCCAGATGTTGACAACTCAATTTGACTGTAGGAATCAATAACCTACTCCTTTTGTGTAATAATGTCAGGAGTAAAGGAATCCTGTTTTGAATGAAGATCATCTACTTGTCCATCCAATGAAATAATCTCATGGGTAGATGGAGGGGTATGTTCTATATGGATATGATCATCATTTTTGACATCTTGTATAGTTAGGATTGTTTCCATTACCTCATTGTCGTATCTTGGAGATACAAATTATTGATCTTGAATAATTTTAGAATTGCTTTCAACATGCTTTGGATCAATTTCTTGACATGGTTCAGTTTCAAAGGATGGATTTCTTATAGAGGGTTCTTGGACCTCATAATTATGCATGGGAGGTTGCTCAATATCCTCTTGATCTTTGAATGGATTTGAATCTAGTGTTGAATTGAGGATTCCTTCACTATTTGTAACCATGAGGTCAACATATGCCAATATGTCTTGGAAAGGACCATTGCTAGACTTTGGTGAAAGATGTCGATCATGCTTCAAAATAAATTATTGAGATATATCCTCTAACTTATTAGGTGATGTAGATAAATTTTCAACATTATGATTGGTCGACGAATAGTGGATTATGTCAATAGGATCAAATAGTATTAACACATCTTGAAATAGATCATTTCTGAATATTTTTGAAGGGTTTTGATCATGACTAAAAAATGACTCTTGGTGTATGTTGATTTGATCATCAAATGAGGTGGAAACATCTTCAAGGTGCTCATTGATGGATAGATCTTGATCATTGTTTTCAACGACTATGGTGAAGGGATTTCCAGTGCTATCACTAGTGATTCATTCTTCATCGTTGTCCGTGATAGTTATTATCCTTTGATTGATAAGGTCTTGGATGATATTTTTGAGTTGAATAAAATTTGATGTTGTGTGTCCCTTTATTTTGTGAAAATCACAAAGGTGCTTCTCATTATACCTTGGTGGTTTAACTTGAGGCTCTTGATAATTTTCATAAATGGGGATTTTAATGAGATTTTCTTGTATCAACTATTGCATGAATGATTCGATTGGTTCCCCAAGTGGTGTCTATTTTCGTTTGTTACCTTGTGAGATTTTTACTTTAAATTGACATTGTGGCGATTGATTTTGGAGATGTGGTGATTGACCTTCAAGATGTAGAGGTTGGGTTTTTGGTTGATGTTGTTGATCTTGATATCTAACCTCTTGACATTTGACCTGTATTGTTCTTGATGAGGTTGTGGAGATAACTCAATGATTTGATGACATGGCTTATCCCAAGGGGGAGTGTGTATATTTTGGGGTGGAGATGTCTCTTGGTGATATGAATCAAATGTTTTGGTAAGTGAATCAATTTGATGTTATAAATTTTGATCATGATTTTGATCTTGATACCCTTGATATAGTTGATTTGGTTTTTGTTCAAGCAGATTTGGAATGCATCCTTGTGGTGTTTATATGGGATAATTGACATATTTATTTTAGAAAATGTTATGATTTTGGATGATGTTTAGATTTGGCATTATAGGTTAAAATTGAACATTCTTGTGGTTGAGAATCAAATTTCTTTAATTTAGGTAACCTTGATTTTGCATGGTGTTACCTTGATGTGGATAAATACATGGAGTTGCTAACATATTGTTTGGACTTTGAACAACATTGGCATGATTTTCAAACATATCTATCCCAAAGTTCACCAAATTTGGATTTGATATGTTCATGTTTGGTAAGATTGTATCTGGTATAGTCACATTTGGAATGTATGGATTTGGTGGGATAATGTTGTTTGGAATAAGATCCATGCATTGATTGTTTGGTTGATAGATTTGTAGGTTTTTACTTTGACTTAAATTTACCATAGGGAAAGGGGGTCCAAAATTTATATTGGGCATACTCACATTTTTTGTATTGTTGAAGTTTGTAGGAGATAATGATGCATGTATGGATTGTATAAATGTGAGTTTTGATAATCAATTAGAATTGTAGGGCTTTGATAGTTTGGTTGACTCATGATGTATGGACCAAGTTTATATTCCATGTTATTCTTGTGTTTTGACCTTATTGCAAAAGTGAACCTCTAAGGTGTTTAGGACCAATGATGAGATGAAAGATGAAAGGGTGAGTGATATGGGTGTTTGAACTTTTAGGAATTTTGGATCAATGCTAGACTTTAGGATTTTGATTTTGATTGGTTTGATTTGGATAATGAATTTATAGATCCAAATATGTTGGATGTTATCTTAGGATGAACTCGTTCAAGAGGGTGATAATTTAACTAAGTGTGTGAGGAAGGATTCATACACACACACCTAACTAAACAAAGTGATTTTTATTTGGTTTAATGATGTACCCAAGTCTAGATAATGATGTTTCCAAAGCTCTAAAGTTGTTTGGTGGGATGGGATGATAAATATTTTGAATGAATGAAATGATTGATTTTGATCCTAAGTGAACCTAAGGACTTGTTTACAAGACCAAGGTAGTGAAGAACATACCTTAGCCTAGGAGTATTTCAAACCAAAAGACCAATGTTTGCATGGAAAACCATATGATCAAAAGATACCAAGCACTGTGTGGGGTTCAATTTTCTTTTGTCTTGCTTAGATTTGGTTCTTTTTATCACAAACACTTTCTTGCTTAGGTTTCAAACTGAATGTCCAATGTCTTCATTTATTTTCATCCCATAAGGTCTATTATGTGGAAATCAAGAAAATTAAGGCAATAGTTTCCTAATTTTGACTTTAGTGAGAATAAATTATGATTAAACCCAAATACTTAGATGCCTCTAAGGATAAAATCCATAGGGCAAGCACTAACACTTAGAATTTTTCAAAGGTATTTGCTTCCTCTAAAGGGTTTGAAATTTGATGATTATGTTGAATGTTTAAGATCCAATGTTTAGGATCCAAGCAAAGTGTTTTCGATTCCAAGAATATGCACAACCCTATGGATAATGAAGGAAATATTTGTTGAGTTCCCACTTGGATGAATCCATCTACTCTTATTCTTAGCAGATGATTAGATGCTTGACCACACAAGATCCCCCTTATAGTGCACTCGCCTCTCGAGTCAGTCAAGCATTAGTACCCATGAAACTCTTATGACATAATTCTCATCTCTACTAAGAGCCATAAGAATGTGAGACGACTTCAGAACGACTATTATTGCATCAACAAATAGATAGGGATTTTGGCCTTTCTAAACAAGGGGTTTTAATGCGGGCATTATGTTCATTGGGGACCATCCATGTGGTAGGAGACCATTGTTTCCCTTCTTGTTGGAATGATCCTCGTGATACTCAAACTTTCCTTGAGTACCGAACACTTATATACCAGTTGGAAGTCGCTTGGCTTTAGCGTGTTACCGGTTAGGTAATTCTCTAGGGTGATTACTTTTTCTCACCAGAAAGGCCCTCTATTGATAAACAAAAGTGAGCAAGTACATTTGTTGTTTGATCGATCTTTGTTGAGAAACAAAGAGAGAACACTTGTGATGTACTCCATTCACACTCACAAGATTTTGTTCATTTTTAGGAACCCAAATTGAAATGTGGAGGTAATCATTTACACAAATTAATATAAAAAAAATACTTTTGATTCTCAAGATCACTGTGAGGCATGAGAGAAGCACATACATATTTTAAAATGATATTACTTTGTGAAAAAAGTTAAAAATCATAAAATGCACTTGTTCATTTTAGATTCCAAAAGAAATAATGTATTCATCTAATAGCACTAAGATGAAGTGTAAATTCGATTGTTCAATTTTAGTTCAAAAGGAAATCTATTATGTTTCTAAGGTTCAATTTTAACCAACTTGAAAAATTCAAAGAAATGGTTAATTTTAAACCCCAAAAAAAAGAACTGAGTTGACCTAAAACAAAAAAAGAAAGTAGAAAATGGAAGCTCTAGATTATTACAACAAGCATGAAAAATGATTTTTCAAGTCTTAATTTCAATGTCCCATGATCAATTTTCTTCAACTCCAATCTGCTAGTTAGTTGACTTCCTTGTCAAAAAGACTGTCCTTGTTTATTGATGTAAACTATATCAATGATTCAAATATTTGATTTGTAGTTGCTCTTTTACTTACCTTGATTCTACACAACCATCCATTAATGAGGAAGCTATATTTTTTTTTTCAAAACATCAATCTACGATTTGAGCTTACTGATGTTAGATACTTAATCAAACCTATGCTTCAATGGTGCCAACAAACAAAGACAGATTTGATGATGCCCCAATCGCTATAGAATTAAAATTTTGATAGTGCAATGCACAAATCATAAAGATCTTAAAAAAATGAAAGCAACCAGAAGAACTCAGATACAAATCTCCAAAAAGAAAGCAATGTGAGGATAAATGATTTGGAGTGAAAAAATATAGACGCATTAAACTGTTTGATATGACGCCTCAACAATTTCTCATGATATGTTTGACTGTATACTGAGTATGAGTTTACCTTTAAATGCAGATTCAACAAATTTAAATCGTGCGACTGGGAGAAATGGCATCCTCAAAGTTTAAAGATTTGTCAGAAACAACAAACTTTATATTCAAATTTAATGCTTCAAATCGATAGTAAATGCAATATTACCTCCCAAGCGCTAGACTTCATCAATTTTGGTGAGCTGTAGCCTATGACCTAGATACAAAACCTGATGAATGTCCTCCACTTATGCACTCTCTGAGTTAATGTGGCTTGATCCTATACCATGGTGGCTTGTTTCTTCGCAAAAAGAATCCCTAAAAGGACAATTAGCCGAATGTTGAATCGGTTGTAGCCCAAGAATTTTAGAATATACTGGACTTCACTTGATGTATACAAAGCTAAAAGAATATCTCAAATCACAAATCATTAAGAATCCAGCCAATATGAATCCCAATTGCAGCGCCAACATGGAGATTATTGAAATCTCACGCGCCTTGTCTAGACATGCAATTTTTAAACATGCTCATCATCGTTAAGGTGGAAACATGCAGCAATATCCTTACCATGTGCAAGAGAAAAAATTCCTTCAAAATGTAACGCAAAAAGTTTATGAGCCATAACAAGGAGATGATAAAAGACAAGGTATTTGTTCTTTCCAAGACAATATGCAATTGCAAGAAGGGATTTTTTTACAATAGGCATCACAAGGACAAGATAGAAGCCTACAACCACCTCTCCACCAAGCACTAATCAAGGGGCAGGAAAAGAACTTACATCAAGTTCAAATTTCTCGTCAAGGGCCAGTTCAGGGACAAGATATGTACATAACTATAATTATCTACCTGCTTCGGCTCACTGGAGCAATAATACAACCGACACATCCAGTTTACTACATCAATCGATATTTGAAAAGACACAAAGATTTTGCACTTTTTATAAATATTTGATTGATTTGAAAAAGTGCATCATTCACGCTTTGCATAATAAACTCTATATGTTTATTGACCTTTCATTTCTCCAATTTGACAAGCTGCAACCTGAAACTAAAGTTAATGAGGACATGACGCCTCAGAAAAGGCACTAAATTTTTTTATGTGAAGACGTTCATTTAATACTATCAATACGAAAGTGGATATAAATATCTATGATGATTCCAAAATTTACTCATAGATTTAACGTTGAAATTGACTTCTCTTAGAAAAATAAAGCGTCAATTGAACAGTAATTAAGAAAGAACAGATAAATGACATGGGCGTATGTGATGCACATTTAATATTATCAACACTCACATCAAGTAAATGTTAAACAAACTGAAGTTATGTAAATATAGACAATCTACTTAATGTAGCCTCCAGGTCTAGCATGTGTGAATACCGCTCACGGCTACATAGACAAGACACTAATCAAATGCAGTTTTAACGAAAGATGAGATCAAAGATTTAATAAGCCCCAACAATGGCGACAAAGATTTAATCCAAATTTGTAGGCGATTCAAGGTAGTACCAAAAGTAGGTGATTTAATGCATGTTAAGCAATCTTAAGCAATCTTCGGTTTTACACAGCCAAGCGGGGGACCAATGACAAAGGATTGCATGAACAATAGTTTTGAAGGAGATTTAGCGAATCTATAGAAACTCAAATATCTCAAAGTAATAGCAATAATGATGTCATAGAAAATACGCACATCTACGATATTGTATTGGTTATGAAAGATCGGATTACAAATTGTAGTGATCTTAAGCATTTAAGAAATTTAAGCACTTGATACAACACCTTAGAAAAATGGAACTTGCACTATAAACTGCACCACTAGGATAAATGACGCCCTCATATTTTAAAGCCTTAACAAAAACAATAGACTTTATATTCGTTAGAAATCAGAGTAAGATTAATAAAACGAAATTGATGCAAATGGAGGCTACTGAGAAGCCCTTCTTCTAGTGCCAGATGTGAGCACTCAACCTGCAAATGTTAAATTTAAACAAACATTTCATGTATGTCAAGTTAAACAAAGCAAACTAAGTGCTCCTATGAGATAATTCATCATGTTACATATGCAAACAAAGAAATAAGAAATAAAAACAACTAAATGAAAGCACATGAAAACATGATCAAACCCTATCCCATAGTGGGAGTGGTGCTCCTTTGATGTGGAGAGGATTCCTTTTCCCACCCTTTTGGTAAGCTTCTTGATATGATGACCAAAATGTGATGAAAATGCTACAAGATAAATGTGTGTATAGCAAAGATGCTAAGATTGTGGATGATTTTGAGGGAAGAATGCTTTGTATTTATAGATTTGAAGCATGGAATATTGAAGGACTTGGATGAATGTGGGACAAAAGACCAACCAATGAGACAAGGTCACTTGTCCACATGTGATTAGAGGAGGAATGAGCACATTTTGGAGAATGTGCAAGTAAATGCAATTAGGTGGGACTGAAATTTGAAAGATGGCTTTAAATTCATATGGATGAGACATTTTGGGGGGAAATTTGTTTGGGCAAGAATGTCACACAAATGGAGTTAATGAGGGAATATTCCTTGGCAATATGCCTTGTGAGGGAAAATAAGGATAACTAGATAATTAATAAAAATGAATTTCATGTGCAAGTGCGTGGGTTAGTCAAGGGTTTAGGTTTGACCTAGGTTGAGTCAAAACCTAGAGGATGGTTAATGGTGGTTAGAGGTTAATTAATTCAGATTAATTAACTTGAAGGGATTTAGGGGTTTTCTACATCTGATTTAATCAATTTAATTTATTAAATCAGATGAGAGGAACTTTAGGACTTAATTAAATAGTTTGATTTATTTATTCAAATATGATGCACCTTAGTGAATTAATCAAATAAATTACTTTATTTGATTAATAGGGAAATTTGATGTTAATTAGTCAAATTTAGATGCATGATTCTAGTTAGGATTATTTTGAGTGTCTATAGTTATGTTTATTGTCTCCAAGAGAGGAAAAGTGCAAAAGGTCTCATCTTGTTCCCAAGAGAGGACAAGTGCAATGTCTTATCCTGGGCAACATTGTACTTAATGTTTCCAATAGAGGGAAACACAAGAAAAAGAAAACCACATAATGGAATGTGAGTGTCAATGTATGTGCCCACTTTAAATAGGCTGCTAACACCATTACTGTGAGAAATTTCTTTAAAGTAGAAGGAGAAGACATGAGAGATTGGTTGGAAATCCCTATGCCAAGTCATATGTTTCTGATAAGCTACATCATGAAAATGATAGTATGTCACATGTGAGTCAATGTAAGACATGTCGTCCACATCCCAAGCTTTCTCTTTATATGTCTAGGAAAGGTTAAAGATTCATCCAAAGACAAAATAATAGGTGACATACAAGGACAAGGTTGTTGAACCCTTTGGCCCGACTGAGTATAGGATGAAGGTGAGCCTGAAATGGATGATGATAGGCTACTCTTTTGTAATAGTGAGTATACTATGATCCTACAACTATTACATGGAATGGAGCAGAAACTAATGTTATTTATATGGATAAGTAAACAAAGTTTTGGAAAAGTTAGCCTTGATTTTATACACTTTTTCATATTTGTGAGCAATGTCAGTGTAACTTGGTTGGTACAAAACATGTGTCTTAGGTGGGTAAAGGATTAGAGTATTCTTAGGATGTTCCATGGGGTATGTATGAGGTTCATCAGTCAAGGGGGTTCTAATGGACACTTGTGTATGCATAACCTCAATAGCCTTGGTTTGATGTATGTCTAAGAAAGGGAAATCTAGTATCATATTTATATTATCACCCAAGGAAGACACATTACTATTGCATGAAAGGAGTTCAACAATGTTGTTGGTTTCTTGCACTATGATACTACCCTAGTAGGAGAGCTTTTAGGAGAACTACAAACCAAATTTTCATGACATTCAAGGGTTGGTTCTTCCAAAGTAACTTCATCATATGTAAGGGAATTATAAATAGTTTTATTCTCTTGTTTATTGATAGTGGGGATATTAGGAGAAGGCTCTAGTTGATTATCTAAAGTCTCCTTCTCTTGCACCATAGTTTTCAACCTAGTAGGAGAGCTTGTAAGATGTTCATCATAGTCCATGGTTTGACTTTGTAAAGTGGCTTCATCATATATAAGGGAAGCAACAAGAGAAGGACCAATGATTAGACTTTTTTGTTCAAAGAGGTCTTCCCAAATGGTAGGGGCAGCAGGAAAGGAAGGAATAAGATTCCCATCAGTTGCAATAAGGATATCTTCAAACACTAAACTATCATTTTCACATCGAGGAGTGATAGTAGGAGAAGGAAAATTGTCATGGGTATTTATGAGTTCATTAATTTTCTCCCTAATGTCTTCCAAAATAGGATAAGGAGGGGAAGGATCATAAAGAGGGTTGTTATAGACCTTAAAGATTTGATTAACTAAGATCAATCTATCATCCTCATCATTTACAATCTCATTCTCTTGTGCTATGATATCTTTCCAAAGGGGATGAGGAGAAGAACAAGCAAGACCTTCATGATGCTCAATGATTGTATCTTCTTTGACCAAGATACCTTCATTACTAAAAGGAGAGGTATAGGGAGACGAAAAATTACGGTAATCATGATTGTCTACATGTGCAACATCTTCTATCACATCATTCCCACAAATAGGAGAGATAAGAAGGGGTGCAGGTTTAAGACAAATGTTAACATTCTCTTGTGCTAAGAGACTTTCATAACTAGGGAATGCATTGAATGAATGACTATCTGTTTATGCACTAAATTTTTCTTTTCAATTTCGGAAAGGATTGAAACTAACATTTTTAAACAATACAATATTAAGACCTAGAATGAAAAGCAATTTTCAAATTTCAAACAAGGTAATTTACTGATTACACTCTATGATGATTTGAAACTGAAATGTTGTGAATGCAAAATTGAATTTAAGAAATGACTAAAATGAGCTAATTTAAGCTAGATTTGATGAAATGCAATGTATAGAAACTCAACCAATTGATACAAAGAGGTAATGGCAGCAAACAGAAGTTGTAAATTAAGGTTTTCAGATCTATAAGAGGTTGTTTTAGGGGTGGAAAGGGACTAAGTCATCCAAGGTGACAGATTAGTCCTAGTAGGGATTTCTTTTAGAATTTTCAAAATTTCTTGATTGATTTTGATGATTTATATGTTGTATGACGTAGAGCTAAGATGCAAATGCAAAATTTCAAAAAATAATGATTTAAGATGCAAAAATACAACCTATATGCACTTTCACTAATGCAAAATTTGAAACCCTAGAATGCAACTTAACGAATGCAAAATGCAATGGAAGCTTATTTTAGGATCATGATGGACTCCAAATTAGACAACAAGGTATTCAAAAATTAGGTTCACCAAAATGTAACATAGACTTTGGTATCACCTAGGGTTCTCTAACACTTCTAGGGTTTTTCACCTAAAAGGAGAGAGGGATACCAAAATGGCAATGTTCACATTCAAGACTAATGCAAGTATGATTGAAAACTGCTTAAATGAAATGATCTAAATGCTGGAAATGGATAAAGGAAATCAAATACTAATGTAAAACCTAGAAAATGAACTATGTTTGAAAACACATAATGATATGCAAACATGACCTAAAAATGAAAACAAAACTAAATAGAAGACTGTGAAACAAGAGATGTGCCCTTGGGAGTGTGTTGTAGACTTGAAGCAACTCTAAAATTCTAGAAATACTAACTTTTAAACCTAGCTCTGCTTGTACCAAATTGGGTAACTTAGTCCAATTTTGGGAAAATTTTGGAAAACTACACCTGAGCTTGTTTCAACAAAAGGGGTATCTTTATCCGTAGAAATTTCTAAAAAACTTGCACAATGGGACACAGTCGCCACAACTGGGGGAAGTGTCATTTTTGTCTTTTTTGAAAATCTAAAGGTGGAAACAAAAGCTCTTGACCTGCACTTTATGTTCCTCCAAGTATTCAAACTAGAAACCTTGATTTTCAGCTTGTACGTGTCTTTTTATGGATATTTTTCCCTATCCAACAAGGATATTTCTTCAAAAAATTTGAAACCTTGTCTTCAATTATTTCCAAGCCTTTAAGGTACCTAAATCTGCAAACACACAAGGAGAGAAAGAGAAATGTTGATTGTTAGGGCATGGGGGTTTGCCTTAGTTAAACCCTTGTAGGTAATTAAACCAAAATGAAGAAAGGAGATAATGAAGTATGAACATGAAGTAAAGAGATCAAAAAATTGCCTTGAAGATTGAACTTGAGTTGCTGCAACAATGGTTGAAGATTCAACTTGTGAATGCTTTTGAAACGATGTCTTGATGACTTAGAATGCAAAAACCCTAGCTTGCTTGAGAAGAATGTTGAATGAGAAATTGAATAATGAATGAGAGTTAGAGATGAAAATGAGGGGAAAAACCTTTATTTATACATGTTGTGCCCTAATTTCCCATAAATAACACATCATAGGCTGACCTTAGGGTTTAGAAGATAATATCCTACCAGAATTTTGGATTAAATTTGATTTTTATGCCACATGGGACGAATTCACCCAAGGTGGTGACTTAGTCCACTTAGGCAATTTTAAGTGGATGCCAGGAATTAAAGTGTAATTAATATTTTTCAGCATGATTATCTTTTGAAACACACTTAAGTAGGAGCTATAAGTGCATTAAGGGGTCATTTTATCATAAGAAAGGGTCAATTTATTGATGATAAGCCTAGGAAAGTGTGAAATTTTGTTACAACTCTTTACAACACTTTGAAATAGGACTCGGTAAGTGATTAAAAGATGTTATTTAAGTGAATTATAATGAAAGGATCCTAGAAAAGTGTGAAAGTGGGTTACAACACTTCACATCACCTTTACAAGACACCATAGAACTCTTATTGATTCACAAGGGTTCAAGACCTAATGTGAATGTGTTGACCACATTACAAAATTAAATCTTGGCAAAACTAGGTCAAAAACCACAAGAAAGGCCCAAATGATCGTGGAAAATGTCCAAACAGATACTTTTTCTACGTTACATTTTTCAGATACTTTTATTTAATCCAATCAAACATGTTGGTAATTCACATCATTCAGGATGGAAGAGATCCTAACCTTGTATTTACGTAATACATCCAATTTTTATATTGGTTATTTATTTTTTATTAAGACTCAATATAGCATCACATTCCTTAGTAGGACTTTATTTCTTTCGCTACATTTTTTATCCCTTGCCTTATTGTAAGGCTTGAACCTTCTTCTAATTTCAAAAAAATGATATAGTTTTTAATTTCTCATAGGTTTAATTTAGATATAAAATTTAATTTTGATTACATACCTTCACTTCATTTAATAGTGCATTATTCATATAATGAAGAATTGACAAGTCTTTCATCTTCCACTTAGAAGAAATCTCAAACTGAAACCAACAATGGCCATGGATCAAAATGAAGGTCCTCTCATTGAAAAATCATAAAACATTAGTTCACTTGAATGAAAAGGGTTCCTTTGACCATGAGGCATATCTTACTACTATAGAAAAAGGGATATTTCTAATACAAATCATATGCTTAGGGAGGATGTTGCAAACCTTAACTATAATACTAGTTCTTTAGGCCTAGATAATTCCCTTCATCTATAAAACTTATAGAATGAAAGTCCATAAAAATATACATAAAAATAATATATGTTCAATCCATCTTCATAGTATATCAATTTCTCCCCAATTATAAGATTCATCATCCCTCACTACCTCCCAAACACAATACCTCACATTTTAACTTGCATATTATATCTCTCAACATTCAACTATTTTCCTATAAACAATGCAAAAACATTATCCATCTTAAATTATTCTCTCTAGCACTTTTATCCTCCTTTTCCCTACATACAATATACACATAACCTTCTTATATTCTCTCATGATCTTCCTCATACTCACCCATCCACTCCATCTCAACTTATTACTACACATATTTCTGCCCCTACCTCCAAGATTACTCAATCCACCCTTGACACTATTATGAAGAGACTTGATGATGTTCAAATTAGATTTAGCACCTTCCCTTTAAATACAAAGAAGTAAATTGCTAATGAAAATCTGAATAATCTTATTTTTGTGACATATTACCATATCCACTTCCCATGGGCAATATGGCATGGTTAACCCTATTAATGATTCCAAACATCTAAGGCATAATTAAGTTAAATATGCTAATACAATTAAATCCTAAATAAATAAGTCGAGATCGATAAGTGAGTTGGGGTTGCTTGTATATTTTGTCACGATTAGAGGATTTAATCTTTTCCGTATCTATATGTTCAAAACAATTGTTTTCATCAGACATACATTCTGTTCATGGTATACAAACAGAATTTAATCATTTACGGTTTTGAAAAACTGTTGGCTTGTATGTGATCTCTACAACTTTCCGTCTTTCCCAAAATCTCTGTGGAACTCACTGACAACGCATTAAAATATTTGTTTCTGTAGCAACATACCAGAAGTACTTTTACTTGAAAGCTTCTGCTCGAGCGGTCTTTTGAAGACGATGATTATTTCACTGTTAACAGAGATCACCAAGAATTAGTAATCATTATGGAAATAGCATAACTTCATATTTTCCCTGAAACGTACTTTAGGAAAGAAAACACTTTTTATCCACATTTAGATGCATTTTGGTGGGAAACAGACTGTAATCTGGGAAAATACATTCCAGACTACCTTTTTTACACTCTAGTATTGTACAGATTTCCGCTAAATCGTTACAACCGGTCATGTGACTGCGTTTTCCCGCCATAGAAGCCAAACGGCTCCTCTGCCTTCCTCTTCCTTTCACAAACATTGCATTGCTCCTCCACTTTACTAGGTGTAAAAAGATTCAAAGTGGTGGGGGGAGAGGATTGGCTTAGATTGGCACCAAACAGCATAACATCAGAAGAGGACGAAGAAGAAACATAACTTTCCCTCACAATGCTCTGGAAATGTAGAAGCGGCTGATTACCGTCATGTGACGCCAATTTATGTAGACAATAGACAGGAGACTTTTTTAGGGTTTCCCAAGGAAGCAAACTGTGGCCAAACTGCAAGCTAAGGGCGGTCCGGTGAACCGGCGACGGGGAGGAAAACATCGGCACTGACTGGCGGGAGCGTGCCAGTAGGCCAAGGAATTGTGAAGAATGAAAGTAAGCACCGGGTGCTGCCGGTTTGTGGGCGTCCGTATGAAATTCAGTAGACGTCCTTCGGCGGAAGCTGATGTAAAGCTGCCCAGAGGTAACAGTGGTGCGCTCGAATCTAATGACATCCCCGGCGTCCAGCCGCTTCTCCTTCACGAAGCGGCTCCAACCTTTTGTGAAAACGTAGCTCTGGCTGCTGTACCAAAACGAGTACCGGAACCGCCAGGTTTTTCCTGTTGAATCCTGGAATTGAAGGAGGTCCTTCCCGTTGGAGCTGTCGCCGAGAGGGAAGTATTTCTCGGCGTGCTGCTTTGGAATCACGAGCCGGTTCAGCTTCCCCACGTCACTGGGCGTCACGGTCTTGTCGAACAGGTGCTCGCGAGGGGAGTCTCTGTGCGCTGCTGAGGGACTCGATCCAGCCAACTTGGTGTCAACCGAAAGAGATGAAGAATCAGTTCCATTTGCGTTGCTTTCCCTGATCGACTGCAGGAGCTCGTCCTCGTACGTGTGCTTTCGGAGCATGTCAACTATTTCTGGTCTGGAGTAGCGGAGGAGGAAAATGGCCTCCGGACCCGCCTCGTCGAGAGAGGGGAAGTTGGTGATGGCGTCACGGCCACGGAATTTGAAGGCGGCGGTATCGTATGCACGGGCCGCGTTTTCTTCCGTGTTGAATGTGCCAAGCCACACTCGCTGGTGTTTCTCGTAAATCTGGGCGCCCCAGCGGCCGTTGGGCTGTGGAACGACGCCCTTATATTTTGACGACAGGAGCTTCCCCATTTCCGTACGCTTACAGACGTCCTGCACACCGCTGTTCTTGTTGCTGTTTTCTGTGTCAGCCGAAAGCTCGCTGATTCCGCTGCCCATGCGTCGCAGCGCACATGAATTATGATTCTTAAAATTCGTACTAGGCGATGGGGTGTTACAGTCCTCATTGATGCAGTCACTCCCGCCCTCATCTTGATCCGCGCAGCCTTTTTCGTCCACCACGCAATTATTTCCCTCGCATCTGGAATTTAATGAGCTGTCAATCTCTCCCACCGAAGAGCACCTGCTAAAACTATGTCCCACGGCCGGACTGAATATCACGTCCGTAACCCATCCCTGAATACAAAAAGCACCCAACATCAATTCAATAAACAGGAATTTTCTAGAGTTAATTCATAGATATGTGCATTTGATTGTGTAATATTTATGATCATAATGTTTGGAATCAATTTGATGACCCAGTCTTAGAATGAGATAGAGTTAGAGATTTTCTAGCTCTAAATTGCATGATCTATCGTCAGAGAGACAATAAGTCATCGTAGAATAGAATAAGCCATCGTTAGGATGAAATAAAACTAGAAATTGGTGCATCATCGAATATGATCGAAAACGAATTTTTAGCTCTATCTTATCTTGATTATAGATCATGAAATATAATCATTAGGATGAAATAGAGCTAAAGATTGATGGATCATGGAATATGATACAGAACGAATCTCTATCTTTACCTCATTTTGATAATGAATCATGAAATATGATTCCAAACAATTTGATTAAAAAATATTATACAGCAAATTAAAGAATTATGCAATAGCTAATCAATTGAATGCTTTTCATAACATATAACATCCAAAAACTTAATTAGCAAATATACAGTATGAGTTATAAAGATCTCAGCCATTCACACACCTTGAAAAGGGGAAGCGCAACGGGCGAGGCCCCAACGCCTGTGAACATATTCTCTTCCTGAGGTATAAGACAGCCCAGCGCTCTTTCAAATTACAGGCAGAACACCTCACCCTAATTGATACTGTCAAAGCTTTATGTTCAGCTAATAGAAATTAGCTATGTGTACGTTAACATGAACTGAAATTAGTTCAATGGCGAGTTCAACTCGATACGTAGATATCGCCCGATATCAGGGGGCAATCAACTAAATGGATATATATAAAAAACAGCCGGAAGTATCCCTACCACCTTCTCTGGCCTCACCATGGTCCGGGGAACTCCAACCAAGCATTAGTTCTTTCTATTAATTAACTCAAGAGTTAAGAGGTCAATACCTAAATCCGCCCACAGTACTGCAATTCAGGGTAGCAATTGAAACATTGTATGTAGCCTTGTAACACAATGTACGATTCCAGAGACAGTTTCCCACAACTTGTAGGATATGTGGAGCCTACATTGATGACTTGAAAACCAATGAGGAGCATAATTTAACATGTTTCTTTCGAGACATGGTAGCTGGCGATGGCCTGTCCACTTGGAGAGCCTGTACCCACCTCATCGTTTGACTGTTCCTTGCTGCTGGACTTTTTTATTTGTTTTTCGGTATTGAAACCTGGCGGCCCAAACTACCAGTGCATTGCACCTAGGCTTCTCTGATGATTACCACCCTGGTATAGTTTCATTCAGCTTATCCGTCAGATGCTGTTTGCTTTACTGTTTTTAACTTATTCCTTTATCATTAGATTTCAATTTTCCAGTTCCAGTAATGACTGTTAGAGATTGTCAAAATCCCAACTTATGGGAGTTTCCTGTATTGTAAATCCAATGTAGGCCCGTTGAACATATAATCCTCGTGGTAAGTTTGTCCACCTCACTAGTATATCGTGGGTTGTTTTGATGCCTACATTTTGTCGCCATGCTTGTAGCCATCCGAAATAGCCTAATTCCAACGAAGGTTCCTAAAATTGGAAATATTTTTATTCACCAATTTTCTGCTTCATTCCGATATGGGTGGATGCGAAAAAGTGATAAATTTTCCTAAAATCTCATTCTTTTATTGACATTTGCTTGGTCGTGTTTCGCATATTCAAATCATACTTTCTCATCTTGACGCTAACTAATCTAGTCATAGCTTTTTGATTTATTCTAGGTAAGGTTATTAAAATAGTTGAACAAAAATGAAATATTTTCCTGATCATTCATAATCGTCCTACTAGTACCTCCTCATACCTTTTTTAAAATCAGCTAGGGCATCCTGCAGAGTTGTCGCATTAACACAATTTTCATACCAATATACTTATGGCTAATATTTTCGTTTTTGTCACTACTTGGTAGGTTGAGCCATTATTAGTATTATGGAAGTCCCCCCATTCTATCCATATGGTCGTAAATAGATAAAGTAAATAGTGATGAAATCATAATGGCTACATGACATGTTCGTGCATCACTAGCAAGTTATTAGTCTTGTAATTTATCTTTATTATTCTATTAGTTAAAATATTTTCTCTTTTCTAAATAATTGAACCTATCATAATAAAAAATGTGTTCCATGATCATACTACTATTCATCATTAGATTACACTTAAATTAGAGGCTATGGTGATATTATATTGATCATTAGGTTCTATTGGTTGGTATATCTACATTAGCAAAGTGTAATATCATGTAGTTCTTCTTTGCACCATTCTCCATATTAATAGTATATAATGAAATAATAATGAATTATATATGGGTGTGGTCACCACATTTTTGAAATTTAAATAAACCTTTAGAGATCATGTTACAACATTCAAGATAGATTCAAAATATTGTCTCTCAAGTATGTGACTCAATAAATCCTAAAGACATGGGCCAAAATCTATGGATAAGTAACGTTGACAACGGTGATGGGTAGGACTTATGATCATATTATAGCATGAATAGACAAAAATGTTATACTGAGTATACTAAAATCTTGATTGATTGGATGCAGGTATAAATTTCCCGTATGATATTGTCCACTAATTAGTTTATGTGTGTGTGTGTGTGTGTATGTGTATGTGTGTGTGTATGTATATACACATATATATATACATATATATAGATATGTATATATACATATATCTAGGTATGTATATAGATAATCTGTGTGTGTGTATGTATATACACACATATATACATATATATAGATATGTATATATACATATATGTAGGTATGTATATACATACACATATATATCTAGTGCATAGAGCCACCATAAAACTAACAATAATGTAGCATTTAATACACATTACTTAGTTGAGGAAGAATAGCTTATGTAGATAGGTCATAGCAAAAAATTACAAGGATTTAATGCTTAATAGGTTGAGAAGGTTTATTCTCTATTTACATATAAATATATGCAAAATGATAACCTCATAGATACAAAAGATGCTTTATCTTACTTTAAGATTTTGAGCAAGCAATTTCGGTAACAAGGAAGAAACCAAATATGTAATATAATCCTACACTCAATCCTACCAATCCATCTCCATGTTTGAACCCTCTTTTCCTTCCTCACTCCATAAATTCTAAAAACATAGGCCAAAATCTATGGACAAGTAATGTCGATAGAGGTGATGGGTTGGAATTATGATCAAATTATTGTATGAATGAACATATGATCATATTTTTCTTCCATTGGCCAAAGGTTCTATGTCAAAAAAATTGATACTTAATTCCTATTTTCTTAGATGAAAATAAGCCCATGTAAAATAAAAATGTCAAGGTGCATTTTACAACATTCTACAATTTCAAATAGTTGTCAAAAGAAAAAGTGGTACCATGTGCTATCACTCTAAAATATTTCATTTCATGAACATTAGCACATGTCTAAAGGGTTTCTAGTAGTGTTATGGGTTTCCTTCAGGCCACTACTTGATATGAACTACAATTGTTAGCATTATGGAACACGCCTTCTTTTCTATCTACATGCTCATAAATAGATTAAAGTAAATAATTATGACATCATAAAGATTACATGACATGCACATGCATGACAAGAGAGTTGTTAATCTTATAATTTATCTACATTATTCTATTAGCTAAAATTATTTCTCTTTTCTAAATAAATGGACCCATCACAATAAGATATATTCAATGATCACACTCTAGCTCATCACTAGATTACATTTCATTTAAAGGATATGATGATATTATCTTGATCATTAATTTATGTTGGTTGATGGATCTACATCAAGAAAGTGTAATATGATATAGCTCTTCTTCTCACCAATTTTCATACCAACCATAAATTAAATGAAATAATAATTACTATTTATGGGTGTGGTCCCTATATTTTTTAAATTCAAATAATCCTTTAGAGATCATATTGGAACATTCAAGATGCATTCAAATTTTTATCTCCGAATCATGTGACTCCCTAAAGACTTGAGGAAAAATATATAGATAGGTATTGTCAACATATGTGATCGGTATGACTTATGATCATATTTTAGCAAGAATAGACCAATGATCATTAATGGGTATTCTAACCATTATATTTTCTCTAAGCTAGACTTGAAAGCATTTTCCTATATATATCCTTAATAAGCCATTGTTAGATGCACATGATGAGAGAGGTGGAAAATTATTTGTTCATTAAAACATCAAAAGCCTCATTAAATTTTTATCTTTATCATCCCTTAAACCATTATCATGCGTTAGTAGAATGTAAACATATGAAATGGTAATGTTAACACATCAAAAATATAATAACACTAGAGTTATGTGGAAAACCTAAGAAGGTGTGATGATAGAAAAAGGTCCCCTTAACTTGGCCTTGATTTAGTGTTGTAATATTCCTAACATATTTACATTAGTTCTTGGGCCCTTGTGAACTAAATGGATTAAATGATACCTCACTTAGGTTTTGTGACTTGTGTTTTAACTCACTTTCACACTTTTCTAAGGTCTTGTTAATGAATCACACCTAAATAACCTCTTTTTAACATTAATCTTGCCTTATTTCAAAGTTTTGTAAAGTGTTGTAACACACTTTAACACCATTCTAGGCTTATCATTAATAATTAGGCTTTATTATGCTTTGATTTTCCCCATTTTACATCCACAAGCCTTATTTATGTGTATTTTAAAGGATAATCCAAACAAAAGCATTTAAAACACCAAAATCCAAAAAACCCACCTCAAATTCTAAAGGTGGGTCTCATTCGCCATTTTGGGTGAATGAGCCCCCTTAGTTGGGGCCCATCTATCCCAAAATCAAAATTAATTTAAATCTTTGGTAGGATTTTATTCTCCAAGATCCAATGTCAGATTGTAGTGTTCTAATTTTTTGAATTCTTGCATAATTGAGTATAAATACAAGTTTCTTTCATTTATTTCTCACCTAGCAAGTTGAATGAGCATCCTTATAGAGAATTTGAGTTCACCAGAGTATTCAAGGGAAGATTATTCAACATTTTAGAGCATTCTTCAAGCATCAATCATCATGTCAAAGATTGATTGCATCATGTTTATTTTTGTGCTAGCAAAAGTGGTGTAGGGTTTTGTGATTTAAGAAAGCATTGCACTCAAGATCTATATTCTTCAAGCTAGAGTTAAGAACCACCTTCATTGTAGTCATTTCAAGCACACTTCAACACCTTATTGATAGGGTTTGGTGAGTTCTAGCATCATATCTTGTTCATTCATCATTCCCCTTCCATATTTGATTTCATTTCAAGGATTGATTTCCAACAAGGGGTTTAACCAAGGAAAACCCCTATCCACTAACCCCCCAACATTTTCCCCTCTCCTTTGTGTGTGATTTGCAGGGCCAGGTTGTAGATTTTCCAAGCAGCAAGATTGGAGAAGTGTTGCAAAACATCCAAAGTTGTCAAAGTTGTCATCAAGTGTTGAAAAGCCTTGGAGATCATCTATATGTCACAAAAAATTATTGTTTCAGATCTGGAAACCAATTGGGAACAATAGAGAAAAATAATGAGTACAAAATCAACGTTTGAAGCTTTAAAAAAGATTAACTGGACTTTTTCGCCACTTCTAGTGAGTGAGTCATAGTTCTAGTCATTTTTCAGGAATTTTTAGATTCTGATACCCTTTGCCCAAAACCTTTTCCAACATAGTTTCCTAGAAATAGGACTGATTCACCTAGCTTGGTGAATGATTCCTAGTCATTTATAAAACCTGAATTTCCAACAATTTAGACCTTCATTCAACCACCTTCTAGATTCCCAGGCACACACATTCTATTTTACAATTTTTTGTTTCATTTCAACCACTTTTAAGGTCATTTAGTGTTAGTTTACATTCAATTAGGGCTTTGCATTCCATTTTGCATTTCATTATATTTTCCAAGTCTAAACTTGGTGGTGAACCCCTCATTAGATCATATTCAATCCCTATGACAAACCTTAGCAAGATCTCTTTCATCCTTGCATTGAGATCTCAAGGGTTATCCTTGAATGAAATTGGAAATGCGAGTATGATCTATGTCCAAAACCATATGATAGCATCCAAACCACATTTTCACAATTTCATTTTTTTGAACCACACTTTCACCATTTCAGTTTGGTAAACCACTTTTTCACCATTTCATTTTTGTGAACCTGCATTTACAACACTAAATTTCTGAGTTGGACTGCATTTTCATCCTAGATCTTGTCTGCATTAACATTGCATTAGGATTTACATTTGTTAATTTTCATTCTAGGGTTTCAAATTTTGTATTAGTGAAAGCTCATATAGCTTGCATTTTTTCACCCAATTTCACTAAAAATCATTCAAATTTTGTATTTGTATCTCAGATATAGATTAGAAAACATAAAAGCATATAATTCAATTGAAAAATTCTAAAATGTTTGTAAAAAATCATCCCTAGGAATCATTCGCCACCCTAGGAAAATTAGTCCCTCTGCACATTTTGCATTGCATTTTTTGGCATTTAGAATTTAGTTTATCGGTTTCTATTTGTTGTTATTCACTTTCTATTTTAGTTTCCAAATTTTTTGTTACAAGTATTTCATTGTTCTTAGCTTATATTGTATTTTCATTCACATTGCATTCAGTATCCCTTTTATGAGTATTTGGTGTCCTATTTCTAATAGTGCAATGAGATGAAGTTTGAGACACATGTCATCCCATGATAGCACAATCATTGTGCATCTTAGGTTTTCAAGCTCTTTCACTCCTAGTATTGACATTAGTACACTAGATATAGATAATACCCTTAGCAACCCTTTTCCTTCAAGTAGTATGCAAGTTGAAACAAGGAATGATAATGTCTCGCAAGAGAAAATTATTTAGATTTGTGAGGACCTCAAAAAATTACATTACTAAGTGAAAAATGATAAAATCTCAACTACTACCATTCCTACTATAGATAACATTCATCACATTCTTGAAAGTGAATATGGCCTTGACCTTGTGAAAAACATAGTTCACATCTTTGGAAAACATGTGACCCGAGCCACTAGTTATCCTTTACTAACAGGCAATGTTACAATCCAAGGAGGAACTAAAAATCCTCCCTCAAAAATTGCCTCAATACCTATCTATACCACTCCTCAAGTCACAACAACAATGCAACAAGTTAGTAATGTGATTCCTTCCTTGGGTATTCCTGCTAGCATCCCTAGTTGTTATGTGGCATCGCAAGTTGTATCTCCTACCACCTTACCATCTATAAGTATTCCATTCACTTTTCCTTCAAACACATATACCCCTTCACTACTTTCACTTCCCTCTCAAAACACAAGTAATGATCCTCTCATAGCTCAAAATTTCCAAATTTTTTCATCCCTCCAAAAACAAATTACCACTATCAACCATAATAAAAAATGGTCCACCTACATATTATGTCAAAAGTAGTCCATTGTCCTTGGAGATATTGCGAATACTGATGCCACAAGGTATAGAGGTGTCTAGATTTGAGAAATATGGTGGGAAGGGAGGTCCCTTCAACCATTTTAATTCTTATACTACCTTATGTAGTGACTTTATCCTAGATGATAAACTTTTGGCAAAACTTTTTCCTAGATCCTTGAAAGACACCACCTTAGAATAGATTTCCTTTTTATTGAAAAAACTCAATTTGTTCATTCAATGAACTTGTTGAGGCATTTTTCAACCACTTCCAAGTGCATATGACTCCTACAATGAATTTGGCTCATTTGATGGGATGCAAGAAAAAAGAAGAAGAAAATATAATTGACTTTATCTCACGCTATCAATCGCCTTATTCCCAAATAGTTGTCAAGGTACCCAACCCTCATCTTCAAAATATGTTCATATAAACCTTACAAAGAAAAAATCAATACAAGCTTACAATGATGAAATTAACCATCCTCTATGCACTTATGTATTGCACTTCATGATTATCAAAATTCAATTAGTAGTTGAGATACAAAACCACTTCTAGTCAAACTAAGAAATTCGAGCCCACAAGCCCAAACAAGTCCCAACCATTTAGAAGAAAAAAAAAGGGTTCCTCCAATTCAATGCCCCTCAACAAACAACTCAAAATTTCAATAATCAAGTAGTTGGTGTTAAAGCCTTGATACCCTTTACCTATGGGGACTTGAAAAGACAATTCACTCCCTTACTCGATACCCTTCATAACACAATGTCCTAGCTTTTAGACCAAAAAATTATTAACTTGCCTCCTATTAAAACACCTGATCCTAATAAACCTTTACCCCCAAGCTTTAAATCAAATTCTTATTGCCACTATCACTGACAAAATGGACATGACACGGAACATTGTAAGCATATTAAACATCTCGTGCAAGACCTCATTGATTTTGAACGTCTTTCGATCAGAGGTGGTAGTGATCAAGGAAATAAGTCCATTACCCCTCCTAACCAAAACTTGCAAATTTTCACCAACCCCATGCCAAAACAGAATATTTATTTTGTCAAAGCTAATAAAACTATAAAGAATATTGTGATGAATGTTGATATAGATAATGAAAACAATGATATTGTTCAACACGATCCTACCAATAATGATCCTATGGATGAGATGGTAGGAGTGATAGATGTCATCCCTTGTAAGGGTTGACCTAAAAATTCTCTTGATATTTCTTTCTCCTAGGTATGTGCAGGATCATGATGGGCCAAAAAGTGGCGATATGTAAGCCATATGATGGCCCATGTGGCTGACGACCTTTTTCTTACCCAAAATTGATGAAACGAAAAGGGTTTTTAGAGGAGATTCTCAGCTTTCCACCAATATAAATTATTCTTTACTTTGAATTTAATAAATAATTATTATTCATTTTCTATTAGAATTACGAATAAAGTCCCGATTGATAGGCTGATTGAAAAAAATCTATAACTTTCAAACAATATCACATTTTTTGAATCCAAAACATGCGTCACATTCTATGCTTCACATACTATAGGATTAAAAAAAAAAAAATTGAATTTCATGAATTTTTGACCAAGTTAAGGTGGTTAGACAGACGAGCTTTTATATTTGTTAAAAGTTGTAATAAAAAATTCATAATTATTAATTTGCTTGGAAAAAAATTATAGAAAAATATGCATCACATCGGGACATGAATCCTCTACTTATATCTAAAATCTTATAAAAAAATATTATCATTTTATTGTGGTCAGGGTGGTCAGACAGACACCTACTTCTTATTTTCACCTTGAAATTTAAATACTGCTGCATTGAAATTTCAAATTTTCACCAAATAGTTTTTTTTTTTAAATAAAGGTCTAGTAGTTTAGAAACTACATTCAATTTTCTACAGATTCTATTTTTAATTTTTTTTGAAATAATATAGATAACTTATTCAAATTTTTACGTCAGGTTGTCTAACTCTGATTTTTGGTCTTTTTATTGCCACTTAAGGGCCTGCTCTTTCCATGATGATCCTGCACATACCCTCCTCTAAGAATATACTCTAAAATGCATCCAATGGTCCTCTTTACATAACTGGTCATATCTATGACAAGCCCAATAATGGAATATTAATAGATCCCACCTATGGAGAAAATGTGATCACCAAGGAATTTCTAATTTTTCATGAGCTCTATCAAGATATATATGATAAATCGAAAGCATGGATCAAGATATATAATGGATTTACTTGCCCTATGATAGGATCGATCACTCTTCCTCTAAAAATAGGACCAAAAATACTAGATACATCATAATCCATCATCCCACAGTTAGACCAATTTTGTGTGAAGCTAGGCTATCCATAGATTTTCTCCATGAAAGCGGCCCCTTTTGTTGTGTACAAATGCATAAATATTCCATTTGATAATGAAGTATTCACTGTCTACCACAGTGGCTTTAACCCATTATCCGCTATTTAAAGGTAACTTTTCCTTAGATTTCTTTTGGCCAGAACCTATGGAACCTATAAAACCATGAGAGGACTTATTTTCCTTGTCCTATCAAAAGTTCAAGGCAAATAAGATAGAAAAACTATCCCTCTGAAACATGTCCCGACCCACCATCGAGCCCACCATCCTTGAAGAAACCATGTTACAACCTAAAGAAAATCCAAGCACCCAAGACCAACCTAAGACAAAACCCTCACTCACATCCTACAAAAGACTGAGAGACAATGAAAAAATTCCTGTTACGCCCCCTAAAAAAAACCAAGTTTACAAAGTAAAAGAGAAATCGATCAAATAACCTCTTGAGGTTACTTCCATCCCTCCCCTTGGGGAAGAAAATAAACCTATGGTTGATCAACCCACTCCTACACAAATGCATCTTGGAAACAAAACTAAAAGAAACAAAGGTGCTAGAGAGTGTAGGCATAGACATTGTGCTCTTTCTTGCAAGGTACATGATGAGAATAATAAAGAAAATCTAAATCTAAACTTGATTGAAGTAATGCATGACCGCCCCCCCCCACCCTTCACTGAAACAAGATCTTCCAATATAAGCTCCACAACAAGATTTGAACTCTTCCATGGATATTATCATTCGACTTCCTATTGTGATCCACATAGATGATGATGAAGAGGTTACTAAAATTGATGAAGAGGTGCATAATGAATTGAAAAATTGTTTTCCTCTCCCATGAGATTAGATGATAAATATCCTATAAAACATATTAAACCTAGTGCTTCCCCTCATTTGACACTTGCTCTTGTCCCTTCATCTAGTTGCACACCTTTGGTATATAATGAACATGATTGGGAGGTAGATGACCTGCTCATAGATTGATTCTCTTATGCCTTACAAGTCTTGTGCATTATTTTTTTATTTTATTTTTGTTTTTCTTCATTTGATTTCATGTTCATGATGTGATCCCCCATTATGTTTTTTTTGATGAACACTCTCTCTTTGTGACATTCCTCTATTTGTACCTTCATTCTTCTCTATGTTGTCTATCTCTCACTATTTTCTCTCTATATTTTTCATTTTGTCTTGTGTTTTCCTTTTGGGGATGATGTAAGGCATTGCCAAATTCATGTCTCTTCCATGTTGACCCAAAATCTTCTCTTCCATCTTTATCTTTTTCATTTTGTCTATTGTTTTCCTTTTGGGGATGGTGTAAGGCATTGAGACATTCATGCCTCTTCTATGTTGACCCAAAAGATTTTCTTTCATCTTTATATTTTTTATTTTGTCTTTTGTTTTCCTTCTGGGATTACACAAGGCATCAAGACATTCATGTTTCTTCCATGTTGATCTAAAAGGATTTTTCTTTGTTTTAACTCTCTTTGTGTCATTCTTCTAGTTCTATGTGTATTTGGGGAATGATGACAGTTTCATCTCTCTCAAACAACATTGTAGCAAGAACATCCTGACCCCAAATCTATAGATCCATTATGTGTTTTTTGTTTTCATTCTGGGGGCAACCCCTTTCTTTTCTTTTCTTTTTCACATGGCCTAGCTTTACTTGGAAACATATGACTTGGCATAGGGATTTCCAAGTTGGCTCTCATGTCTTCTTTATTTTTTGGATTTATCATTGGATACTTTAAAGTAATGGCTCATACTATGATGTTTAGCAATTCTTTTAAAGTTGGGGCATACATTGCATTATTCTTTTTCATTTTCCTTTTACATGGTTCATGGTGCAATATTCTTACTTTGTATATAATGTGTTTTTTTTAATTTGTAGATGACATTGGGTGTGATGTCCTTTAGTAGCATGATCTCTCTTAGCATATTGCATTCCTCTTAGTGGCTTGATGCGACACATTCCATCCCCTAAGTTGTGAATATTTAATACTTTGATGTATTATCTCTTGGAGACATTAGGCACAATGTTCCCTAGGTTAAATACCTCACATGAACTAAGAAAGACTCCTTTGAACATTCCCTTATTGTTTCATTTTGTATTTTTCACTATATGGACACATTGCATAACACATATTGTATTCCTATGGGCCATTGTGGTTTTCATGAGCTCCAAGTATATAATTTTTTTCTTTTCTCATGAAGCTTGAAATTTTTTTTTGTGTCGTGCCTTATTAAAGTTATCAGGAGTTATGAATTTGGTATGGTTTGAGCGCGAAGCCCAATAGAGGCATGAATTTCCCCATCGCCACTTATGTGTGTGTGTGAGTGCATAATATCCATGGGTGTATGTTTCTCACCTTTTAGGCCTTCTCACCTGGCATACATCTTGAATTTTTGTCGCCTCAAAGTGAGTATGAATTTTTTAGATGAACAACCTATATCTAATCCACATTGTGATGGAAAAACAATCGAAGATTGATCTAATATTTTTACGTTTTCATTTTCCTTGATCTTTGGCAGTGTATGATTGTGCCTTGTTGTTTCTCTCTATCATTATCATGTGCCCTCCTTTGCGCTTATGTTGGTTTTCCATAGGACCTTGGTCTTGGGGGCTTGCACACCCCCTTGGTCATGATTGTCCTATATTGCCAACATTGGTACATTTAAAACCCCCTTGATCATTATGGAATTTGGTCTACTTTAGTGTCAGTTGGAAGCTAATTCCTCCTCTCACTAAAGTGGGGGCTAGATGTAATGATGGAAAAATGTCCCCTTAACTTGGCCTTGATTTAGTGTTATAATATGCTTAACATATTCACATTAGGTTTTGGGCCCTTGTGAAGTAAATGGATTAAATGATACCTTAATTAAGTTTTGTAAACTGTTGTAACTCACTTTCACACTTTTCTAAAGTCTTGTTAATTAATCACACATAAATAGCCTCTTTTAAACATTAATCCTGCCTTATTTCAAAGTGTTGTAAAGTGTTGTAACACACTTTCAAACTTCTCTAGGCTTACCATTAATAATTAGGATTTATTATGCTTTAATTTGCCCCATTTTACATACACGAGCCTTACTTATGTGTATTTTTGAGGATAATCTTGAAAAAAACATTTAAAACACCAAAATCTGAAAATCCACCTCAAATTCCTAAGGTGGGACTCATTCGCCATTCTAGGAGAACAAGTCCCCTTAGGTGGGACCTATTCACCTAGGGTGGCGAATGAGTCCCATTTAGCTCAAAATCAATTTTAATTTAAATATTTGACATGATTTTATTCTCCAAGATCCAATTTTAGCTTGTAGTGTTGTAATTTCAAGAATTCTTACATAATCGTGTATAAATACAAGTGTCATTCATTCATTTCTCACCTAGCAAGTTGAATGAGAATCCTTATAGAGAATTTGAGTTCACAAGAGTATTCAAGAGCATTCAAGGGTAGATTATTCAAAATTTTAGAGCATTCTTCAAGCATCAATCATCATGTCAAATATATCTTGTATCATGTTTGTTATTGTGAACACAATTATGGTATAGGGTTTTGTGGTTCAAGAAAACATTTTACTCAAGATCTATCTCCTTCAAGCTAGTGTCAAGAACCACCTCCATTGTATCCATTTCAATCATACTTGCAACACCTTATTAACAAGGTTTGGTGAGTTGTCGCATCATATCTTTTTCAATCATCATTCTCCCGAGGTCCATATTTGATTTTATTTCTAGGATTGATTTCCAACAAGGGGTTTGACCAAGGAAAAAACCTATCTACTAAACCCCAAAAATTTTCCCCTCCTTTGTGTGTGATTTGTAGGGATATTTTGTAGATTTCCTAAGGAACGAGATTGGAGAAGTGTTGCAAAACATCCAAAGTTGTCAAAGTTGTCATCAAGTGTTGAAGAGCCTTGGAGATCATCTACAGGTCACAAATTGTTGATTCAGATCTAGAAACCAATCAGGAAGAGTAGAGAATGTTGGTGTATGGATTGTAGTGTTGTCATTGATGGAAACCTAAGTCACTAATAAGATCCATAGCTTAGTACTGGTCCCTACAAGGAGACATAGTAAAGAACTAGCTACTACCAAAAATAAGAGTAAAGAATAGGGTATCTGATTAATATTATGCATCATCTGCTTATCAGTTCATGTTTTGCATCTTAGGGAAGGTTTCTAGGTATCTAGAATACCTTATTCTAGAGTTTGTGCTAGTGCATTCACTGGTGTACGATCTTTGTGATCTGGTGCACTAATTTTCTTGTTATATGTGCTAGAAGGCTGACTTGGCGAAATTAGTCGTTGTAGATGCTAAAGAAGTAATTTGTTAAATTTTTCTATGTTTGAATATCTTTATTTGGGTCCTCACTATTCTTTGACTGACTATGGGTGGTGCGCATAAAGAATTAGTTATGGATTTAGCCGATAGTTGAAAATTATTTTATGTTTTATGAAAGTCGACATATGAATGATCAAATCTTTGGTAGCAGATATATATATTAGATCAGTTGTATCATTTTGAAGAAGTGAATGTGTGTGTGATGTAAAATTCATCTGTGTATGGATTTGTGATGCGAATTATAGAGTAGAGTAGAGAGAAGAGCATAATCAGACAAAAGGTCCATAATTTGATCTATGAGCCTAATCGGAACTGTAACCCGACATAAGTAGATGCTACTACTTCAGCTCAACCTTTGAGATGGTCAAAATCTAAAGATTTTGTAAGGCATTGAGCCTTTATATTTTGAGCAATGAGCTCTAGGCACTGAGCTTGAATGCAGGTGCATTCCCTTTTTGTAAAACTTATATTTGGGTACTCAAATTGTGGATTGACCTCGGTCATGGTTTTTTTCCTAACAGGGTTTCCATGTAAAAATCCTTTTGTTATGGTGTTGTGGATGATTACTTTGTGTGTTTTCATCTTTCCTTTGGTTTAATGTTGAGATGGTTTAAATATTAGATTAATAATTGTCAGATTTGTAGAACATTGATTCACCCCCCCCCCCCTTCTCAGTGTTCCCTTTAGTCCAACAGTTGGTATTAGAGCATTTGGTTCCTCTGAAGAAGTTTAGCAGCTTGAGGTGGATCTTGGAATGTAATGGACTCTAGTAGTCTTCAACAACAACTTTTGGTGGCACTTGATGACCTTGACTGGTCTAAAGCAGAAGTTTGGGAATTGAAAGAAAATCTGAAGGATGCTAAGAAATTCATTCAGTCATTGAAGGATCATATTGTTAAATCCAGGGAAAAGAGGAAGGATCTTTGTGATCACATTAAGCAGAAAGAGCGAAAACATGGATGATGCTCACTTGAATCAAACCTTGAAGGAAATAACTAAAGAACGTGAAAAGCTTGTCAGAAACAATGCTACCCTAAAGCATGAAATGGAATCCATGGTGATGAAGCTAACTAGAGAAATTGAAGATAGAAAGAAAAATGAGGAGAAACTTGCTTAATTCTTAAAAGAAAGATTTGATGAAAACAAAAGAATAAATGGAGAATTCATTCAGTTCGAAAGTGAATTGGAACAATCCAAAAACAATGACGAACAACTTGAACAATAGATTATTATTCTTAGAGATGAACTTACTTCTGCGAAGGAATACAAGGAGAAGTTTAAGATTAGTTCTATTAAGCTTGATGACCTGACTCAAGGAAAAAATAATGCTAAAGATAAGCGAGGTCTTGAATATGACAAAGGAGAAAGTTCTGGATCTGGACAAAGAAATTTCAAGGATGGAAATCAGATGAACAAAGGTGGAAGGTATCTGCTAAGACAACCTAATGCTCAAAATTTTAATGGATACTATTTTTCCTAAAATAAATTTAGTCATATGGCTACTCAGTGTAGAAGTAAAATGAAATCAAGTAATTCATCATTCTCTGGTTAGTGAACATTTTAAATGCAAAAAGTTTGTTCATAAATAAATTGAATGCAGGAATGTGTCAAACTATTCTATTAGTAGAAGGAATGTTGAATGTTATACCTGTGGAAAAATTGGACATATTTATAATCAATGTAGATCAAGAAGAAATCAATGGAATGATTGGTCTCGATAAGGAAATATTGTGTTATAATTGCAACAAATATGGTCACATTGCAAGATTTTTCAGAAACAAAAATGTGGGCAAAAATGTTTGGTATACAAAGACATAAATACACAGAAAAATGATAAAGGAAAAGGAAAAATTATTATGGATGAAATAAGAGATCAGATGAAGAATACATGGGGGTATGTGTAGGATCATCATGGAAAAAATAGGCCCTTAAGTGGCAATAAAAATTAGAAAATCAGTGTTAGGCAACTTGATGTAAAAATTTGAATAAATTATCTTTATTATTTCAAAAATATGTAAGAATAGAATCTGTAGAAAATTGAATGTAGTTTCTAAACTACTAGGTTTATTTTTATTTTCTTAAATCTATTTGGTGAAAATTTGAAATTTCAATGCAGTAGTACTTAAATTTCAGGGAAAAAATAAGAAGTAGGTGTCTGTCTGACCACCCTAACCACAATAAAATGATAATATTTTTTTATAATATTTTAGATATAAGTAGGGGACTCATGTCTCAATGTGATGCATATTTTTCTATAATTTTTTTCCAATTAAATAATTCATTACTATATTTTTATTATAAATTTTGAAAAATATAAAGACTCGTATGTCTAACCAACTTAACTTGGTCAAAACTTCATGAAATTCATTTATTTTTAATCCTATAGTATGCAAAGCATAGAATGTGATGCATGTTTCAGATTCAACAAATGTGATACCATTTGAAAGTTATAGATGTTGTTCAATCAGCCTCAATCAAGACTTTAGTCATAATTCAAAAAGAAAATGAATAATAATAATTTATTAAATTCAAAGTAAAGCATAATTCATATTGGTGGAAAGTTGAGAATCTCCTTTAAAAACCTTTTTTGTTTCATTAATTTTGGGTAAAAAAAAAGTCGTCAGCCACATGGGCCATCATATCACTTAGATATCGCCACTTTTTGGCCCATCATGATCTTGCACATACCCATGGGTAAGGAAGAATGAATTTGATGCTTGAAATGGTTCTACACTGAAACCTGCTTCTAGTAATTCCTATGGAAATTGATTTCAGGCCATTGGCCCAAGGGGAGTTTTTCAAGAAAATCCTTTTACCCCTCTCCGTAAGCTGGTACCGAATTGCAAAAAGATTATCCAAAGGTGTATTAATGATCTATAGATGATCTGAAAAACACTCACAAGGAAATTCAAGAAATTGAAGGTGCGCAAAAATTGTTTTCTTTCATTGTCTCAAAAAATAGGGTATCTGAAATACCTAGGGAAAAATCATTTATTACAAGTGTGCAAGTTATAAAAGGCAAGTTGAAACTCTCATTTTTCACTTTGCATCGAATAATGGAAGAAGGAAAGCACTTGGTAGGAGAATCCCAAAGGAGAAAAAATAATTCAGCGGTGAATCTCAAAATTCATTAGGTATTTCAATTGTTTTTTGAATTTCCATATAATTTGGTGTGCACGGTTGTACGAAAGGAAAAATAGAACAAACCAAAGGGTTAATCAATTTAGATGAATACAACAGTGACAAGATTAGATCCATGAGAAAGATGTTGTTTCCCAATGAATTGAAATGGGTGAAAGAAGCCAAACACAAGAATTTTCACATTTGGAATGAGTTTCCCTATTTTGAGAATGTGAAAATCATCAAATTCATTTTGAGCAGATTGAACAATTTGAAACTTTAATTTTGGAAAAACCCTACATCATTTTGAAAGAAGTAATTGAAAATTTATCTAAATTATACAAATTTGAGGATATACCGAGAAAGAAATTCATCCAAAATAAAGAAGTTGAAACCCTAACTAGAGTTATTGGAGATCAAAGGGCGTTGATAATCTCAAAAATCAAAAACTTTGTAACAAGGTACATTGCGCATGGCATATTATATAAAATTTTCTTCAGAAACAAAGAAGGAGCAACTTTGGCTGGTCCAATCTACATCTCACACAAAATGATAATGGACGGTCAGGACTTTGACCTATGCTAACTGTTAAAGGATCAATTGATGGAAAATGTGCAATTAACAAAGGAGAGAGGTTACCCTTTCAGGTTTAGTACTCTGGTCATATGTCTAGTAATTTACTTTCTGAATTGTTTACCAATGAACAACAATATGGTGTGGAAAGTAAATGAACCAGTATGCAAACAAATCTACACACACTCTAAAATTTTGGCTAACTATGATCAAGAATTTGAAAGTTTATTTAAGAGTTTTCTAGAAAAGCTTGGCTCAGTTGGTATTTATCTTCCGATAAGGGCACTTGATGTTGGTTCCTCTTCCAATGAGATGGAGAGAAAGAAGAAAAGAGAAAAATAAATTGTCGTTTGTACTCCTTCAAAATGCAAGATTCTAAAAATTGAGGGAGAAGGAAAGAAGTAGGAAATTATGGATATACCAGATGAGGAATTCAATGAGGAAACTAAGGAAATACAAGGAAAAGAGCAAGATTCAACTAAAATAGAACAAGAAAAGGAAATGGTAGAAGCAAGTGATGAAGAAGATGATTTGACAAAAGAGAAGCTACAACAGCTTATTCACAAGGAAGGTGGAATTCATAAAATTGCTAAATCAAGGTCTATCAGATCCTCAGATGATCAGGATATGATTCCAAGTGTACTAAGTGCTCATGTTGTGCTCAATCAGATCAAATTGGAGATTTTGCAAAATATTTTACTTGAAGAAATCATTGAATGCATTAAGGAAACTATGGACTATGACTTTCAAAACAAAGAAGAAGGAGAAATAATCTCTCATTTGAAGGAGTAGTTGAGGCTATCACTTACCAAGTTGAAAAAGAGGATGAATGAGCTGAGACAATACATAAGTGCAAAAAATAAAATGTACAACTATTGCATTTGTTGGCCTCATGAAGTAGGGAAATACAAAGAGAAGTTGGAGCAAATTGAAACAAAATTAAATGGGATTGGTAAAAGTTTTGATATGTTTCAGGATGAGGATGGTATAATCAAGAAAATAATTCAAGAGCTACAGTCTAAGCACACAAAAGTTCAGTTCACTAAAAACACACTTGTGGACACTTTTTGGAAATTGAAGGACCTAACTGAATGTAAACTAGAATAGATGGTTGAGATACTGAGGAAAGGTGAGAAATTAGAGGATGAGATCACAATTACATAATCCCTCACTGAGATTGTGAACAAGACATATAAGAATAGCAACATGATCATAATCATTGGGATTGTAATAGAAGCTTGGAAGAAATTCCTCTTGGATATGAAAGAGAATCACAAGATAATCTTCTAACTCAAGTAGTAGTTGTTCTTTTTCAAATTTTGAAAACAATTTTGAAGTTTTGGTTATATTTTAAAAGGGGAGATTGAACACGTGTTTTGTCGACATAAGGCTTTCAGTTTTGTCAATTGTTGGAATATGGATTCTAGCTTTGTCATTGATGTCAAAGGGGGAGAGAAAGCAGTGAAAAATGCCTCATCAATCTAAGGGGCAGCTATGTTTTGAAAATTTGAAATTTGGCAGCAATACTCATATTGGTTTTGACAGTTAGTCAATTTTCACAAGTGTTGCCATCAATGACAAAGGGGGAGATATTTGGCATATGGCTTGTATTGTTGTCATTGATGGAAACCTAAGTCATTAATAAGGTCCATAACTCAGTATTTGTCCCTACCGGCAGACAGAGTAAAGAACTAGCTACTACCAGAAGTAAGAGTGAAGAAGAAGGTATCCAGTTAATAATATGCATCATCTACTTATTAGTTCATGTTGTGCATCTCAGGGAAGGTCTTCACGTATCTGGAATACCTTATTCTAGATTTTTGTGCCAGTACATTCACTGGTGTACAATCTGGGTGATCCGATGCACTAACTTTTTGATTATCTATGCTAGAAGGCCAACTTGGGAAAATTAGCCATTGTGGATGTTTAAGAAGTAATTTTTTAAATGTTTCTATGTACGAATATGTTTATTTGGGTCCTCACTATGCTTTGAACAACTATGGGTGGTGTGGATAAAGAATTAGTTATGGATTTATACAACAGTTGAAAAGTAATTTATGTTTTGTGAAAGCCGACATATGAATGATCAAATCTTTGGTAGCGGATATATATATGAGATCGGTTGTATCATTTTTAAGAAGAGAATGTGTGTGTGATGCGAAATATATTAGTGTGTGGTGTGAAATTCAAAAGGATAGTGGTGCAAATTCTTCTGTGTATGGATTTGTGATGCGAAATATATTAGTGTGTGGTGCAAAATTCAAAAGGATAGTGGTGCAAATTCATCTGTGTATGGATTTGTGATGTGAATTGTAGAGCAGAGTAGAGCGAAGAGAAGAATCAGGTAGACGGTCCAAAATCTAATCTATGAGCCTAACTGGAACTAGAACCTAGCATAAGTAGATGCTACTTAATCTGAACATTTTGTAAGGCAGTGAGCCTTTCTATTTTGAGCAGTGAGCTCTAGGTAGTGAGCCTGAATGCAAACTGTGCATTCCCTTTTTATAAAAATTATATTTGAGTACTCAAATTGTGGATTGACCTCCACCATGGTTTTTCCCCTAATAGGATTTTCACGTAAAAATCGTTGTGTTATGGTGTTGTGGATGATTAATTTGTGTGTTTGAATCTTTCCTTTTGCTTAATGTTAAAATGGTTTAAATATTAGATTTGCAGAACACTGATTCACCCCCCCCCCTCTCAGTGTTCCCTTAAGTCCAACAGAATAGACTTAGAAGTACAAAATCAACTTTTGAAGCTTCAAAAAACCCTAACTAGACTTATTCACCACTTCTGGCGAATGAGTCCTAGCTCTAGTCATTTTTCAGAACATTGCAAATTCTAACAGCCGTTTGCCCAAAACCTATTCTGAAATGGTTTCCCAGAAATAGGATTGTCTCGCCTAGCTTGGTGAATGAGTCCCATTCAAACATTCATTAAACCACCTTCCAAATTCCTAGGTGAACACATTCTATTTTATAATTTTTTGTTTTATTTCAACCACTTCCTATGTCATTTAGTGTTAGTTTGCATTCAATTAGGGAGCTTTGCAATTCATTATATTTTCCAAGTCTAAATTTGGTCGTGAACCCATCATTAGATCATATTCATCCCCTAGGACAACCCTTAGAAATATCTATTTCTCCCTTGCATTGAGATCTCGAGCATTATCCTTAAATGAAATTGGAAATATGGGTAATTTCTATTTCCAAAACCATATGATAGCATCCAAACCACTTTTTCACCATTTCGGAAGGGAAAAAACATCACGAGGATTAGCTCACAATATATAGTAATAGCAACACCAAATACAATAGGCTCACTACTAGAGGGCTCACTACCCAAAATAAAGAAGGGCTCATTGCCAAATGACTCACTATCAAAAAGAAAGAAGGTAGAAGAAGGGGTGGCTCACTGCTAATTTGAACTAATCATAATGGGTATGTGTAGGATCATGATGGGCCAAAAATTTGTGATATGTAAGTGATATGATGGCCCATGTGGCTGATGACTTTTTTTATCCGAAATTGATGAAATGAAAAGGGTTTCTAAAGAAGACTCTCAGCTTTCCACCAATATAAATTTTGCTTGACTTTGAATTTAATAAATAATTATCATTCTTTTTCTATTTGAATTATGACTAAAGGCCTGATTGATAGGCTGATTGAAAAATATCTATAGCATTCAAAAAAATGATTTTCATGATGTTTTGACCGGGTTAAGGTGGTCAGACATATGATTTTTTTATATTTTTAAAAGCTACAAATAAAAAAAATCATAGTTAATTATTTACTTGGAAATAAATTACAAAAAAATATGCATCACATTGGGACATGAGTCCTCTACTTATATCTAAAATTTGATAAAAAAAATATTATCATTTTATTGTTGTTAGGGTGGTCAAACAGACACCTACTTCTTATTTTTTCCTTGAAATTTAAGTACTACTGCATTGAAATTTCAAAATTTCACCAAATAGATTTTTTTAAATAAACCTAGTAGTTTAGAAACTACATTCAATTTGCTACAGATTCTATTCTTACATATTTTTGAAATAATATAGATAACTTATTCAAATATTTACGTCAAGTTGCCTAACTCTATTTTTCTGAATTTTCATCCCCACTTAAGGGCCTACTTTTTCCATGATGATCCTTCACATGCCTTAATGCATCTCTATTATGATGAAGTTATAGTTATATTGAAGGAAAAATAACTAATTCAACAGAGTAAAATCTATACACGTACTCACTGCATCTGAGAGTCATGGGCATTAAACCTCACACTCAAATCAATGTACTTGATCACTTTCAGATCTTGTAGATCACACTCATTCTCTAACTAATCCACACAATAAATCAGCTTGTATTTATACCATCCATGACCTAAGAAAATTCTCAATTAGGTCGGCCTTAAGGAAATGTATGCGCCTCAACCTGGCAACGTCAAATAGGTCAGCACCAAACATGTTCATGGTGTAAAGAAGTGAAGTTTGACCATGCCACAACTTAATTGGGAAACAAATCTATCTCGACACACTTCTCAACACTTTCATAAACAACAATTATCCTCTACAATTAGTGATAGCATGCTAGGTCGGCCAAAATTGCATTAACACTAACAAGTGACTTCAAACACACCTCTTCTGGTCATGAAACATCTTGTGGACCATACATAAATAATCTAAAATATCTCAAAACACTCCACATCATCAGAATATTTTCTACTACTACTACAACCACCTAAAACTTAAGATCACCTTTATTCTCTGCAACTAGACACACTAGAATAGACATCCAACACACCATTGAGCAACCTTGCAAAATATTGAAACATCTAAAAATTCAAGGGAAGGTAGATACAAAATATATAATCACATTCCTAGATCCACAAGACAAGAATCGCCACTGAAGAGAAATGTGGAACAATATGATTTCTCATAGACACCCTATTTCACAAGATAGACATATTCTCAAGCACATCTTCCACTGTAGTATGATCGAAAACCTAAAAATATAGATATAGAACCTCTCAACACCTTTAATCATCATATTTAAACCATTTAGGCATATCTTCAACCATAAATAAATGTGGAGCATAACACTAAACACCACTTTGTCACACTGAACTAACCTTTATTCATTTTTTTTGAAGAGACCTTGGAAAGAAAGTGAACCAACTACATCAACAACACTACTAACATATCTACAAAACATCTACAACATATCTCATAAACTATATCACATCCAAATATCTCTCCAAGAACAACTTCTACAACTATACTAAAGTAAGACATGTCAATGACAACACCAATAATAATGTGTTGACATCAATACCAACAACTCAAGGTTTCCAAAAAATCCAATGCTAGGGGTTGACATCATCAACACCAAAAAAATTCCAACATTATCTTTATATAACATTTTGACATCAATGACAACACCCAAACAACTCAAGCTTCCAACGATCTCCCCCTTTGTCAGTCATGGAAACACTAGTTCTTAAACATCATCAACAACAAATCATACCAACAATAAATTTACAACAAGAAGCACTCCCCTTGACTAGAGAAACTCTTTACTCTTCATACTATCTTCACATGTAACACTGCCTCTCTTCCCCTATATTCAGATAATATTTTTCCATACACTGCACTAGCTCTCTCCATGTATTTTTATTCTCTCTCCCCCCTTGACAACATTCAAATTGAAACACTTTCACCTTTCACAAATTATTTGCATAGGTTTGCATACATCACTTGTAACACCAACAAGAAACTACATTCATTTTTCTATACACTCCCCCTTTGGAGCACAAAATATGATTTATTTGGCTTCACCAACCAACAATTCTACTACCTGCTCCCCCTAAGAGGTAGCCTTCCCTAGTCTAAAACAAAAGAATAAATCTTGAATTTCTCCACTATACTGATGCACACTCTTATGCATCTAGCTGAAATAAGGAGGTGAAATAAGGAGGGGAAATAAGGCCCCCTTACTTCAGTCAGAGATAGTCAAATATATCTTTAGGAAGATCCTTTGTGAAAATATCTACAACTTGATCCTTTATAGGCACATAATCCATCTTTACCTCATTTTTTACAACCTTCTCTCTCAAGAAGTGATACTAGATTGAGATATTTTTTTTTATTGAATGCATCACCATATTCTTTGATATATTGATAGTACTCTTATTATCACACAAGATAGAAATAGGTTCATTATATGAAATTATGATATTCTTCAATGTCTACTTCATCCATAACACTTGTGTGCACAATAAGATGGTGTTGCAATAAAATTTTCTTCTATAGTAGATAATTACACTTATTCCCACTTCTTACTCAACCATGAAACCAATCTACTTCAAAGAAAGAAAGAACCTCCACTTGTACTTATTAGGCCATACACACAACCTACCCAATCTACATATGTATTGGCACTCAAAGAGAAATTAGTATCCTTTAGATACCATAAATCATACTCTGGATTACCCTGCAAATATTTTAATATCCTCTTTGTTGTTGCCACATGTGATTCTCTAGGATCTTCATGGAATTTGGCCACAAGAAAAACTGCATGCATGATATTTGGTCTAGTACCAATTAGATATAACAATCCACCAATCATTGATCTATACTTTATTTGAAAAGTCTTAGGGGATTCATCGTTCTTGCTCAAATTATAATGAGTAACCATAGGATTACATACCAGTTTAGAGCCTTCCATTCCAAACTTCTTTAGAATTTCTTTGAAATACTTTGATTGTGAAATGAATATTCCTTTATTTGTATGATTAATTTGTATCCCAAGGATGAAATTCATCTCCCCAAACATAGACATCTCAAACTCTTTATGTATCTCTTCTACAAATATCTTGCAAATACCTTTATTTCCTCCAAAGATTATGTCATCAACAAACACTACCACAATCAAAATTTGATCCTTCTCAACTTTAAAATAAAAAATGATATCTATGGGACCATTATTGAATCCTTGCAGCACTACAAAAAGTGCCTATCCAACCTTACATTTCAAGATCCAAGAGATTGCTTGAGTCCATACAATATCTTCTTCAATTTGCAAACCATATTAGGATCATCTAATAACTGAAAGCCTTTTGATTGTTCAATGTATACCTCTTCTCCCAATTCACCATTCAAGAATACAGACTTCACATTCATCTGATAAACTATGAATTCCTTATGTGTTGCAATGTCCAAAAAAATCCTAATGGCCTCCATTCTTTCCATTAGAGAAAACATCTCCTCAAAATATATTCCTTCCACTTGTGAGTAGTCCTTAGAAACAAGTCTAGCCTTATTTTTAACAAATTCTCGATTCTCATTTATCTTTTTCTAGAATAATACCCATTTATTTCCTATTACATTCTTATTTGTTGGTCTTGAGACTCATTCCCAAGTCCGATTGTTCTCAATCTACATCAACTTTTCTTCCATGGCTTTGGTCTAATTCTTATCCTTATATGCCTCAATCACTGTCCTAGGTTCCACATTGGAAAATAGACACAATTTTACATGTTCTTTGGTCATAGAAACTTTTCTTCTTGTCAACACACCTCTTCTCTTATTACTAATAATCTAATCGTCAAAATGATTCTTCTCCACATACTTTGGAGTCTTAGGAATCCTTTCTAGAGGTGCTTCATCTTCAACCTACATCTCTTTTTCCTTTTCTTCTTCTTTTCCTTCTTCTCTACAAGAGAACTCATCACATTCATATCCTTCTATCAATACTGATCTTTTATGTGGTTCTTCATCTGCTTTGACACTTGCAATTTCAACTATCTTCTTTAGCCTGTTGGTGTAGCATCAATGAGCCTTTCTTCTTGTAGAATATCCAAGGAAGATTCCTTCATTTGACCTTTCATCAAACGTTCTCAAGTTTTCTTCATGTCTTTTGATATAACATTTCATTCCAAACACTTTGAAATATTTGACAGTAGGAGTTCTTCCATACCATAGTTCATAGGGAGTGTTTGAACTATTTACTCTTGCTTTTACTTTATTGAGTATGTATACTACAGTGTGAATAGATTCTCTCCAATAGATATCTAATAGATTATCTTCCTTCATCATTGTCCTTGTTTCTTCATAAACAGTCCCATTCTTTCTTTCCACAACTCCATTCTACTGAGAGGTTCTAGGGGATGACAAATGCTTCTTTATTGCATGATCTTCATAAAAATTGTTACTCATTAGAGGTGAAATCTCTACCTAAATCATACCTTAAGCATTTTATTTTCATATCCATTTCCATCTCAACCATAGGGTAAGTGCACCAAGATGGTTCCCAAAAAGGGGACTTAAGTGGACAACTTTTCTCTGAAATCAAGAAATACTAACCTTGGACATGAAATTGAGGATACTTACACTCAAAATTTTGAGATAGAACAAAAGAAGGATTCAAGTGCTCTGAATCTACTTTCTAAACTACTAATTTATTTTGAAAATAGTTGAGATTAAGGGGTTCAAATGAAGGATGTACATAAATTGGTGTTGTTTTTTTCATAAAAACATAACATAGAAACTCTTGTACGACCCTCGTATGGTGAATTTTTTTTAGTATTTTTAAAATTTCTATGGTAAGAAGTTAGCTAACAGTATGTAGTTGATGCATGATTTTTTTGATAATTTTTTAATGAAGATTTTATTTTTTACTAATTTTCTAAGTGGACACTTCCTAGAAAATAAAATTTTGGTTGTGCTACCCCTACAAATTTTGGAAACTAATTGAATATTTATTTTAAAATTTGTAGAATGGAGTCTAGTATCTAAAAATGTAATATATTTGAAAATTCAATGAACGGTTAATTTATAATGAAAAAAACACCAAACACTTCTTTTTGGCAAAAAAGAGACATACAAACAAAATAAATTATGGATGAAAGGCTTAACATTGTTAGAAAGTGAAAAAAATTACATTGTTGGATAGCTAAGAGAGAACCCAACATTATCCATGTGTTTGATTTTATCGATATTGAACCACATGCAATCCTAACAGTGAGCACGAACCCGATTATGTGAAAAATTATAGAATTTGCAAAAACACATCTTCAGTCATTGATAATTCCCTCCAAGCCTTTTGGTTGGTAATCCAAGGAAAATACCAATCCTAAGGCTTGGGGATCCCCAAAGCAAGATATAATGCGAGCGCGTTATAACGCGAACATTATATCTCAGTTTTGACATGTTTTGTGAATGCATTTTTTGCGTTTTGTGAATGCATTGACAAAACACAAGCACGTTTTAATGTGCTCACGTTTTCATCTACATAGAAATTTTTTTCTTCTCTTTATCTTATCTCTTTCTTCTTGTTATCTTTGAGGGAAACTATATACATGAAATAAACATTTAAGTATAAGTTGACATTTACATATGGACATTTACTTCCTTATACTTTGAGTTATATTTCATGTATATAGGCAAGATGTTTGAGAGTGGTTTTAGATCTCTAGGAATTATATTGCAAATTCTAGTTTCTGGAAGATCTTAAAAAATTTAGACTCAGTCAAATTTTAGTAATCAGCATGTCAAATTTTAGTAATCAGGAGGTCAAATTTTAGTAGTCAGCAAGTTCTATCATCTTTCTCTCTCACTCTCTCCTTCTCTCTTCTCTTTATCTCTCCACTCCCTCCCTCTCTCCCCTCTCTCTCTTCTAGTTTTTGGAAGATCTCACAAATTTCAAAGTTAGTCAATTTTCAATAATTAGGAGGTCAAATTTCAGTAATAAAAAAATTGTATTATTTCTCTCTCTATCTCACTCTTTTTTATCCCTTACACTCTAGACCTCTCTCTCACTATCTCTATCCCTTTTTCTGACTCTCTCTACCTTGATCTCAAGAACTCTCTCTCTCTGTTTCTCTCCTTTTCCCTCTAATTCTCTCTACCTCACTTCTCTCTCCCTCCCTCCCTCCCTCCTTTCCTCTCTACTTATCTCTATCTCCCCCCTCCATCTCTCTCTCTCTCTACCTACCTCTCCCTCCATCACTCCCTATCACTCTCTCCATTTATCTCTACCTAACCTCTCTCTCACCTCCCTCTCTCTCACCCCCCTCTCTCTCCCTCTCTTCTTCACTATCTACTCCCTATCTACCAATCCCTCTCTCTACCTACCTCTGCATCCATCAAACCTTACCACCCTCTCTACATATCTCTATCTCACCTTTCTATCCCTCCCTACCTCTCCCTCCCTCCATCATTCCCTATCTACTTCTCTCTATCTCTACCTCTCCTTGCATATCTACTTATCTTTATATCCTCTCTCCCTCTCTCTACCTACCTCTCCTTCCACCACTCTTTATTTCTCTCTATCTCACCTCTCTTTCCCTCACTAAATATCTCTCCCTCCCTCTCTACTTAACTATATCTCCCCTCTCCCTCTCTACCTAGCTCTGCAACCATCACAGCCTACCACTTTGTCTCTATTACTTTCTATCTCACCTCCCACTCTCTCCATCCATACCTCTCCCTCTCCTTCCCTCTCTACTCTCCACCTCCCTAATCCCTCTCTACCTACCTCTCCATCCATCACTCCCTAAAACTCTCTCTACACCTCTCTATTTTTCTTCTCTCCCTCCCTCCCTCATTCCCTCTCTACTTCTCTCTCTCTACCTCCCCTTCCCTCTCTAATTATATTTATCTCCCCTATCCCTCTCTCTCTCTCACTAGATGTCTCCATCCCTACCTTTTCTCTTATCTACTCTCTATCTGTCATCTCCCTCCCTCTACCTCTCTCTCTCTCTCCTCTTTATCTCACCATTCTCTCTTTCCCTCTTTGTAACTCTCTACTTCTCTATATGTCATGATTCTCTCTCTACATATCTTTATCTCACCTATCCCTCTTTAACTCTCCCTTCCTCCCTTCTCTCACCCACCCTCCCTCCTTCCCTCTATCTCTATATCTCTCTACTTCTCGGTATCTCACCTATCCCTCTCTACCTACATATCCATCCTTCACTCCCTACCACACTCTCTCTATTTCTGTCTATCTCACCTCTCTCTCACCTCCCTATCTCCCCCTCCATACCTCTCCCTCTCCTTCCCTCCCTACTCTCTATCTCCATAATCCCTATCTACCTACCTCTCCATCTATCACTCCCTACCACTCTCCCTACACCTCTGTATCTCGATTCTGTCCCTCCCTTATTATCTCTCTACTTCTCTCTACCTCTCCTTCTTTCTCTAATTATCTTTATCTCTCCTAGCCCCCTCTCTCTCTTAGTAGATGTGTCTTTCCCTACCTTTTCCCCTATCTACTCTCTATCTATCCTATCCCTCCATCTACCTCTCTCTCACTCCTCCCTCACCCTATTTCCCTCTCACTCTCTCCTCTCTATCTCACCATTTTCTCTTTCCCTCACTATAACTTTCTCCTTCTCTATGTCACCATTCTCTCTCTACTTATCTTTATCTCACATATCCCTCTTTACCTCTCCCTTCCTCCCCTCTCTCACCCACCCTCCCTCCTTCCCTCCATCTCTATCTCTCTCTACTTCTCTCTATCTCACCTATCCCTCTCTACCTGCATATCCCTCTATCACTCCCTACCACACTCTCTTTATTACTCTCTATCTCACCTATCTCTCATCTCCCTCTCTCTCTCCATCCATACATCTCCCTCCATCTCTCCTTCCTTATCTACTCTTTATCTCTTATGTCTCTCTACCTATCCTTCCCTCTCTACTTATCTTTGTCTCCTCTTTCCCTCCCAAACTCTCTCTCTCCCCCTATGAGGGTTGAGGGTGTAAGGTTTAGTTTTTAAGGTATAATGTTGAGGTTATAGGATTAAGTGTATAGGGAATATGGTTTAGGATTTATGATATTAGGTATAAATTTGAGGGTATAGGGTATGGGGATGAGGGATGAGGGTTTAGGGTTTAAGGTATAGGGTTGAGGGTTGAAGGATAGTGTTTAGGGTTGAGGGTATAAGGTTAAGTGTATAGGGTATATGGATTATGGTTTAGGATATTGGGTATATAGTAGAGGGTATTGGGTTGAGGATATTAGGTTTAGGTTTTAGGATTTATGAACAATTTTGAGGGTTGAGGGTTGAGGGTTGAGGTATAATGTTTAGGTTTTAGGGTATGAGGTTAAGTGTATAGGGTATATGGATTAGGGTTTAGGGTGTAGGGTTAAGGGTATAAGGTATAGGGTTAAGGCTTGAGAGTGTAGGTTTTTCTATTTAAGTATAGGGTTGAGGGATAATATTTATGGTTTAGGGTATAATGTTGAGGGTGTAGGGTTTAGGGTTTAGGGTTTAGGGTTTAAGGTATAGGGTTCAGGGTTCAGGGATAGTGTTCAAGGTTGAGGGTATAGGGCTAAATGTATAGGGTATAGGGATTAGGGTTTAGAACAATGGGTATAGGGTTGAGGGTATAGGGCTAAGTGTATGGGGTATAGGGATTAGGATTTAAAATAATGGGTATACGATTGAGGGTATTGGGTTTAGGATTGAGGTTTATGGTTTAAGGTTTAGTGTACAAGGTTGAATGAAGGGTTTAGGGTTTAAGTATAGGGTTGGGAGATGATGTTCAAGGCTTAGGTTATAAGGTTGAGGGTATAGGGTATAATGATGAGGGATGAAGGTGTAGGGTTGATGTATAGTGTTCAAGGTTGGGGATGTAGGGTTAAGTGTATAGGGTATAGGGATTAGGGTTTAGGATATTGGGTATAGGGTTGAGGTTATTGGGTTTAGGGTTGAGGTTTTAGGGTTCAAGGTTTAGGGTACAAGGTTTAATGTAGGATTTAGTGTTTTATTATAGGGTTAAGGGTTCAAGGATAATGTTTATGGTTTAGGGTATAGGGTATAGGGACGAGGATTGAGCATGTAGGATTTATGGTTTAAGGTATAGGGTTGAAGGTATAAGGTCAAGTTTATAGGGTATAGGGATTAGGGTTTAGGATATTAGGTTTAGGGTTGAGGGTATTGGGTTTAAGGTTTAAGGTTAAGTTTATAGGGTATATGGATTAGGGTTTAGGGGAGAGAGAGAGAGAGACCTGAGAGAGGGTGAAATTGGCAACCTAACTTGCCTTTTTTGAAAAAATGGGTCCAAGAAATGGTAATCACCGAGAGACCCAATTTCTTGGACCCATTTTTTCAAATATGCCACTAATTTTCCAATTTCACCAAATTGGCAAGCCAGTGGGCCCACTAGCTTGGCAATTCGGTGAAATTAGCAACCTAAGTTGCATATTTGAAAAAATGGGGTCTCCCAGTGATGTAAATCACCGAGAGACCCCATTTCTTGGACCCATTTTTTCAAATAGGCCACTACATTCCCAATTTCACCCAACTGGAAAGCTAGGGTAGAGGGTTTAAGGGTTTAAGGGTTAAGGGTGGAGGGGAGAGAGATAGAAGGAGTGAGTGAGTGTGAGAGAGAGAGACTTGAGACAGTGAGAGACTTGAGAGAAAGAGAGAGAGGGAGGGAGTGGTAGAGAGATAGAGGGTAGAGGTTTTAAGGGTTTAAGGGTTAAGTGTTTAGGGTTTATGGTTAAGGGTCGAGGGTAGAGGATTAAGGGTTTAAGGGTTAAGGGTAGAGGGGAGAGAGATAGAAAAAGTGATTGAGTGAGAGAGGGGTTAGGAGAGAGATACTTTAGAGAGAGAGTGTGAGGAAGTGGGAGAGAGATCAAGGGTTGAGGGTTTAAAGTTTTAAGGGTTAAGTGTTTAGGGTTTATGGTTAGGGGTAGAGGGGAGAGAGATAGAGGGAGTGACTGAGAGAGAGAGACGTCAGAGAGGGAGAGGGTTGAGAGAGAGAGAGTGAGGGAGGGAGTGGGAGAGATATAGAGGGAGGGAAAGTTAAGGGTAGAGGGTAGAGAGTTTAAGGGTTAAGGGTTAAGGCTTAAGGGTTAAAGGATTTAGGGTTTAAGGGTTAAGGGTAGTGGGTAGAGGGTTTAGGGTAGAGGGGAGAAGATAGAGGGATTGAGTGAGAGAGAGAGACCTGAGAGAGGGAGATGGGGTAGGAGGGAGAGACTTGAGAGAGAGATATGGAGGGAGTGGGAGAGAGATAGAGGGAGGGCAGGTTAAGGGTAGAGGGTAGATGGTTTAAGGGTTTAGGGTTTAGGCTTAAGGGTAGAAGGGACAAAAATAGAGGGAGTGAATGAGAGAGAGAGCCTTGAGAGAGGGAGAGGGGTTAGGAGGGAGCGGGTTGAGAGAGATAGAGGGAGGGAGGAGGAGTGGGAGAGAGATAGAGGAGTAGAGGTTTAGGGTTTAAGGGTAAGGGTTTAGGGTTTTAGGGTTAAGGGTAGAGGTTAAGAGCATTAAGGTTAAGGGTAGAGGGGAGAGAGATAGAGGGAGTGAGTGAGAGAGAGACCTAAGAGAGGGAGAGGTAGTAGGAGGGAGAGACTTGAGAGAGAGAGAGGGAGGGAGTGGGAGAGATAGAGGAGGGGGTTAAGGGTAGAGGGTTTAAGGGTTTATTATTTAAGGGTTAAGGTTTTAGGGTTTAGGGTTAAGGGTAGAGGGGAGAGAGATAGAGAGAGTGACTGAGAGAGAGAGATACCTAGGAGAGGGAGAGGGGGTAAGAGGTAGAGATTTGAGAGAGAGAGGGAGTGGGAGAGAGATAGAGGGTAGAGGGTTAATGGTAAAGGGTAGAGGGTTTAAGGGTTAAGGTTTTTCCTCTATCTCTCTCAAGTCTCTCTCTCACTCACTCACTCCATCTATCTCTCTCCCCTCTACTCTAAACCCTATCCCTATACCATTAACTCTTAAAGCCTAAACTATTAAACCCTTAACCCTAAACCCTTAACCCTTAAAATCTCTACCCTCTACCCTCTACCCTTAAACTCTCTACCCTCTAACCTCTACCCTTAACCCTCCCTCCCTCTATCTCTCTCCTACTCTCTCCCTCTCTCTCTCAATCCTCTCCCTCCTACCTCCTCTCCCTCTCTTAGGTCTCTCTCTCTCTCTTAGTCACTCCCTCTATCTCTCTCCCCTTACACTTAACTGTAAACCCTATATCCCTAACCCTTAAACCCTAAACCCTTAAACCCTCTATCCTCTACCCTTAACCCCCCTCCCTATATCTCTCCCCAACTCCCTCCCTCTCTCTCTCTCTCGTCTCTCCCTCCTACCCCTCTCCCTCTCTCAGGTCTCTCTCTCACACTTACTCCCTCTATCTCTCTCTCCTCTACCCTTAACCCTCTACCTTATACATTGGATCTTCAACCCTCATCTATCTCTATCCCTCCCTCCTCTTCTCTACTTCTCTCTATCTCAATTCTCCCTCCATATCTGCCTCCCTCCATCCCTCCGTCTCTTCCCTAATCCCTTTACCCTATACCCTCAACCATTAAACCCTTAAACACCTAGCCCTGAACCCTGAACCCTTAACCCTTAAACCCTAAACCCTAAATCCTTAAACCCTTTACCCTCTACCCTCAACCCATTACCCTCTACCCTCAACCCTTAAACCCTTAAACTCAAGTAAAATCTCTACCCTAATCCCTGAAACCTCAACCCTTAAACCCTCAACCCTCAACCCTCTACCCTCTACCCTATACATTGGACCCTCAACCCTAATCCTTCAACCTATACCCTCAAACCTATACCTCAAACTACATTCCCAATTCCACTGAATTGGGAATCTAGGGTAGAGGGTTTAAGGGTTAAGGGTAGAGAGTAGAGGGTTTAGGGTAGAGGGGAGAGAGATAGAAGGAGTGAGTGAGTGAGTGAGTGAGTGAGTGAGAGACCTGAGAGAGTGAGAGGGGGTACGGGGGAGAGAATTTAGAGATAGAGGGTAGAGGGTTAACAGTAGAGGGTTATAAGGGTTAAGGGTAGGGAGGAGAGAGATAGAGGCAGTGAGTGAGTGAGAGAGAGAGACCTGAGAGAGGGAGAGGGGGTAGGAGGGAGATAGGGCAAGTTAGTGGGCACACTAGCTTTCCAATTCGGTGAAATTGGCAACCTAACTTGCCTGTTTGAAAAAATGGGTCCAAGAAATGGGGTCTCCTGATCATGTAAATCACTGAGAGATCCCATTTCTTGGACACATTTTTTCAAATAAGCTAGTACATTCCCAATTTCACTGAATTGGAAAGCAAGGGTAGAGGGTTTAAGGTTTTAAGGGTTAAGGGTAGAGTGGAGAGAGATAGAAGGAGTGAGTGAGAGACTTGAGAGAGGGAGAGGGTGTAGGAGGGAGAGAGTTGAGAGAGATAGAGGGTAGAGGGTTAGGAGTAGAGGGTTTAAGGGTTTAGGGTTTAAGGGTTAAGGCTTTAGGGTTTAGGGTTAAGGGTAGAGGGGAGAGAGAGAGAGAGAGAGAGAGAGAGGGGATGGGAGGTAGAGACTTCAGATAGAGATACAAAGAGAGAGAGGGAGTGAGTGGGAGAGAGATAGAGGGTATAGGGTTAAGAGTAGAGGGTTGATGGTTTAAGGGTTGAAGGTTGAGGGTTGAGGGATTAAGAGGGTATAGGAGTTCAGGGATTATGGTTTAAGGGTTGAGGGTTGAGGGTTGAGGGATTAGGGTTTAAGGGTTTAGGTTTGATGGATTAAGAGGCTATAGGGGTTGAGGAATTAGGGTTGAGGGATTAAAAGGGTATAGAGGTTGAGGGATTAGGGTTTAAGGATTGAGGGTTGAGGGTTGAGGGATTAAGAGGCTATAGGGGTTGAGGGATTATGAGGGTATAGCGGTTGAGGGATTAGGGTTGAAGGGTTGAGGGTTGAGGTTTGATGGATTAAGAGGGTATAGGAGCTGAGGGATTAGGGTTTAAGGGTTAAGGGTTGAGGAATTAGGAGGGTATAGGGGTTGAGTGACTAGGGTTTAAGGGTTGAGGGTTGAGGGATTAAGAGGGTATAGGGGCTGAGGGATTATGGTTTAAGGGTTGAGGGTTGAGGGTTGAGGGATTAAGAGGATATAGGGGTTGAGGGATTAAGAGGGTATAGGGGTTGATGGATTAGGGTTGAAGGGTTGAGGGTTGAGGGTTTAGGGTTGAGGTATTAATAGGGTATAAGGGTTGAGAGTTGAGGGTTGAGAGATTAATAGGGTATAGGTGTTGAGGGATTAGGGTTTAAGGGTTGAGGGTTGGGGTTTGAGGGATTAAGAGGGTATAAGAATTGAGGGATTAGGGTTGAAGGGTTTACGGTTAAGGGTTGATTGATTAAGAGGCTATAGGGGTTGAGGGATTAGGGTTTAAGGGTTCAGGGTTCAGGGTTGATGGATTAAGAGGGTATAGGGGTTGATGGATTAGGTTTTAAGGGTTGAGGGATTAAGAGGCTATAAAATTTAAGGGATTGGAGTTTCACGGTTGAGGGTTGAGGGTTGAGGGATTAGGGTTTAAGGGTTGAGGGTTGAGGGTTGAGGGATTAAGAGGCTATAGGGGTTGAGGGATTAGGGTTTAAGGGTTGAGTGTTGAGGGTTTTGGGATTAAGAGGGCATAACCTCTTAATCACTCTCCCCCTCTCTCCCTCCCACTCTATCTTTCTCCCACTCTCCCCTTCTCCCACTCTCCCAATCTCTCCCAGTCTCTCTTTCTCCCACTCTCTCCCTCTCTCCCTCCCTCTCTATATCTATCTCTCCCACTATCTCTTTCTCCCCTATCCCTCTCCTTCCCTCTCTTCCTCTTTCTCTCCCACTATCTCTTTCTCCCACTCTCCCCCTCTCTCCCTCACACTCTATCTTTCTCCCACTCTCCTCTTCTCCCACTCTCCCAATTTCTCTTTCTCCCACACTCCCCCTCTCTCCCTCCCTCTCTATCTCCATCAGTCAACTATCTCTTTCTCCCCTCCCTCCCTCTCTATCCCTTTCCTCCCTCTCTCTTTCTCTCCCCTCTCCTCTATCTCTCTCGTCTCCCTCTCCTCCTGTCTCCCTCTTTCTCTCCTCTCCCCTCTCTCCCTCCTCTATCTTTCTCCCTTCCCTTCTCCCAATCTCTCCTCTCTCCCACTCTCTCTTTCTTTGACTCTCCCCTCTCTCCTCCCTCTCTCCCTCCATCTCTCCACTATCTCATTCTCCCCTCTCTCTCCCTCCTCTCCCTCTTTCTCTCCTCTCTCTTTCTCCCACTCTCCCCCTCTCTCCCTCACACTCTATCTTTATCCCACTCTCCTCTTCTCCCACTCTCTCCCACTCTCTCTTGATCCCACACTCCCCCTCTCCCCCTCTCTCCCTCCCTCTTTATCTCCATCTCTCTCAATATCTATTTCTCCTCTCTCCCTTTCCATCCCTCTCTCCCTCCCTATCCATCTTTCTCTCCAACTCTCTCTTTCTCCCACTCCCTCTTTCTCTCCAACTCTCCATATACCTCCCTCTCTCTCCCCCTCTCCATCCCTCTCTCCATATTTCTCTCCTACTCTCTCTTTCTCCAACTCTCCCTCTCTCCCCTCCCTCTATATTTCTGCCTCTCCCTTCTCCCACTCTCCCTCTCCCCCTCTCTCCTACTCTCTCTTCCTCCAACTCTCCCCCTCTCTCCCTCCCTCTCTCTATCCATCTCTCCCACTATATCTTTCTCCCCCTCTCCCTCTCCCTCCCTCTCTCCCTCTTTCTCTCCCACTCTCTCTTTCTCCCTGTCTCCCCCTCTCTCCCTCCCAGTTTGTCTTTCTCCCACTCTCCCCTTCTCCCACTCTCCCACTCTCTCCCACTCTCTCTTTCTCCCACACTCCCCCTCTCTCACTCCCTCTTTATCCCCATCTCTCCCACTATCTCTTTCTCCCTCTCTCCCTCTCCCTCCCTCTCTTCCTCTCTCTTCCTCTTTCTCTCCCACTCTCTCTTTATCCCACTCTCTCTTTCTCTCCCACTCTCCCTCTACCTCTCTCTCTCTCTCTCACACACACACACACACACACACTCACCTCTATCTCCTCTAATTTAAGGTTACATGGGAGAGATATAGAATTAGGATAGAGGGTATAGCCAAAGAGGGAGAAAATAAATATTTAAAAAAAACCATATTTCATATATCACGTGCATGTTTTGAAGAAGTAGAGATGTTACTGTTTTAGCAAGAAATAATGCGCTCACGTTATAACGTGAGTGCATTTTGTCTTCCACTAAAAATGGTACAAATACTCAATATACCCGTGATGTCAAGGCCCATAGTCTGCATATTCTCCTAGTTACGCGCATCCTTTAACAAAAAGTAGCTTTTTGATGATGTTGGGAAGTGTGCAGGCATGTTTTTCACATTCCACCATGTTTTCCATGATATTTCTACCACCTTTGCATGAAATAGCAGAGTTTAAACATTGAAAGACATATAATATCAATTCAAGTTTTAATTCCATAAAAAACTGATATACAATTGAAATTTGGAGGGGACCAAGCTTTTGAAAAAGTCAAATTGTTGTGGAGTTTGAAGAAAGAAGAAGCTAAGGCTACATAATTGGGTTGAACTCCTCCATTTGAAAGTCTGGTTTTCTAGGTATGTGAAGTCTTTATATATTTTATTTCATTCTATTATGGCTTGCTTTCTTTTTTGTTATTTTGCATATTCCATGTTGATCATTATTCTTCTGTCATTATAACCTTAGGTTGTGAATGCACATTTTCAATTACACAATTATATACACTTGCTAATTACCATTTTAAAACTGATGCAGAACATCTACTAGGATCCACAAATCATCAAGGGTACTTCTGACCCTAACTTAAATTGAAGAAGATCAACCAACAAACTCAACCATCTTCTCATCAAAATCCTTCAATTTCACTTGATTTCATATTTCCACAAAACATTAGAACTTGGCTTCAACTCTTTGTCAGACAAAAATAGATTAACCATCATAAAATTAATTGTAACATAGCATAAACCTGATTAGAAACTGAGAACCATTCAATTCATTCATGATTCACTAATTCAAGAACTCAATGTTACAACTTACATGGAAAAATAACAAAAAATCATGGAAGGTAACTACGAGCCTTTATCCAGACATCCAAGACACTATAATCAGCATGTTATTGATTGAAATAAACCAAATAAACATTCCAAATATCTCACAAAAATTCATCCTTTGAGCATGCTTCCCCTAGCAAGATTCCAAACCCATGGTGTAGGGGCACCTACAACCATGTTTCAAAATCTACTTTGGTGACAATTTGTCTTAAGGTCTTTGGGTGAGTTCAAGATTTTTTAGATTCTTTTTCATATATTTTACTGAAAATAAGGTCTAAATAGACCAATATTTCATGTATTTGGGGATTTTGTGAGTTTGGTGATAAAATGTGCAAGTATGCACTCTTGCTTCATAAAATTGTCAATTTTTCCATATAATCTTTGAAGGAAAATTATTCAAATTGTAAATGTGGGTCAAAGAAAAGAGTCTAGAAGTTGTATTAGGTGTCTTGGACAACAAATTTGCCTAATGTTGCTTATTTAGCAAAAGTTGTCAATGTTAGCAATTTTTAAGACAAATGAAGTTGTTGGTAGTTCATAGGTGGTTATAGGTTGGTTATGGATGCTGATCAGTTGGATAAGGGCCTAAAATTGTATTTAAAAGCCTAGCATGGCCTCATTCAAGAGGTTGGTGGAGTTTGAATAAGAAAGAAACTTGCATTTACACTATTTTTTCAGAAGATCTCACTGCTTTTTGTGTGTTTGTAGACCCTATATGGGTTGTACAAGCTTATTAATGGTGTGAAATTGATATTATTCCATAAATTAATGTTACTAATTTCATTTTTCTCCCTTTGAAGAGGTTTTCATTGAAGTTTGTTCTTGAAATTCATAAATTTCTAGAAACTGGGTTCTTAGACAATCAAGGCTTTGAGGGCAATTTAATGTATTAGATGACATCCCACCTATTGTTCTCTTTGTGACTTAGTGGGGTGACCATGTAGGATGTAATTATTATTTTATTAGGATTAGATAAGAACAAGTTTAAAGTTTCCTCATGAATTATGTTGGTTTAAGGGGAAATACCCTATTTTCTCATAGAAAACAATGGTACAGACCTAAGAAAGAGGGGTGACACATTGATAGAGGGAAGATGAGGGTTAATTAAGCTTTGGTGGACCTATAAAAATATCTATGAGTAGTTTTTTTGAATTGAGAAGTTGTGGAAGGTAGAGTTTCAGTAAGGAAGCCTAAAAACCCTTATATCTTAGGTTCTAGAGAGGGTATTGAATTTTTTTGATGGAATGAGTACTTGGATTCCTCTAACCTTGATAATTGTTAGTTTTGAAACCTAATAAAATACTATTTTCAGTAATGAAGGCTTTGTGGTGGGTTCTTGAGGGGGTCCCTTTGTAAAATTGGCTAATTTAGGCCCTAAAACAGTGAAATTGGTCATTTTGACGAAAGTGAGATAAAAGAGTAATATCTGGATTTTTTTTATGTCAATTTTCATGATAAAAAACCACAAATTTCATGATTACTTTTCCCACATAAGGTCATTACCCTACTGTCCCAAGAAACCCTCCAAAACACAAGCAAAAATAAGGGTTTTCAAGGATTTCACAACTCCGAGCCTCTCCCATTCCTCCCAAGGGTTCAAACACCTTCCAATAGCTTTGAAAAAAATTATCAAACACTCACAATGGCATTAAACTCATTATTTTTCAAAAGCACCATCATGGTTATTCACTTTCACATAGAAACATGCTTTGGCCAGCCTAGTGCATCACTCCACCGACCAAACCCATGCTCTTCCAAAATCCCAAACATATTTGAAATATAAATTATTATTTTACACACCAATCAAATCCCCCAACGTATCTAACTATTTTTTTAACTTCTTAACTAACTTATCTATTGACAACTTTGCCAAAAATTCAACTTTTTACAAATGTCAAGCCAAATCTCCCCCCTAAACACCTAGAATGACTCAAACGAACTAAATACATATTAAGAGTGGTATCATAGACATTATTTAACATAGATCATTATCTTATACTAAAAAAAACAAGAACCTTTCTTTTACCCATCTTCACATGCACCAAAAACCCTCCCTTTTACCCAAGAAATTAGTGGTTTATTGAAAAACACTCATCCAACCCTCACACAATCTTATGAATAATTAAAATAGGTCTAAAATGGTCTGAAAATTTTCAATTCAACAAGAAACCACGGTTCCTCAATGCAAAACACACTTTAGCATATCAAGACCACTCGAAATCTCATGGAAAACTCAAAATTTCACTCTAGGGATTCATGTCCAACACCCTTTTAGACCTACCCTGGATACAAACAACATTCCCTCACCTATTTATTGATTATCTTCCTTCAAATCTTCTAAATCAGTCTTTGCATTGATGTTTTCCTAAAGCCTAGACAACAACTTCTTGAATTGACAATTTCCATTCAATAGTGCTCCCGCACCATGTATGCTTCTTAAGTTTGTATACATATATATGACATAATTTGACATTTTGTATGCTTGTCCACACTTCCATTTTGAGCCTATCTTTCAATCATGGCATGCCACATTACCACTTTTCTTTAAGGCATTCTGGATTGAAAAATATCATGTCACCTTTGTCTATGCTAGGTTAACTCTTGTAGAGGATGATTGTAAGTATTATTTATGAAGCATTGAATGAAATATATTTTAATTAACTTTAATGGATACATTTTTCAAGAACTAATATTCATATCATTACCATGCTCCAGATAAAATTATCTGCCATGCCAAAGAAAAAGACAAAGAGGAAACTAACAGACGAAGAGAATGAAACTCACAAAGAAAAGGAGAGAGTTCAGGTGGTGGCATATTGTGAAAAGAAGAAATTGGAAACGATTGATGAAAACAAGCCAATTGAAGAGGAACCTCAACCATTAAAAAAAGAAAAGGGATTGGCAACACAAAATGAATGAATTCGAAAGCATCATCATAAGATAGATTTGGATACCGTAGTTGGAGACACACCCTCTATGACAAGTGAATATGAAGGGACACCAATAAGCACAAGTGAATATGGAGGGAAACAATCTACCACAAGTGAATATGGATGGAAACCATCTACTGCTAGTGAATATAGAGGGACACCATCTACCACAAGTGAATATTGTTGGACACCATCCAACACATCTCAAGTTGAGAGTACATCATCACTCGGATTTGACAAAGAAGGTATGCCATCATCCCCACATGAACCTCAGGGCATGTATTCTTCTCCACCCTCGATCGAAGGTATGCAATCTAGCCCACCTCAATTAAATATTGATGAAATTCCTAATGTTGAGATGTATGTACCTAGGAGAACACCACCTAGAATTTTGTTTAGAAAGCCAGTGTATTTGATTAATATTGATGATGAGATTTTGCAACACATGGAAGGTAAGATTTCAACACGCACTTGTAGAACATATGTTGATAAGATTTGGGAATGATTCTTTGAAAGGATAAATAAGACTGCAAGATGTCAACTATTTGTTGAAATGATGTGGGGTGTAAAGTATAGGAACATCATGAAGAATCTTGGGTTGAGAAGATCGAATGCATCGAGTGAAGAATCTAATGGATGCTTATGAGAGTGAGGGTAATACCTCACACTCAAAGGATATTAATGCCACCTGACGTGTCATTACATCGACTTTGGTAACTTGTCAAACAAAGAGGGCTCATCTCATTAGAAAGACGAGTGAACAAATGGAAATTAGTAGAAAACCTTTATCAAGAGCCATTCAAAGGGGGCAAATAATTGAGGGAAATCATTCAAATGAATTATGGGAATTCTCGGGGAGACTGTTAGGAAAAGATAAAAAAGTTTTCAAAGCCTTGAGAACACTAATTGAATATTATTGGAAGAATAACACAAGATCAAAGGGATGTGGTAAGAAGGACAATTGGTAGTCAGAATCATGAGCCACATCTAAAACATTTTTTGGATATGACTCAAACCCAATTTTTTCATAAATTTGAAAATCATTATCCTCAAATTAGTATTTCTCAAAGATTTTTTTAAATTCTTAAACCTTTTTATGTCAAGATAAATACACACGCACTACTTGTTGTTGTAGACTACATATTGAATTCTCTAACCATTATGATGTTTATCATTCTACATGTTTAGATTTGCATACTAATGATGTTTTACAGGATTGTGGCATAGAAGCCCCACCAAAATCTTCAAGAGAGTTCTTATCAAAAACTTTATGTGAAAGAGAGGATGGCCAGATATTCTACAAGACATAATGCTTGGATGGTTCATGCGAGTGTTGTGGTGGCTTCCAACGTATGCTAGTATGTCAACATATGGAAAGCACAAATGAGGTGGGACATAAACTAGTAGAGTTTGGGAAGTATAAAACAGTGGGATATGCTACAAAATATGGGTCTCAATCAAAAAGGTATGATTTGGTTATTGATAATATTCCAATGTACCAGTTTATGTCCATGTTTCATGACAATATATTGTTTGATTATGCAATGCATACCCATAGAGCCTGATGGTTGGACACGCAATTCAAGCTATGAAAGGAAACCTTTCTATTTGGAAGGATAGTATCAATGGTTGAATTTGTAGAGAACTACACTCTATAGCCACAACATGAGGTTTAGTCATAGTATTACAAATCTACACAGGTTTCAATATTTGTGCACATAACATTCATTCATGCATCTAATAGTATAGATGAACAAAGGAAGGTATTGAGGGAGTACCACTTTTACATTAGTGATGATTGCACACATTCTTCAGAGTTTATGCAAGGTTTCTTCTAGATTTTCTATAATGGTTTGTCTAAGAGGGGCATAGCATACGTCTGGGATATAATATGGTCGAATAACTATGCAACACAATTCAATAACTCGCACATGTTTTACCAGTTGTGCAAGATGCATGTCATTATAGGTATTAAACATATTCAAAACTTTTGTGAGGCCAGACATGGAAAGGAGGAGCATGATGGTGCAGGAGCATGGGTGAAAAGAGCATTAGCACGAGAAGAGTTAAAGTATAAAGACAATGCAAAGTTGAAATATGCAAAATCAATCATCGAGTGGTGTAATGCTTCGATGGGTCTAGGTAATGAAGGTACGTCTTTAGTTCATATATTTTTTTGGTTGATGGATGATAGTAACATTGCACCATATGAGGACTATTCTACACTAATAGGATTGAGTGAGATACACTCTTTCCTTAGCTCAAATGCAAGTTCATGGATTATCGATAAATGAAAGATGGCATGATTTTGTTCTTCATTACAATGCAAGCCTAGAATGATTGTGAGTCAGGGGAGTGGGTTGACAAATGGTTGACAAGTTATCTTAGCCCACTTCACACATATTGCCCTCCGATGGCATTGGAATTGACACAGATGGAATCATCGGTTGACTTTGACCATGTATCAGATCTAGTTCAACCAGGTGATATATCTACTTGCTTAGTTGATGAAATTCCATATCATTATGTTACTTTGTGTTGTATTCATAATGTTGACTAATTTCAGGAGATTTGTTGCACATATCAAAGCAAGGCACGTTTATGTAGTTATTGTAGATGAAGACAATGAAGAGGGAACATACTATTACTTGTGTCATTATGTTGAGGCCAAAAATAAATTGGAGGATCTAGTTATAGATGGAGAAAACATCGAATACCCTATAGGCTTAGTTGTGGTTACTTGAACGTGGCTTAGAAGGCACCCACATTTGAGTGTTAAACATTGGTTGTTTCAGGACTTTGACATGCATCATAAGATTCTTTATTACTCGAACCTTATTGTGGCATCCAATGTTTGTTTGACCAAATATGGGGTAGACCTTTGAACAAGACCTTGTGGAAGGTCCATGAGTCTGACCATGAGGCAATACTTGACACAATAAAGAGAAGAGTAGACCCGGATGGTTTGTTGGATTAATTTGTAAGTATATGCACATTGGTTCTTATTAATTTATACTTGTATACACATTAATTTTTTTGATTCCAATGCTATCATCTTCTTTTACTTTGCCTATTTGTAAGTAACCTACTAAACAATGATTGATATTTGTCTCATAATGAGCAACTATGATGTAGACATTTAAAGAGAATCTCGAATGTATGAGTGACATTGTAAAAGATCTGTGAGAACAAAGTACCTAAAGAATTTGAATGAAATTTACTCAAATACTATAATTTTGGAGTTCATGTTTGGTGCAGTAGCACCTTGTTCTATAAATGCCTTCAATAGGAAAATTTGCAAAATTTGAATTTTGAAATGTAAAGAATGTGAAAAAGGTCATATGTAATCTATTCAAAGTCTCAAAGAGGTCATTAGGTGATTAGAGAAGTGATATAAAGCATGTAAGGTCGAGAAAAATAGAGATCTTTTGTATTCTTGAATATTTACAATCAACAAAGTCCCTACTTTAGTGATTTTATGAGTTTTTCATGTATTTCATTAACTTGTACGGCCTGTACAATAGTTTAAGGCCTTGAATCTTGTTTTTCAAAGTAGAATAGTGAAGTATTTTTTATTTGAATCTATTTAGGAGGGTATCCATTGAGTTTATCATTAGTTTGAGCTCATTTTTTTCAACTCGCTCTATAAACCAATAATGACTACTCCACCAAATTTGATAGTTTAGATTAGTGGAGTAAGTTATTATTAGGATTTTTTAGGTGTGTGTGTGTTTATTTGTGCAAGGGAATTCAAGAAACAAAGGTGGAGCTACTGCTAAAGGGTTTTATGATGAATTTTCAAGTGAAAATTGTGGCTCCAAGTGGTGTTTCAAGGAAAACTTCTCAAATGACTTCACAAAAAAATGACTGATCTAAATAGAGATTGTTGAGTTACAACACATACTTAAAAATCAATAGTGACTATCTTGGAACATGTGCATCAAAAATGACCTTTGTTGTCCTCATTAGGCTAACTGGGCTTAATTTACAAAGGAACATACCTTTAAACATTCAACAACCCCCTTAACTTGTTGGGGCAGCAATTATCATGTATTCAAACCCTCAGATCCACAATTTGTCTCATGACAAAATCACTCCACCATGCCAAACCAAAACCCTTATTTTATGCTAGTATAAGGAGGGTTTATTGAAAGGAATGGTTCCACACCTTAGTAGAACATGCCACTGCCTTAGACCTTCTTAAAATCACCTACACAAACTCAAACGACAGTAACCCAACCTCTACATGCAATATTTAATCAAACCCTAGGGTGAAACCTTATTTTTCATGTGCTTTTCCATCAAAATCTATAGGGGCAGCAACACAAACCCCATAAAAAATATTCCCTTTCACTTATAAACTTCTCATCAATCCTATAGGATTATGTTGGGCCCCTCTAGAAAAACCTCTCTAGGTTCTGGCTATCTCAGAGTGGTTTTCCCATGGCAGCGGATTTTCACTTGATGGAAAAAGTGTCAAATGGAATCAGTGTAAAGTTGCAAAGTGGTGCAACTTTCATTTTGCAACTCGTGTGACCAAACTAACTACTCCAATGTATCCCGATAGGTAGGTTTATGCTAGGAATGGTCCTCTTCCACACCCAAACATGCAGAATTGATCTCAGTTACATTCATCCAACTTGATCCCTTATGATGGCATGCAAAACAATGGAAAAGAGAAACATACAAATGACCATTGAGAAGTCCGAGTATTTTACACAAAAAGTGTATGATCATTGGTGTAGAGCACCTTGTTCCTCCATTTGATGAAAACGGTCTAGTTCAATGGTTTTAGTGATTATCTGACGGTGAATAGGTTGGTCAATAGTTTTTTGTGGGTATTTTTAGCATTCTTTGTCTTGAATAAGGTCAATTAAGACCAATAGGTATGTTTTAGGGTGACTTTTGCATCTAGTGATAAAAAATGTGAAAATTTCAATCTTGCACTAGGGTATGTGTAGGATCATGATGGTCCAAAAAGTGGCAATATGATGGGTATGTGGATGATTTTTTTTTACCCAAAATTGATGAAATTAAAAGGGTTTTTAAAGGAGATTCTCAGTTTTCCACCAATATAGATTATTCTTTACTTTGAATTTAATAAATAATTATTATTCATTTTCTATTAAATTATGACTAAAGTTCTGATTTTTAGGCTGATTGAAAAACATCTATAGCTTTCAAAAAATATCATATTTTTTGAATCCAAAACATGCTTCACATTCTATGCTTCGCATAATATAAGATTAAAAAATAAAAAAATTAATCTCATGAAGTTTTGACCAAGTTAAGGTGGTCTGACATACGAGTCCTTATATTTTTTAAAAGTTGTCATAATTTTTTTATAATTAATTATTTACTTGGAAACAAATTACAAAAAAATATGAATCACATCGGGACATGAGTCCTCTACTTATATCTAAAATATTATGAAAAAATATTATCATTTTAATTTGGTTAGGGTGGTCAGACATACACCTACTTCTTATTTTTTCCCTCAAATTTAATTGAAATTTCAAACTTTCACCAAATAGATTTTATTTTTTTGTAGATAAACGTAGTAATTGAGAAACTACATTCAATTTGCTACAAATTCTATTCTAACATATTTTTGAAATAATATAGATAACTTATTCAAATTTTTATGTCAAGTTGCTTAACTCTATTTTTTTTGAATTTTTTGCCACTTAAGGGCCTATTTTTTCCATGATGATCTTGCACACACCCACTAGAAGTTTTCTTTTTACCCTTTGAAGGAAAATTTGTGAATTTGTATATGAGTGTGAAAGAATGGAGTTTTTTTTTATGTAAATAAGCTATTTCTAAGCCATTTGTGTGGGTTTAGAGGTCATTAGATGTAGTCATTAGGTTGGAGGAGTCTAAAGTTTCAAATTTGTAAGTTGCTTAAAGCAACAAATTTGAAATGCAACGATTACTTGTTTTGAAAGTTGGGTTTTAGTTAGTTGAGGGAATGGATCACTTAGAGTCCCATGTATATTTTGATTCTATGTTGGTTTCAGAGAATGGCTTGAAGGTGGGAGAGATATCTTTGGAATTCTAGGGCTAACATCTCTATGTGACAGGCCTGATTTTGTGTAAAATCTGATTTTTGATTGTTTTCATAAGTGTTTTGTGAAAAGGGTACTTGGGAGCATTTTTTTTGTGTTGGAAAAGGTTGTAAGAACCTGTTTGTGGCTGAGGGGTGTTGGGGTGAGCCAAGGTACTTTATTCCTTGTGTGTAGTAGCCTAATTAGGCCTACCTTGTAGAATTCTATTTTGGCATGTCATGGCTTTATCTTTTGTTTTCAATATATGGACCTTTGAAGAATTGTGGGAATTGGTATACAATGCCTAGAACTAGTGTCCTTGGTTAGGTTAATGTCTTTTGAGTGGTTCTTGTGTTGAATGTCCTAGTTGGTTAGGCTGCAAGGAATAGGAGGCGTAGTTTGGAAGCGATAGCTCAGAGGTGGTTCACAAGCATAAGGTGAGTTGTGTTGAGTTGGGTTGGTAATTTTGGGAGGTTTCCAAGTGTGCTCCTAGTTTTGGTCATGTTTGGTTTGATAGATTCCATGGTTGGGTAGTTGAGTTACCCTGTTGAGTGAAGTGAATGTTGGAGTCTTAGTGGGCATATTTGAGAGAAGTTGTGTCAAATCACAACTTGGTTGAGCCATTTTGCATCACCAATGGTGCTTTGAAATTCAAAGAGTGATTGAAAGTATGTTTCTTTGTTAAATAGACCTATTCGAAGGTCTAGGACAATGTTGAGTCCATTTCTTATTTGTATTATAAATTATAACTTGCTTTCTCCTGAGTCCATTTTGTATACAAGAAATAATAATGCAAAAAGTTGACATATAAATCTTTCGAAGGTGACACATCAAGAACATATTGGAATTTTTTTATGAATCATTTCATGGAATACCAATTGAAAAAAGTCTTTTCCTTTTAGATAAAGTTGATTATCTCTATTCTTACAACAACCATAGTTCTAGAGCTTCCTTTTTTGATCTCACAACCACCATCTTTAAATAGATGATTATTTCCTTTGTTATATATTTCTTTTATACTTAGAATATTATACCATAGACCCTTGACATAAAGAACATCATCTGTATTATGCTTTCTATCTAAACTAAATTAACCCTTTCAACATATCTTATCATCTTATGAGATCTATCATCACCAAAATTTATAAGACCGCCTTCAAAATTCTCATGTTTAATAAAATTATTTTATCACCAATCATATGATTTGAGCATCTGCTATCAATTATCTAGTGATTCTTCTGCTCTCTACTATGAAAAGCAATCACTATAGTCCTTTTCATGTTGTGACCTATTTTGAGAAAAATTTCCTTCATACATATTTTAGAGTTATTAGTGTTATTTCTAACATTCAGATCCATGAACAATCATTCATTATTTTCATCATTCAAGTAGTCTGATTCATCGGATATTCTAGCATCTTCTTTAACATAATAACTTCTTTTGAGATATTTTCCTTTTTTAACCTTATATTTGTTATTTAAAACTTTGGATGGACATCTTGAAGAATAATGACCTATCTTATAGTTAAAACATTTGAAAGACATCTTACCTATGTACTTTCTAGTGCCCTTTTTCAATCTCTTGGAAAAATTTGATTCTATGTCATGAAGATCATCTAAAACTGATCTATCACCCTTCTCTATTTTTCTAGCTTTAAAAGCACTCTCTTTTCTTGAATCATTTTGACAAAACTCAATTCAAGAATAGGTAAAGCACCAAACAACTAATATCTAGAATAATGATCTAAATCTTTAACTTACTCAATAGCAAAAAAATTATGAATATAAGATTTAAGAGGAGTTCTTAATACCTTATTTACCACCCCATCTTCTTGTATTTTTCCACTAAGGCCATTGATTGAATTGAAAACTTCATCCACTCTATGCATGTAGCTTATAATATCCTCATCTTCTAACATCCTTAAGGTTTCAAATTATGCATTTTTGCTTGCTTGACCTTATCATATCCTTCATAGACACTTTCCATCTTCTTCCATATTTCTTTAGTAGATTTGTAGTTCATAACCTTCAAATATTCTGAATTAGCAAGAGCACTCCAAAGAGAATTCATTGCTTTTCCATTATTCTCATATTCCTTTATCTCATCATCAATTATAAAACCATTAGTGGGAATAGTATATCCATCTTCAAATGACTTCTAAACTCCAAACCCTAGTGAAACAAGGAAACCTTACATCCTAGTTTTCCAAAATACATAATTCATCCCATCAAAAGAGGGAGCTTCCTTCTTATGCGCCATTTGGATCTACCTCAAAAATTTAATCTTCTTCCAAGGAACCTTGCTCTAATATCAAATTTTAGATGCAATGACAAATAAGAGGGGGGCAAACCATTTGTTCATCAAAACATGAAAACCCTCATTATCATTTAGATCTTTATTATCCCTTAAACACTTATCATTCTTTAGTGAAATGTAAACATATGAAACCATAATGTGAACACATCAAAAACATTAAAAACCTAGATTTACATGGAAAACCCAAGAAGGGAAAAACCACAGTGAGGATCAACTCACAAAATAAAGTAATATCAAAACCAAACAAAATAGGCTCACTACTAAAGGGATGACTACCTAAAATAAATAAGGGCTCACTTCCAAAGGACTCAATGTCTAGAATAATGAAGATAGAAGAAGGGGTGGATCATTCCCAATTTGAACTGCTAGCAACACATCTCTCATATTCTAATGGTATAGTTCAACTAAAGCATAAAAAAATCATTCAATAGATTATAATGTAGACACCTTTTTCTCACTGAATCTAGGAGTCATAAGCATTAAAAATCACACTTCGATCCTCAAACTTGATCACTTTCACATCTTTTTCATCATATATCTTCTCTACTTAATCAACATAATAACTCACCTTGTATTTATATCATCCACAACCTAAAAAAATTCTCAATTAGGTCGGCCTTAAGGAAATGTATGCACCTCGATAGTGCAATAGTAAATAGGTTAGCACCAAACACTTCCACAATTTAAATAAGTGAAGGAAAACCATGACACAAGTTAATTGGAACACAAATTTACATTGACATGCTTCTTAACACTTCCACAAACAATAATTATCCTCCATAATTAGCCCTAGCATGCTCAGTTAACCAAACCTATAGTAACACTAACAAGAAACTTCAAACACACCTCTTCACATCTTAAAGTAGTTATGGAACATACAAAAAAAATCTAGAACATCTCAAAATATTCCAAATCATCAAAATACTTGGACTACTACTCCAACAACCAAAAACTTAAGAACACCTTTATTTTGTGCAACCAAACATGCTAACACAAACATCCAACACACCAAACAACCTTGTGGAACACTAAAACACCTAAAACTTCAAGGGAAGGTAGATAAAAAATATATAAGCATGTTCCTAGATCTTCAAGACAAGAACCTTCATTGCCAAGAAATGTGGAGCAATCTCATTTCTCCTAGACACCATGTTTCACTAGATAGACATACTATCAAACCCATCTTCTACTATAGTACGATCAAGAACCTAAAACTATAGATATAGAACCTTTGAACACCTATAATCATCATATCTAAACCACACAATGATATATTCAACCATGAATAGATATGAAGTAGGAAAATAAACACCAATCTATCATACTAAACACTCTTTTACTCAAACTTTCTCAAAAGAACTTGGAAACCAAGTGAAACAACAACATCTACAACACTGCTAACATCTTTGCAACACATCTGCAATATATGCAACATCTCTCATCAACTATAGCACATCCAAATATCTCTCCAAACATAGCTTCTGCAACTATACTGAAGTAAGACATCAATGAAAACACCAATAACATTGTGTTGAAATCAATACCAATAACTCCAAGCTTCCAAAAAATCCAATGCTAGGGTTTGATATCATCAACACCAAAAAAATTCAAAAATTCTCCTCATACAAGGGGTTGAGATCAATGAAAATACCCAAAAATATCACAAAAAACTCAAGCTTCCAACAACCATCTACCAAATAATGATGACCAAGACTAAATCAATGAGAACTGTACCTAATGTATGCCTAGTCCCAATATTTATCACCAACTACAAGACTAACTAGTGTCTTCTAAAACATCTTATTTAGATGATAAATGTAACCTTACATATGCACCCTAAGAGCACAAAATTAATATATTCCCACATATAAATGAATTAAACTTCCATACATAAGTGTAAAATAGGTGAATACATGATATTATTCTCTAATAGTTTTAGCTATTTTAGTCATTGAGAGTGTTCATTGACTTATCACTTCAAATATTGAAGATATTTTTATGTATATTCTACTATGAAACTACTAATGATAATTGGTGATTTATTTAAGGAGTGTTTTCTCCTTCACCTCCTAAACTAATGCCTAATTCTTTGGGTAATATGATTATAACTTAGAGGGAAGAAAATGACACATCAAAAAGGAAGAAATGGAAAATGAGATGTATAGAAATAAAAACCATTGATAACATTTAACTCAATTAGAAAAAATTAATAATCCATCTTAATACAAGAATGACCCACATGAAATAAAGAAAAAAATAGAAAGAGTTTTTAATGATTTAGAAGTTGTCAAAGACTCATCTAACCCATGTTATATTCATATAAGAAAATGGAGAAAGAGAGGATTGCCAACTAGGTTTGAGCACCAGTTAAATAATTACAAATTACATATAGACATCCATTTAGATGTATTATGTTTGTTGAATACTATTATTTTTATCTACATAACATATCACATCCCCTTATAGACTAAAATTGAATCACTTGATTCCCTAAACTAGCTTGAGACACAATGTAACTAAGGAATTTCCTTGGAAACTAACCCATAATACATCAAATAGGTGCATATATATCACCTTTTGAAAAGATCTTCTAGGAAAAACTCAAATTGACATCTAATCAACCAAGTTAGCACTATACTTATAAGATCATTACCATCAAGAAAGGGGTAAAAGCAAGAAGTTGGGTCCATGAAGAGGGAAAGTTTTAGCCAAAATAAATCTCATAAAAACTATTTAAATGTTATTAAAAAACTGCATATGTGTTATGCTTCGGGTACCCGAGCCTAAGAAATCATGTATGCACTTAAAAAAATGTACACATTATAACACATACACATTTTATACAAGTCATTTATTTAAAAAATTAAATACCTTTTAGAAATGTGTATGCATTAAAAAATGTGTATGTGTTTTAAAAAAGTATTTAATTTTTAAATAATCAAGCAAATAAAGAATACGTATGTGTTTTGTAACACTTACATAGTTTTAAAAACATGTATGTGTTTTTAAAATTTTGAATCCCCAACCCACATGCTACCTTGGTTTTAAGCTCAGGAAAGGCTTGGTAACCTGACCCATAGCCTTTGACCTACAACTAAAAATTAAGGCAGGTTCAAGAGAAATGTCCAACTTTGGCAATATGATTGATGATATTTTTTGAAATGAAAAGAAGAGGTGCATAATACACTTTCCTAATGCTAAAACATCAGAGGAGAAGAGAAAAAACCATCATTTAAAACTTTCTTACATTTATGATGCACAAGCATAGTATAACAGGAAAGACAGGGAAAAATAACACACACACAGAGATAACACAAGATATATGTGGGAAAACCCTTTCGGGAGAAAAAACCACCACACCAAGAAAAGTCACTTTGTATTACAGTAAATAGAATACATACAAATTTCACAGACCTCACTTTCTGATAGTTAGCTCTCACTAATAGACAAATATGATCACTTCTTGTCAAAGTCGGCCTACAATCACGCATCGAGTCATCTTGCATTTAATTTTGCTTCCTATAATCGGATCCTGTCACCTGCCGTATTGGGTCAAGCAGTTAATGCATTCATCGCTTCAAGAAATTGACCAATCAATTGTTGATTTACAACAACAATGTAAAATCAATGAGTATTATCATGCCATGTGTCGTAATGTTATTCATCCATCGCTTTGACCATTGAGTCAGACATGCCAACTGAGCACCGAGCTCCTTTCACCGTGCCACCACAAGCCAACCGATCGATCCTCATGGTAGTGCGGTGTACCACGCTACCGCCCAGCTCCGTCAAGGTCTTCAGGGTCTGCCGATATACACACCGCACCACCATGACTGAGCGATGAGACCACCATTGTATGGTAGTAGGCACTCAACCACCAGTTTTCCACTATCACCATGCAATCGTCAAGCCTTGCACAAACCTTCGCGATAGGGAGGTAACCTTCTCCACTAATTCCCACGGCTTACTGCGCCATCGCAGAATGGTGGTAAATGTTCTCGTTAACTGCCATGGTCTACCACACCATCGTGCCTTCTTCGAGCAACCCCCACAGTAGGGAGGTAAGAGATCCGACCAAATTTCTAGTCCACCACGTCATCGCCAGGGAAAGAGAGTTACTCTACGGTATGGTGGTAACACTACCCAAGTGCAAACCAAATGGAAGAGGCTCATGGTAAGGAGGTAAAATTCACAACTATTCCTCCAAGAGATGCTCCTAGTGGTAGAGTGGTAAAGGCAAGAAATGAAGGAAATCCACCAAGTCTTAAACAGAGGTTCCAAGCCAGAAGTTCAGGCACCTATTTCCAACAAGCTCCCACTTGACAAAGACTTACTAGCTTCCTCTAGACTTTGAATTTACTGATGATAATAGGCCCCAAGGCCTGTCGAGCTTGCACACCATCTGAACTTGTCCATGCTCACTAGCTTTTTCAATGCATTAGCAACATTCTTCAAAGTATCCATCTTCTCTAAAGAGACCTTTCTGTCCTCCACCATATCCCTCACCAAGTGATACTGCACATCGATATGCTTCGTCCTACCATGGAAAGTTGGATTTTTTGCCAAGAAAATGGTAGTCTGACTATCACAGCAAAAAGTAACCTTCCTTGCATCAAAACTAATAAGATAACACAAATGACTCAACCAAACACCTTCTTTGCAGGCATGTGTTGCTGCCATGTATTCTACCTCTATTGTGGACAAAGCGACTCCAGCCCGTCGCTTGCTCATCCAGCTAATTGCACCACCATTTAACATAAAATTTTATCCACTAGTGGACCTTCTCCTATCAATGTCCCATACCCAATCATAATCTACATATCCACGGTCCTAAGAGTCCTCTCTGACCCAACCAAGTTTCCATGTTAACACAAATCATATTTTGAAGTTACCTTTAAATATCTAAACACTCTTTTCACAGTATCCCAATGTGTCCTTCCTGGATTTTCCATAAATCAACTCAGTACTCCCATTGCTTGGGAAATGTCTGGCCTTATACAGACCACTGCATACATTAAACAATTGATGAAACTTGCATAGGGTACCTTGGTCATGTCCTCCATCTTAATATTAGATTTTGGAAAATCTTCAACAGATAGCTTCATTCCCTACAAAATTGGAACAACTAGATGCTTGCAATCTTTCATACCGAATCTCTCAAGAACAGTGTTAACATACTTACTTTGGCTAACCCAAAACTTTCTACTCATTTTGTCCCTGGTTATTTCCATACCCAAAATATACCTTGTTGCACCCAGATCTTTCATTTTGAACTTTGCAGACAACTGATACTTATGATCCAAAATTATAGTCTTACTATTTCCTATGAACAACATATCATCCACGTACAGGGTAATAATAAGCACACGATCATTTTTTAGATTTTTAATACACACAATGATCAAATTTTGATCTCACAAATCTCATAGACAACACCAAAGTGTCAAACTTCTAGTACCACATTCTAGGCAATTGTTTCAAACCATACAAATATTTCTTTTACTTGCAGACCAAACTTTATTTACCTTTCTCAATGAAGTGCTCAGGATGGGACATATAATTTTTTTTTTCCAACTCTCCATGGAGAAACGTTGTCTTCACATCCATCTGCTCGATCTCTAAGTCATATGTGGCTGCAAGTGACAACAAAAATCTAATAGATGTTAGGTTAGCTACGGGGGAAAATATTTCTCCATAATCAATTCCCTCTACCTATGAATACCCCTTTGCAACCAACCTTGCTTTTTACTTTTCAACATTTCCATTTAGACCAGTCTTCTTCTTAAATACCCATTTGCAACCATCAAGCTTTCGCCCTTCAGACAAAGGTACCAAATCTCAGGTTTCATTCTTTTCCAATGATTCTATTTTTTAATTGATGGCTTCCAACCAGGAATTTGAATCAGACATGCTAGTTGCTTCTTTCACAGTCCTAGGCTCATCAGTGTTAGTAATCAAAGCATAGGCATAGTTCGAATCCATATAGAGAAACCATACCTATCAGGTTGATGTCTTTCACATGTAGACCTTCTTACTAGCTGAGGTTGTGGTTCTTCTTCTTTAGAACTCTCAGAGCTGCTAGAACTCTCCTCAATTTTAGGTACACCATATAGTTCCTCTTTTTCTAGAGTTTAAAAAAAATTCAACTACATCATTATTCTTTTCTTGTTGATCTGTCTGTTGAAGGTTTCAGCTCATGAAATATTACACTTCTATTATACAAAACCTTCTCAGTATCAGGATTCCAAAGCTTGTATCCCTTCACACCAATGCCATAGCTGATGAAGATACATTTAACAACCTTGTTCTCCAACTTAGATCTTTACTCATTTGGCACATATGCATATGCCTCGTAGCGAAAGACACGAATATGTCTCAGAGAGGGCTTCTTACTAGACCACGCTTCCAAAGGTGTCTTATCAACAAGATCACAAAAAGGTGAATGATTTACCAAGTAACATGTTGTACCCACTGCCTCAGCCCAGAAATTCTGCTCCAGACCATCACAGCTCAACATACTCCTTGCTCTTTCCATTAGCGTCCTATTCAACCTTTCAACAGCTCCATTTTTCTATGGAGTATAAGGTATATTTTTATGCCTTTTAATCCCATGGTCTTTGCAGTACCTTTCAAAATATACAGAACAAAAATCACCGCCATTATCCATCCTCAAACATTTGATTTTCCTTCAAGTCTGATTCTCTACCAAGTTTTTAAACTCTTTAAAATGACTGAACACTTCTAATTCACTTTTAAGGAAGTATACAAATGCCCTTCTCGAATAATCATCAATAAAAGAAACACAATATCTAGACTTCGATAATGAAGGAACATTCACTAGGCCAAAAACATCAAAATAAACATAATCTAGTACACTAGAAGATTTATGAGGACCCAAATAAAATGAAACATGATTTTTCTTTCCATAAATGCAGTGTTCACATTAATCAAACTCAAGATTACAATCAACAAGCCCTTCAACAAGATTTTTATTTTTCAAGGTTTTTAAACCTTTCTCACCTATGTGACCGATTCTATGATGCCACAACATGTTCTTCTCTATTGGGAGTTTCACCTCCAAGGAATTTGTATATAGAGGAGTGTAATTCTTCTTCTCTTCATGAGCAGCTTTGCCTGGCTTTACAGAGATGTTGTTACATTGAACAAGACATGCATCTAGCTTGTACAGAGTGCCAATACGTACACCCTTAGCCAACACCATTTCGCCTCTAGCCATCTTACACCCTTTACTCGAGAAAGAAACTTCCACACCAACATCATTAAGCTTACTGAGAAAAAGTAAGTTACGAGACAAACCTAGTATGTGTAGTACATCACCAAGCTCTTTGATTCTTCCATCAGGGAATTGTATTTTGACTCTTCCATGGCCAAAAATCTCCAGTATTTAATCACTTTCCAAGTACACCTTTCCACCATCATACTTTTCATACTTAGTGAACCACTCTTTGTGAGATGTCATGTGGAAAGACACACCTGAGTCAACCGGCTAGACATCATCTGATGCTTGAGTCGCTAAGGCTGCAATGAAGGCATTTGCATCACTCTGAGAAGAGTCATTGTCCGAAGAGATATTCTTCTGCTTCTTCTTCTTCTCCTTACAATCCTTTTGGATATGACCAGGCTGCCCATAGTTCCAACATTTCACCTTGGAATTTTTACCAGGATACTTTGATCTCCTTTCAAATTTGGATTTAGACTTCTTGTCCTTCTTCTTTCATTTCTCCTTCGATCTACCCCGAACAACAAGGGCCTCTTTGGCCTTCTTTGAAGACTTCCTCTGCATTTCTTCAGATAGCAGTGAAGGAACCACGTCTTCCATCTTTAAATTAGTTTTCGTACTTCCAATAGCCATTACAACATGGTCCCAAGTGTTAGGTAAGGAACACAACAAAAGCATGCAATGATCCTCCTCCTCTATCTTCACACCCACAAATACCAATTGAGAAACATTCATATTAGATGAGTTTAGCTGATCTACAACAGATGCTCCTTCTTCCTCAAGAATAAATTATTTACCAGAGACTTTCCCTGATAAATGTCACCAAGCTTCTTCCATAATGAAGTTGCATACTTCTGCTCATGAACATTCAGGAGTAGATAATCGGCCAGACAAAGTCTTATCAATCTTCTAGTTGTTTCATATTTTGTGGCATAGTTCTAGACACAACAATCTAGAGGTTTCTATCCACCAACAAGTCTTCCATTTCGAGTTTCCACAACTCAAAATTTTTGCCACTGAATTTTTCAAATTCTACTCTCGCTGAAGTACTTGCCATCTCAAATAGGAAATGGTTCTCCCTTTGTAATACTCCCACTGAAACAAGATTAGCACAAAAAATCAACCCTACTAACAAGGATAACACAAATAGCCAGGATCTGATACCACTTGAAAGGAAAAGAAGAGGTGTGGAATACGCTTTCTTAACGGTAAAAATTTAGAGGAGAAGTGAAAAAACCATTATTTAAAATTTTCTTATGTTTAAGATGCAAAAACAAAATATAACATGAAAGATTGGGAAAAAAAAACAAACACAAAGATAACACCAGATATACATGGGAAAACCCTTTCGGGAGAAAAACCCACCACACCAAGAGAAGTCACTTTGTGTTACAGTAAATAGATTACATAAAAAGTTCATAGACCTCAATTTCTGATAGTTAGCTCATAGTAGTAGACTTCAGTTTGAACACACTCACTATTACAATGCTCTTACAACATACAATGAAATCACATAGCCTCTATGCCACCCCTTTTTTCTTGTTTGTTCAAACTCTCATACTATCAACCAACCAATTGGGTTTCTTAATTATACACCTTCTCACTGACAGAAAAATTTGATCACTTCATGTCCCAGTCACCCTTCAATCATGCATTGGGCCGTCCTACATTTAATTTTGCTTCCTATAATCAGATCCTCTCACCCACCAAATCGAGTGAAGCAGTTAATTCATTCACCACTTCAAAAAATCGATCAATGAATTGTTGATTTACAACAACGATGTAAAATCAATGAGTCTTATCATGCCATGTTTCATAGCATTACTCATCCATTGCTTTGACCATTGATTCATACATGCCAACCGGGCATTGATATCCTTCCACTGTGTTACCACAAGCCAGTCGATCGATCCTCATAGTAGTGCGGTTTACCATGCTACCGCCCAACTCCATCAAGGTCTTCGTGGTTTGGCGGTATACACACTGCACCACCACAACTGAGTGATGAGACCATCATGGTATGGTGATAGACACTCAACCACCAGTCTGCCACCTTCATCATGACACCGTCGAGCCTTGCGCAACCCTCCGCGGTAGGGAGGTAACCTTCTCCACCGACTGCCACAGCTTACCGCGCCACCGCACCATGGCCGAAAGGCCATCACAGAATGGCGGTAAACGTTCTCATTGACTGCCATGGTCTACAACACCACCACGCCTTCTACGAGCAACCCCCATGGTAGGGAGGTAGAAGATTTGACCGAATGTCTAGTCCATCGCATCACCACCGGGGAAGGAGAGTGACTCTGCGGTATGGTGGTAACACTGCCCAATCGCGGACCGAATGAAAGAGGCTCACGGTAAGGAAATAAACTATGCAACCCCACCTCCAAGAGATTCTCCCAGCAGTAGAGTGATAAAGGCTAGAAATTAAGGAAATCCACCAAGTCTTAAACAAAGGTTCCAAGCTAGAAGTTGAGGCACCTGTTTCCAACATTTCTGTCTAAAGTCAATTTATGAAATTAAAACCCATTAGATAACACAATGTCTAGTTTCCAAATATATAATTTTTTTAAAGATTGGATTATATTTATTATTTTTTAATTAATTTCTAAGAAAACTAGTCCATAATGTTGAAATATCAAACTTTTTTGTTTTTTAATTACTTTTTTTTGGTTAATTTTCTTGTAAAAAAATTATATGAAATCAATCTTCACATAATTCTCTACACAATGAAAAAAAATATTATAAAATATTTAGTTTAGGTCCAATTATGATGTCTATACACATTGATTTTTAAAAACAATAATTAAGGCCAATAAAAATTCAATAAAAAATTTTTAGAAAAAAATTACAAAAAATATCTTCATCAATCTTCATGTTGTTAGCTATCTTTCCCCAAAAGTAATTAGAAAAATACTTTTATTTGGGTAGAAAAGTGGCACGTCCGTACATGTGCATGGTATGGTAAAAAATGACTTTCAAAAAATTATTTTTATACATCCCTATAAAAATTCAATTTCTATCATTTGGGTATTTGAATCAATTACATATTTGGAAACTAGATCCAAAATTATAACTTTCATATTACTAGATTTTTAATAGATTTATTGTGTAAGTGCCTCAAATTTTCAGTCCAAGTGTGAATTTTTTTGAAAAACAGTAAAAACACTTCCACTTTTTGAGTTTTTTGTGGACCCAACTTCTTGCATCAACCAAAAGAAGATCAATTGAGGATCTCAAAAAAATACAAAGCAAGGTCATCTAATGGTGCATAGAGTGAGCTTAAATCTAGTCGCTAATTAAATATAGCATTTAATACATCACTTAGTTGAGGAATAAAAGCTTGAAATGATAAAATATACCAAGACCACATATGGATTGAGATGATTTTTTTTGAATAAAACCTTACCATATCTCATCTACATGATGAACCTTGAACAAGAAAGGATAGACCAATAAATGCTAGCAAGGTTAAAAACTACCCTAAAAAGATGAACACAATGATAATGCTTTTAAAATAGGTCATGAACTATAATATAGAGGTCAGAAGATGAGGACCAATAGTTTTTTGTACGTAGGTTTAAACTATTTGAACTTTATTTTTATACCTACCAAACATGTGGAAGAATGATAGAACAAATAGATCTCAGTACAAAATAACATGTGGTCATTTTAACACTCACTGCCACAACAAAATAAATAGGGTTGTAAATAAACCATTATATATTCTTAGTATAAATGAGAAGTGTACAACAAAGGAATAAAACCATTAATGTAAATACTATACACCCTAAATAAAGGATGGGTCACCATATAACAAAAATAAAAAAGTTGAAATAAGACAATTAGTTTAGTTGCACTACATTAGATAATAATCCATCACACAAGAAACAAAATTGTAGCAATATAAATTTATAAATGATGCATATAGTTTTTGAATTAGAACCTTTAGATTTATATTATGTTCAGTACTCTAAAGGTTAATGAAGTTAGGATACACTACAGTATAATGGTTAATTGGTTATAGTCTTAAGCATTAGGCACCTATATTAGCAAAAGGTAGTTGGTTGGATTCCTTTACTTTGTTTTGAAAATAAATGTTTATTCTAATAGAGAGGTTTTATTGTATTTATATGTTTTTTGTTCACCTATACTCAACCGATGTAGGTTTCTTAGGATCCTCGAATTCATATATTTTTCTATCACTACTTGAAGTTTATGACTCCCTAGCTAATGATTTAATTGAATCCCTCTCTTGAGTGATGAAATACTTAGTATAAGAATCCTAAGGTTCAATAAGTTGTGTGCATACATTAGCACCTATTAATTAGGCATTAAACAAAGCTTGATAGATGTGATAATTTATTATTTAAATATGTTGAGATATAATTTTGGGTATATGTGAAGTAAATGCATAGAGACAAGGAAAATTTACTAAAAGAGGGTTTAGATACACTAAAGTGTGAATTATTTTAATTTAGAAACATTGTAGGATGATATATGCTCTAATTTATGTTGCAAATATGTCAATATGCTGTTTCAAAAGGAATTCAATTATTTTTGAAATAAGTTATGGTTTAACATTTTGAGGTTTTGTAGCTATAGCCTCATTATGAAGGTTTAGAGTATGAAATTGAATTGATTGATGATGGGTTAGAATAATGTACTGTGTCAACATATTTATTTCTTTATTATGGAAGAAGGATAAATGGATAGATGGGAGATGGTTCAAAAATTAATTCCTTGGATAAAAATTTATATTAGATTTGATTGTAGATATATGATATACTATGTTCCTAAGAAAGGATCATTTCAATTACCTACCTAAGATATGTTTTAATTATGATAAGACTTGAAGGGAAAATACTTTTTTACAGAGAAACCATAGAGGCAAAAGTCTAGTGACTTAAAAAAATGAGGCAATCTAAAAGGAAGAACAAGACTTACCAAAAGTGGGCTAAGAACAACAAGAAACAAGCCATGCTTTTGACTAGAGCATGAAACCAAAAAACAAAGATCAACTGCAAGAAAATAAGGCAACAACAACCAACAAACATGACACCAAAACACAACCCTTACCAATAAACCCAATATCCAACTCAATAGGAGCTCACTCCGCCTCAATAGGATCAGAAAGGACAAAGCCAACAAGAGGAGATAGCCCCCCAACACACCCACAAAGAAAAACTCCACCTCAATAGTAGAACCACACAAACCAGGCAACCAAGGAGAAAAACAACAACATAAGGGACAAGAGAATCTCCCTTATGTACCCTGACAATCTAGACAGAAAGTAACAACAAAAGAGATAGTAGAACACCATCAAGGAGATGAAGATCAATACCCCTCGAAGAAAGAGTAAAGAGAAATCCTCTATAAAAAACCCCAAAGACAACCCCTACATGAGGGAAAGAGACAACAAGGTTCCAGAGACAACACCCCGAAACTTCATGACATCTAGAACCACCAAGGTTTGGAAAACAATAGTAAAACCCACAACATTGCACCTATAATGATAAACATAGAATGGTAAGAACACCTCCTTTATAGACAAAAGATCTAGAACCTCCAAGGAAATAGGGTAGGAACCTTGCTTCATATTAGAGAAGAAACCAAATAACTAGTTGCCTCCAAAAGGGAGAGAAGAGAACACAATGATAACATGATGCCCAAAGGCTAAAAATACCTCCTAACTACTTAACAAAGCCTCCATAAAACTATGAAACGAGCTTGGCCAAGGCTAATTTATATTTTGGAATTTATATTACATGTTGTGGATTTTTAGATTTTCTTAGGTTAAGGCCAATTTATATTTTTTTAGCTAAAGGATTGAATGGAGTAGATTAAAAGGAAAAGACCCCAAGCTCATAATCATTGAGAGGTTGGAAGGATGAGGAGGGGGTCAAGTGTTTAGACATGGTTGGTGAGGATAAATTTGGAATGAAGGATTGATGATTACCTTGAGAGGAGTGGATGGAAATGATAGAAGGGGTAGTTTTGAGTATCTTGGGAGTGTGTGTAAGCATTTGACCCTTGTGACATGTATAAAGAGCCATACCTTATGCAAAAGGGCCCACACATATTCCCTTTTTCACAAGTTCATTGGTGAGTCCGTTGGCATATCAACTTTCTAGTATTTGGTGAGTTTTTTTTGATTTACACTTTTGATAGTGCAATATTAAAAATATCACTTAGTAAAAGGTGGATGAAAAAATAATTGAATAAATATTTAAATTTATTTAAATTTTTACACGAGGATAATCAACTTAGAATAACATGCAATTGAATTTATTTATGTAAGGTGGATTATAATTATGAAAGGTGATTTATGATTAAATGCTAAGAATGGGGCTCGGTGAATAGTAATGAATAGTGAATGAATAGCGAGTTTATTAATTAAAAAAAATATTACTAAATTGATAAGAAGATAAAATTTAGATAATTAACAAAATAAATAGAGAATTACTCAATCAATTATGAAAGAAATGATCAAACAATTAATGAAAATAATAGTATGTCAATTTCAAATATATACACTACTAAAATAATATAATACTAAATATTAAATTAAAAAAACTACCATCAAATATTTTTAAGAAGAATCTTTTAAATATTAATTACAACTTCATTTTAGTAGCAGGCCTAACAAAAGAAGGACCCACATCAAAGGAAGTGGCTAGAGAGGGGTTGGTGAGAGTTTCAGCATGAGAAATAGGGAGAAGACAACTAGTAGGGATGCCCCTAGGGTGTCCTCATAGGGTGATAATAGCAACAACATAATTATATAGAAATTGGATCAAACCTAGGTGGAGAGGGAGAAAGACACCCATTGCCTTATATTGTGTTGGTGATTGTTTATGAACCAAACTTGATCTCATCCCTTACCTATGAACTTTCAAGGGTTAAAATATAAATAAGGGTAAGGATTGGCGAACCCATAAGTAAGAATTTAAGATTCCTTACTTCTTCTCTTTGGGCTCTATGAAACCTAGGAGGGTAATCCCATTTGTACTCTTAAGATACTCATTTAATCAAGAGCACTTCCATACACCTATAAATTCCTCCAAATTGCATATAGATAAAATTTACTAAAGGTTTGGCCAACCTTAAAAATAAAACCTACCTATAGCAAGGAATCAAATGATACTTCAGATTGATACATTCTTCAAATGTTTATTATTGTGATTATTTCATAATTTTAAGCCTCCAGCCAGATGTGTAACTCAACTCAACTTACATCCCAAAAAAACTAATGAAGAGAACAATGCCTCCTTCATGGGACAATGGAGTCACAATATAATTAACCAGTAATACACTAACAACTCTTCCTACTAATTTATTGGCCATTGGCACACTAACTTATAGAATCTAACTCACTATATTTAAAACATTGTTTCTTACCAAATCCTACATCATTTTCCTCACAAACTCGTGACCTTAATTTAGCATTTAATCAACCCCTTGAATTGAAGCATAAGAAAAATCATTCATTCAGTTTAAAAAATAGAAGAAAAATAAAACTATCATTAACAATTTCATTGATAGTTTGCAAAGAAAATACATAGGAGAACACATACTTTAAATTAATATTTTCTATTAATGGTGTTACTATAAAACCCTTTTAAGATAATTACATCATAACTGTATATCCAGAACTTGGCTCATGGTATATCCATTAATCTATATATACATTATGCTCCCTTTTTAAGAATATCATTCTTCACCTAGACCCTTCTAAGACTCCAAAACTCAAACTCCTATGTAATTTTCCCTGAAATTCCCTTTATAGAATAGGGGACTAACAAGCATCTAGCTAAATCATAGTGCATTTCATATTCATTTTGAAACAATTTCAATATAATTCATGAGATTCCCAAGATGATTATATGCAATCATTGATAAAACAAGGAAAAAAAAAAGTCAAAATTCTCGATAAGTTGTTGAGGGATGGTACCCAAATCACCATATTGAAGGGAAGCACTAGTCACCATAGTAATTTCCATGTAACACAAAAAAAATTCTACCATACCTATCCAGAAGACTTCCACACCAGCATGGAAAATGGAAGAGTAAAAGACCAAAATCATGGACACTACAACAATGGTATCATCGAAAACAAAAACAAGGCTGAGACATCACTCTGATTATTTAGAATCAAAGTATGTCTATCCACTCCTTCTGCATGATGCAATTGGAGTAACCATCACCACCTCCTCATCCAAAATGTTAGACAACACCAAGGAGAGAAGGTACGGGCCATACCCTGAGTCAGTGTCACCTCCACCATTTGAAAGACTATCAGAAATCACAATGGGAGAATCTTGTTTCCCTAAGAAGGCCTTTGAATGATTATCTCTATCTTTCATGGCCTTTCTCACTAGCACAGCCAGATCCTTGCCTTTAACTTTGACCAATTCTTTGGAAATGGTCTTGTTTCATAATTTTAGGTACTTCAGACAATTGTTTTCTTCTTCTTTCAACCATGGGCACTCCTTTTATTCTCTAGAGTCACAAGAGTCACTAGAATATCCTATTCAACCTTTGGAAAGTCCTCATGACACTCAAAAACACAAAAGATGACCAAACCTCCTAGTAGGCTGGGTTGGTACACCAGACTTTCCCATTTCACAATACCCAAATGAAAGATAGCAAGCTTATAATGAGTAAAAAACCTAACCATCCCAAAGACCACAAAACCAAATTTACACAAAATCACACCCCCAACCCTTGACAATTACAATCAGTCTCAAAAATATGAAAATTCAAGAGACACTTAGAACATGGATTTCGAAGAGCTCATAAAACTACCACCTTACCTAGAATTCCACATCAACTCCCAAGCACCCGAGAACTTATGAATCACACCTCATATTCTCTATAGATTGCAACTGGTGTAATCAAATGACAAACCATCATGCATTAAATAGATGATTTGGAGCATACAACAATTAATGATTGAAGAAATCCTCATGCGAGCGAGTTGATAACTTAGTAGTTGGGCTTTGAATATGAGCCATCAATCTTTTTGGATTTAAAACCTTATCAATGGCAACGACAAGTATTATTTTTTTCCCTTGCAACCTTTTTCATAGAAAGGAGTGATGCCACCTCAAACATTGCCATGTTGTCCCTTAATTCTCATTAGTCACCTATGATCTGACGATCAACATGCATTTCCAACCCGATCTATACCTTTCCATTTATATTAGCGAAGTACATAGCCATCACTTGAAGAGAATATTTGTTGGAACATCACATCATGTGTAGTTGATTTTCCTGACTCCTTTAGGGCTCAATTAGCGATGATGGTATGGGAGAGATGAAAGATAGGTCATTTGATTACTATTCCATTTGAAGATCTTCATCTCTCATCATGCATCACAAATTTACATTGTTTTCAGCTTGTTCAAACAGTGATGTATGAGCTTAGCATGATGAAATCTCAACCATCAGATAAAAAATCCATCCTTGATCACAGTCCATTTCTATCGTGCATCACAGATTCATGCCTCATTCTCTAGATCACATCAGTGAAGGGCAAAAAAGATCAAGACACATGCACCTACATAAAAAGGATCAATGGCACAAGATACATCGCTCCTAAGAGAACATTAGATCAACAAAAGGAAGCTTTAGACAAAGACTTTATCGCTCATCACCCTTTTGAAAGGAACAATCAAACACCTATCTATGATGAGTTATCAAAGAACAAATAGCATAAAATTTCAACATGTATTTCTAATACGGATTGCCTAAAATATGTGCAATCATCAATATTAAAACAACCAACAATATCATCTATAGACCATCACTCATTACAGATTCAATTATGGATATTTGAAACAGATCTATGATGCATGAAATAAAGGAAAATGTAGCCCATCGCTCATCACGAATTTGAGAGCACAAGCTTTGAATGGGTTAGCAATGAGTAATACGGGACATTAGTAAAGATAATGACAATGTAATCATATGTTTTTTTAAAAGGGGGAACCATCTAGGCTGACAAATAAAAGGCCTCAAGGACATATTACATAACATTTTCAAAGGATGTAAAGGCCAAATAAGGCCAATGGAATAGCCTTTAAAAAATAGAAGACTTTCAGAACTAGGCCTGAGGGGCTGATAACCTTATGAGCTTAGATGAAATAAGGTTTTTTTAAAATGAACGAGATCAGGCAACAATCGGTCAATGATGAATTAGAAACAAGGGTTTTATAAAGTGATATTTTAGTAACAGAATCCTCAAACAATGATGAACAAAACCCTAAGTCCAGTGATACCGAAAATGACTGTAATTTTCCAAAATAACTAAGGGATCACAAGTTTGTATAGGAGCTTTGTCAGTAGCTCCAATTGGGGATGTTTTTTCCTCAGTGAACAAATCGAGAATCCAAAATTTAGGTGAAGCAGACCAAGCACAAAGAGCCAAAAAAACAAGGACCAAAAAGAAAACCAAGGAAAACAACATAGGTACATTCTTTACATAAGCTATAGGGCCCAACCAACCTTAAAATTGGCACCTGCCCCCATCGAAAACCTTGTTTTTCACTGTTTTCACCCTCCTAAGACTAAAAACACCATCATAAACTGCTAAACAACTAGTAAAACTGCAAGAAATTTCTTGGAAAAACTTCCTCAACTTGTTGGCTTGAATCTCTATTAAAGACTTGGCAGTTTCCCCTTGGAGTTCATGAGTTTACCTCCACACCACTAGGCGTTTGTGCAAGAGGCGCGGTAGCGTGGTTTACCTCCTTACCGTGGGAGTCTCCTCACTCCCTGGTGATAGTGCGGTGTACTACCATGCTATGGAGGTCTCTTGAATGCCTAGCGGTAGTGTGGTGATACCGCCATACTGCAGAAAATTTTATGTAGAGGTGTGGTAGCGTGGTGATACTGTCATACCACAGGAACATTCAACCTGATGAGCGGTAGCGTGGGACACCATTTTTTTTTGGAAGTTGTGTGGTGATACCACCATACCTCGGGTGTCTACAAGCTTAGAAATGGTGGTGCGGTGTATACCACCACATCATGAGGGATTTGCACCTATTGAGTGGTAGCATGGTACACTGCCTTACCTCATGGTCTGCTGGATGGCTAGCAGTGGCACGGTGGAAGGAGAACAAGGAACAACTGACAGGTTTAGTGCGTCATTCAAAGCTATGCATGAATGATGTGTCAACATGTGGCACAATTTAATTTGTCGATTTTACATCGCTGTTGTAAATCAACAATCATTGGCCAAAATCTTTATCTTTTGATAGCGATATATTTTCATTAAATATATATTCTGACTCAAGGATTGATAGAGTGCATATACAATAAATTCTCTATAACCGATTTTAATGCTGGGCGACTTGATGTGTGCTACAGGGTGGTGTAATCAGAGAGGATGGAAGCTTGTCAATGAAGCAAGTAATTTAAATATACCCTAATCGTTGTTGGAGAGAATGTAAGAGATATAATTCATTTTATGATTTACAAGAATTGTAATAGTGAGTGTAATGAACTAAAGTTTGCAATTTGAGGTTGACCAAGGGAATGTTGATGTGAGCTAACATCTGAGAGTGAAGTATGTAACTCTGTATGTAATTGATTTAGTGTAATACAAAGTGACTTTACATGGTGTGGTGAGTTTTTCTCCCATAAGGGTTTCCCCACGTATATCTAGTGTTATCTTTGTGTGTGGATTTATTTTGTCTCTCATGTTGTTTTGTGAATGTGCATTTCAAATGTATAAATTTGTTAAGTAAGGTTTCTTTTTGCACTTTTCTTCTAATGATTTTGCATTAGAAAGACATTTTCCACACTTGTCTTTCCTTTCAAGTGGTTTCAAAGCCTGGCCAGTTGTGTTATCCTTCTGAGTAGGGCTAGTTGTTTGTACCAATATTATTTCAATAGGAGTCTTATAAAGGAAGACCCAATCACTTAGTCTACTATTTGAGATGGCAAGTACATTAGGTAGAGTAGAAATTTAAAAATTCAATGGTGGCAATTTTGAGTTGTAGAAACTCAAAATGGAAGACTTGTTGGTGGATAGAGACCTCTAGATTGCTATGTTTGGAACTATGCCACAAAGTATGAAGCAAGAAGATTGGGCCCTCATAGATAGAAAAGTTAGAGGATTGATAAGACTTTGTCTGGCCAATTCTATACTCCTGAACGTGCATGAGGAGAAGATCATAACTTCACTATGGAAGAAACTTGGTGACATTTGTCGGGGAAAGTCTCTTGTGAATAAGTTATTCCTGAGGAAGAAGTTGTACTCCTTGAAGATGGAAGAAGGTGCATTTGTAGCAAACCATCTTAATTTTTTTTATATGTAATGGATATTGGTAGTACAAAAAATAATTTCAAGATGGAAGATGTGGTTTCCTCGCTATTGTGAGAAGAAATGTGGAGGAAGTCTTTTGAGATGGCCAAAGAGGCTCTTGTTGTTCAGGGTAGATCGAAGGAGATAGGGAAGAAGAAGGAAAAGAAGTCTAAATCCAAATCTGAAGGGAGATCAAAGTCTCTTGGTAAAAATTCCAAGGTGAAATGCTAGAACTATGGGAAGTTTGGTGATATCTGAAAGGATTGTAAGGAGGAGAAAAAGAAGAAGAAGAATATCTCTTCAGATAATTACTCTTCTTAGAGTGATGTAGATGCCTTCATTGCAGCCTTAGCGACTTAGGCACCAGATGATGTCTGGCTAATTGAATCAAGTTCATATTTTCACATGACATCACACACAGATTGGTTCACTAAGTATGAAAAGTATGATGGTGGAAAGGTACACCTGGCAAGTGATTTAACTCTAGACATTGCTAGCTATGGAAGAGTCAAAATCCAATTCCCTAACAAAAGAATCAAAGGGATTGGTGATGTACTACACATACCAGGTTTGGATCGTAACCTACTTTCGGTTAGTAAGTTGAATGATGCTAGTGTGCAAGCTTCTTTCTCTAGTGGAGGTTGTAAGATGAATAGAGGCACAATGGTGCTGGCTAAGGGTGTACACACAGGCACTCTATACAAGTTGGATGCACATCCTATTCAATGTAACAATGTCTCTATAAAGTCAAGCAAAACTGCTTGTGTAGAGAAGGAGAATGATGCTCTTTTGGGTGCAAATTCCTTGGAGGTGAAACTCCTAATAGAGAAGACCATGTTGTGGCATCATAGACTGAGTCACATAGGTGAGAAATATTTAAAAACATTGAAAATTAAAAATCTTGTTCAAGGGATTGTTGATTGTAACCTTGAGTTTCATTTTTGTGAATATTGCATTTATGGAAAGCAGCATTGTGTTTGATTTGATTCAAGTCCTCATAAATATTTTGGTGTACTAGATTATGTTAATTATGATGTATTTGGTCTAGTGAATGTTCCTTCGTTATCGAAGTCTAGATATTATGTTTCTTTTATTGACGATTATTCGAGAATGACATTTGTATACTTTCTTAAGAGTAAATCGAAAGTGTTTAGTTAGTTTAAAGAGTTCAAAAACTTGGTAGAGAATCAGACTAGAAGGAAAATTAAATTCTTGAGGATGGATAATGGCGGTGAGTTTTGTTTTGCAGATTTTGAAAGGTACCGCAAAGACCATGGGATTAAAAGGCATAAAATGATGCCTTATACTCCACAACAGAATGGAGTTGTTGAAAGGTTAAACATGATGCTAATGGAAAGAGCGAGAAGTATGTTGAGTGGTGCTAGTCTAGAGTGGATGTTCTGGGCTTAGGTTGTGGCTACAACATGTTACTTGGTAAATCATTCAACTTGTTCGACTCTTGTTGAAAAATCACCTTTGGAAGCATGGTCTGGTAAGAATCCCTCTCTGAGACATATCTGTGTGTTTGGCTATGAGGCATATGCATATGTGCTGAATGAGAAAAGATCAAAGTTGGAGAACAAGGTTGTTAAATGTATTTTCATCAGCTATGGCATTTGTGTGAAAGGATACAAGCTTTGGAATCCTGATACTGAGATGGTTTTGTACAAAAAAAGTGTAATCTTTCATGAGCTGAAGTCTTCAGTAGTTGATCTACAGTTAGAGACAAATAAAAGGGAAAAGAAGAATGATGTAGTTGAAATTCCTCAAACTCCAGCGAAAGAGGAACTACATAGTGTACCAGAAACTAAGGAGAGTTCAAGCAGCTCTGAGAGTTCTGAAGAAGAATAACCACAACCTCAAGCTTAGCTTGTGAGGAGGTCTACGTGTGAAAAGTGTCAACCTGATAGGTATGTATTTTCTATGTTGGATTTGAACTATGCCTATGCTTTGATTACTAGCATTGATGAGCCTAGGACTATGAAAGAGGAAATTAATATGTCTGATTCAAATTCTTGGTTGGAAGCTAGAATGAAGAAATGGCATCATTGAAGAAGAATGAAACTTAGGATTTGGTACCTCTACCTGAATGGCAAAATATTGATGGCTATAAATGGGTATTTAAGAAGAAGATTCATCTGGATGGCAATGTGAAAAGTATAAAGAGTGTTTGGTTGTGAAAGGGTACTCCCAGGTGGAGGGAATTGATTATGGAGAATTATTTTCCCTTGTAGCTAAGCTGACATCTATTAGATTTCTTTTGTCACTTGAAACGGTATATGAATTAGAGATTGAGCAGATGGATGTGAAGACAATCTTTCTCCATGGAGAGCTGGAAGAAGAAATTTATATGTCCCAACCTGAGCACGTCACTAAAAAAGGTAAAGAAAGCTTGGTTTGAAAGTTAAAGAAATCTATTTATGGTTTGAAACAATTGCCTAGAATGTGGTACCAAAAGTTTGACACCTTTTTGTTCTCATTGGGATTTATGAGATGAAAATCTGATCATTGTGTGTATTAAAAAACTAAAAGTGATCATGTGCTTATTATTATCCTATATGTGGATGATATGTTGTTCATAGGAAATATTAAGACTATGATTTCTGATCTTAAGTCTCAGTTGTCTGCAAAGTTTGAAATGAAAGATCTGGGTGCAACAAGGTATATTCTGGGGATGGAAATAAAAAGGGACGGAGGAAGTGGAAATATTTGCCTCAACTAGAGTAAGTATATAAATACTATCCTTTTGGAATGACTGATTGCAAGCAGCTAGTTGTTCCAGTGTTGCAAGGAACAAAACTATCTATTGAAGAGTGTCCAAAGTCTTTTGCTGAGATGGATGACATGACTAGGGTATTGTATTCAAGTTTTGTTAACAGTTTAATGTATGCAATGGTCTGTACTAGGTGAGACATTTTCGAAGCAGTGGGAGTTCTTAGTCGGTTTATGGCTAACCCAGGAAGGCCACATTGGGATGTTTTGAAGAGAGTTTATAGATATTTGAAGGGTACCTCAGAGTTTGCTCTGTGCTATCATGGAAAATCGATAAGATCAAAAAGATCTCTTAGTATTCTTGGGTATGTGGATTTTGATTGGATAGGGGACATTGATAGTAGAATATCCACCAGTGGATACATCTTCATCTTATTTGGTGGAGTAGTGAGTTGGATGAGCAAGCGGCAGGTTGTAGTCGCTTTATCTACTACTTAGGAAAATTATATGGTAGCAACACATGATTCCAAAGAAGTCATTTGGATAAAGGCATTTATGTTCAGATATTGGGTTTAATGCAAGGTAGATTACGATTTGTTGTGATAGTGAGAGTGCTATTTATTTGATGAAAAATCCCACATTCCATGCCAGGATGAAGCACATTGATGTACAATATCATTTCGTTCATGATATCGTGGATGATGGAAAGGTTAATCTATAAATGGTGGATACTCTGAAGAATGTTGTTGATGCATTGGCAAAGCTCATGAGCACAAACAAGTATAGGTGGTGTGCCAGATCGATGGATGTTGGGGCCTATGATCTTCATTAAGTTTGAGTTTGGAGGAAGCTAGTAAGTCTTCGTCAAGTGGGAGCTTGTTGGAAAAGGTGCCTCAACTTGTTGGCTTCAATCTCTGTTAAATACATGGAAATTTTGATTTGGAGTTCATGACTTTACCTCCATACTGCTAGGTGTTTTTGGAAGAGGTATGATAGTTCAGTTTACCTCCTTACTGCGGGAGTCTCTGACTCCCTAGTAGTAGTGTGGTGTATCGCCATACTGTGGAGGTCTCTTGACTGCTTGGCTGTAGTGTGGTGATATCACCATACTGCAAGAGATTTTATGTAGAGGGGTGGTAGCACGGTGATACCACCATACTATGGGAACCTTCAACCTAATGAGCAATAGTGCGGGGCACCATCATTGTTTGGAAGTTGTGTGGTGATACTGCCATACTGCGGGGGTCTCTTGGCTACTGGCCAGTAGCATGGTGGCACCGCCATACCATGGGTGTCTACAAGCTCGGATGAAATGGTGTGGTGTATGCCAGCACACCATGAGGGATTCACACTCGTTGAGCAGTAGCACAGTACACTACCTTACCTTGAGGGTTTGTTGGATGGCTAGCAGTGGCACGATGGAAGGAGAACAAGGCATTGCTGATAGGTTTGGAGTGTTAGTCAAAGGGATGGACGAATGATGTGTCGACACATGGCACGATATCATTTTTTGGTTTTACATCACTGTTGTAAATCAATAATCACTGGTCGAAAGCTTTATCTTCTGATAGTGATATATTTGCATTAAATGTATATTTTGACTCAGGGGTTGACAGAGTGCAAATACAGTAAATTCTCTATAACTGATTTCAATGTTGGGTAGCCTGATGTGTGTTGCACAAAAGTGTAATCAGAGATGAAGGAAGATTTTCAGTGAAGAAAGTAATTTAAATATACCCTAATGGTTGTTGGAGAGAATGTAAGAGATAAAATTCATTGTATGGTTTACAAGCATTGTAATAGTGAGTGTAATGAACTGAAGTCTTCGATTGGAGGTTGACCAAGGGAATTTTGTTGTGATCTAACATCTAAGAGTGAAGTCTGTAACTTTGTATGTAATTGATTTACTATAATACAAAGTGACTTTACTTGGTGTGGTGGGTTTTTCTCCCATAAGGGTTTTCCCATGTATATCTCGTGTTATCTCTGTGTGTGTGATTTTTTTTGTCTCTCCTGTTGTTATGTGAATGTGCAACTCAAATGTATAAATTTTTTAAGTAAGGTTTCTTTTTGCGCTTCTCTTCTGAGGATTTTTCATTAGGAAGATGTTTTTCGCACTATTGTCTTTCCTTTCATAATGTACCCAGCTATCATAGACATGTGTTTGAATTGATAATCATCCTTTTTATCCATTTCCTTTTCTGAATTGTAGCCAATCTGAAATACTTGATCAGAATCACATCCCCTCTAACACAATTTACCATCACATTTCACTAAATGTTCACTCATGTAAAGAGGAAAAATATAACATTCATACTCCATTTAATAACCATCATCACACAAACTGCTGTCAAAATTATTTTTCTCATTAATCTGGAAATCCTCATACATATTACCTTCAGGGTTTCTATTCTGATCAAACCCTCTGGAGTAATATCTCCTTTTCATATCTAGAAATTTATTGTCATTATCATTTAACTACTATCCTATGTTGAGCACATATTCATTTTGTGTGATGAATAATTTTTTTTCATACACAGGCCCAAGTTCCAATCGATATTTATATTCATTTGAGCAATATTTACCATATATGCCACCATATTCTTCATTTCCTCAGGGATTTATTTCAATAGTTCCCATGGTACTTTTACTCTTATCAGGGTTATTTTCTTAGGAGGAATTATCCATTCCTTTCCAAGTATTTAGAAATATTTTTGCTTCAAGATCATCAACACATTCCCATCCTCCTTTCAGACCATTGTTCAAATTGAAATAAAATATCTCAAAAGATGAGTCCAGTAACTTAGATTTTTTGCGACCAATAGTAAGGTGTTCAGGTATATCATTATTTGTTAAGCTATTTTTCTTGCATGTGCATAATTTCTTCCAACCCAGACATTTCCCATTTTCAGCTAGACATGTTTTCTTAACACACTCCTCATTAAGAACTTTGATATCTACTTCTAACATAAAACCTATTTATTCCATTTCTATTTCATACAAACATCCTGAATCAAGAAATTATTGACTATCAACTCTAGTTTCACTATTTCTAACATCAAGCTCAAGATCTTGAGGATAGAGCTCCTTATCTTGAAATTCATTGTTTACCAAATTTCCAAGGTAGTCCAATTTGAATACAATTGTATTTTTATTCAAAACTTCACCCCATGCTATGTGTTTATAAAATGATAAAAACACAATCCCATAACTACTAGTACTGCTAGATTTCTTAGGCACAAAGGAAGCCTTCATGTCAATCTCATAAGAAGTTCCATACTCCTTATCAGAATTACCAAGATTTTCATGTTCATTTCTCCGATCTTGCATCCTTAAAGGTATGCCAACAGTTCTTGCAAATATAACAATATCATCATTTGTTCCACTAGATATATATTATTCTTCAGGGATTTCTCTATAATGTTTTTGAATAAACCATTGATTGATAATAATGGGAGGGGCACCCCTATCATTTTGGGACATCATATTTTGCATAAATTCACATTTATCCTCCTCAAAAATTCTAATCCAATCAATTATTTGATCAAAATCCTATGATTTCAATTCATTAGGCAAAGTAATAAGCCATGGCTCATAGATGTCACACAATATGTCAATACAAATAGAATCCTTAGGTCATGATATTTTAGGGATCTCCAACAAAGTATCCAAAAATCTTGCTAGCAACTCATAGGGTGATTCCCCTTCATGTATTTTCATATTATGAGGTCTAAGTAACACTTGATCATTATCACTTAGATTTTATTTTAGTTCATCTTGCATCTTTTCATGATCAATATGTTAGGCTGATCATCCAGATAAGGATTCAGGAATATCATTACTAAGGTAATCCTCTTCATCCTTATCCATGCCATTTGTATGACACACATTAATACAAAAAACACTTACAGTCATATACCCCCTCATCATTGAATATTTATTAAATTCTCAATGTCCATAGCAATGTGACAGGCCTGATGTAATTTTTTTGGTTCCTTATTCGTTATCAAATAACTCTTCTCATTATCCAATGCACCTAGATATATAATTAAAAACTATGCATCATTAGACCTCAAGTGTTTAGGAATACCTCTTACTGCTTGTGTGAATCTCAAGTTAAAAGTTGGAACCATCTCATCTTCATTCTTTTGGATTTCCAGAAGTCTTTTTTTTATCTTACTAAGATTAACCCTTTCACCAAATTGTTCCACAAATTCTATCATGAAGTCATTCCAAGAACTTATAGAATGTACTGGAAAATATGAAAACCAGTCTCTAGCACTTTATTTCAAGGATTGAAAAAAGAGTTTCATAACAACATCCTCGTGGTCTAATTCAAAGTCACCCATCAAATATGTGAATACATTTAGGTGTTTAGTAGCCGACTCATCATTTTTCCTATGAATTTGGGTAGATATTTCATAACATCTTTGGGAATTTTATTAGGAAAACTGTGAATACAATTGAAACTTAATGGATTATATCTCTCCATAGAAAACTTCTTTTGATGGTATGATAAGGGTTGCATGCCTTGCATACTTCTTAAAAATTTCACAAGGGTATACAAGGAAGTGATACGACTCTCTTGTACCCCTATTTAGTGTTTCAATTAACTTTCCATTACCTCATTTATTAATTTCTATGATAATTTTAAAACTCAAACATACCCATGCTTTAAAACCTTTTAGGAGGCATTATTCAAGAGTAAGCATACTTCTTCAAAAACTTTATGATATTACAAATTACACTTTAGAAGTATGTAAAATAAATACCATCATTCCCTTTGCTAGTGCTTAATTCACTCAATAGGGTACCCAATTTTCTTCTAGAAAAAAATGGCTTTCATATAAATTTATTTCTTCTCAAGAACTCAAACATAGAAAAATACCTGGATATGTTGCAACCAAGTTGTAAGTTCTTCCTGACTGGAAGCCATCCAAGATTTGTTAGGTTTGTATGACAGAGTCACCACCTCTATTGGGAAATATGGGGTCATCTTATAAAGAAACAATCAATATCAGAAGTGCCTTTGGTAGCTTTTATTTCATCATATTGCCTCAAAGACATGAACTACTATGCCATAAGGCAAACTCAAACATAGTTCATTTCCCACATTAACCCTTAGAGAAAAATGAATGATAATTAAACCAGTTCCAAACAACACCACTAAAAAGATTTAATCACATAGAACCATTAAACATGAAAGTTGGAATAGAAAACATGAACACAAATTTATGTGGGGAAAACTCTTTTGGTTAAAAAACCCCACAGTCCAAAATCCCAGATCGCCATTGTATTATTCACCAATAAAATATAGTTACAAATACAATTCAGGATCTAAGCCTTTATAGAGTTTACATATTATTCCATCTAGAGAGAATCTAGCATCATAACCCTACTTTGATCACCCCCCTCTCCTTTCATTGCAAAATTTTTTAGGGTTCTATAACATTCATTCTTAACCCTAACCCTAGTTACAACATTCCAATAGGAAACAATTTGGGTGAATATTCCACAAATAAATGGTTACAATATAGTTCAAATCTATTGAGTCGATCATCATTTAATCTGTTAATAGTCAGCAACCAACCATCACTTTCTAGTTGTTAATTCCCCTTCATATACTGATTGTCATGGCCAGGGTCCACCAAGACACATGTAAATTGCTTGTGTAATTCTGAAGAATAAAAAAGGAATCTACAATATTCACAAGTCTCCCAGAAAAGACTTAAATATTTAACTCCCAACATGATGTCATGTGATCACCACCTACTAATCGGGCACCAGTCAGGTGCACCATGGAACATGTTTGAAGCCTACACACCTTATGGGAGTCACTCAAGATCCACCACAAGAGGCATGGGGCTAGGAGACACCATTGATTCAAGAATCATCGTTGATCAAGTTAATAGGTGTCAAACGCTCAATCAATTCCACTCACTTGATAAGAGTCTATCAGTCCTCACCACAAAAAAGCATGAAATAAATGAGCAGGGTTGGATTAATATAACCTCAACCATTGATCATCAATATCAACACTCCATTGTGGTCCCCACTACCTCTGTGACATCCAAGGCACTACTGATAAACCAATGCTCGCTCTAGATCACTATGTCACGAAAAAACCAAACTTCACAACCTCCATCGGAGGTTATGAAATTCCCAAAACTTGCGACATGTTGATAAGAATGAGAACCCTAATATCTCAAAGATGGAAAGTTATGAAAATTCAGAATGCTGGGACATAGGTTTCAAAGTTTCAACATTCCACAACCTAGTGAAAGGTCTATCAGAAAGTTATGAATTTCCATAACCCCATGACATGAGTTCTAAAGTTAGTATTTTCAATGATCCTACGACATACAACTCGAATAGGGGAATAACACAACTTCTCAAGGAAGTTGATCAAGCTAGTAAATTTGAGTCACATTTCTCAACATTGTCCCACTTGACAAAGAAATTACTGGCTCCTTCCAAAGCTATAAGTTACTGTATAAGCCATCCATGCAACCAACAATATCCTCACCCAATGCTTCCATGTTCCACTAAGACAACTACACTAGTATCTAAGATTTCCACCATCTCAGGCAACAATTCCTACCATCGTCCAAAGGAAAGGAATGAGCCATGGTGAATATGCACTAGTCTAAATAACATAAGCACCAAATCCATCTGATAAAAAATTCTATAAAATACTGCCACCACTTCATTGTGCTCACAAGATATGCATAAGCATCACAATATCAACTTAAAATCCCTCAACATGAACACATCCACGAAGAAGTTCTCTGTAAACAAGATAAAACACCAGTTAGAACAACAACCAGAACACTGACTGGACCCATCAAACTGATCCACACACATGACTGAAAATAGCACACACAACAAGTGCTACTCGATCCAATCACACATACCTCCAAGGTATCCACACCGATAGACTCATGCCACTCTATAACCAACCCATCAACAGAGAATACAAGCTCCATGTGCCAACCGGTCAAAGAAGACAAAGCACATCTAGGAACTCCCACTACACAAGTAATTTCAAACCTAATAAGATTAAAGCATACCAAGTATACTAATAGCATAATATAGAGAGTGTAAACATGTAGTTTTAAATAATCATCCACAGTGATATGAACAACCTGTAAGAAAAACTCTCACAAGTTCTCCACCCCCAACAAAATAAATAGAGTAAGAACCTCCATGTCATCACCCAAGAACATGAGTGAAAACACATGAACACAAGCTAGTGATCACTACAGCTCTGACCAAATCTCAAACCAATGTAGTCATGAAAAAACAATCCAGAAGGATAACCAAGACCAGTGAGAGAAACTCTACACATCGGATACATGTAGAAAAAACCTCGTACATACACCTCTTAATGCTAACTATGTCAAGTATGATCTCCTTCACAACACCCCAGAGATATAACAACATAAAAATGCCCTACCATTCAATATTTAAGATAAAACACAATATATATATCATGTAATTAATATGGATGTAAGCCTCTCACAAAAGATCAAAACTATTTCATTTCCCATTTCAAGAAATATGCCCAATGCATCTCCTAAATTCAACATCAATGAATTTAATCATAGTGCATAAGGAGATAACGATGCTATCCATCTCTCACAATGAATCCTTCAAAAGCATCTAATAGTAGTTCAAGATCCATATCAATGAAAGAAAGCATAAAGATACATGCTAAACCAATCCTCAAATTAGTATCCAAATCCAAACATCATGAATCAACTCATTCCATGAGAATCAAAGCATGAAGACATCTGAAAGCAATAATGGGCAATATGTTTCAAATGATAAACTATCAAGTAGACCAAGATTGGGGAATGAGAATGCTCCTCTAGAGTAACCAAGTCATCATGACTTCTCCAAGAGAAATCTCCTCTTTGGTCTCTATTGAACTCACGTCCAACCATCGTGTATTCTCCTTAGAATTTCTATTCAAATATTCATCAAGAGTAACCATGAATAACACATGTTTCCTCACAAGAGAAATACAACCTCACATTGTTCTCCATGTATCCATGGGCACCTATAAATGGTCACCTCATGCTAAACTCCAAATTCATCACTGCACTATCAAGAAGTTCTCAAGCATATAACAAATACACCCAACACACAAAGAAATACTAAACCACTGTCAAATTCTCCAATCATATGAATAAGTAAATTATCATGACATAATGATCTACACATCCCCCTTAAGACATACCATGCTCCAAGTGAACATTACAAAGTTCTCAAGAGCAATGCATCATGCCAAAAACTCTAATCTAGAAACAAGAGCATATCATGAAATAACACAAACTAACTCTAAACTAACATCACCTATCAAGAACTTCCAACACCTTGACCAAAGACTCACAAGGTTCCTCTATGACTCAAGGATGCTACACAACTTCAAATAATGTCCATGCAAATCTATAAGAACCCTTTTGTAGCAAAAGGATCTAAGAGCTCCTCCTAGTAACATCTGCAACACTAATGAAGACCATTCACCACTAAGTGATGAATGCACAGTTATTGCTAAAATCTCACATTGAACCGTGACACCCGAGATCTCCAAGCATCAAGACCAAACATCTGCTAATCTGAAAACTCTTCAGGTGCACACAAAAACATGTCCATCTGACAACAATACCTAGTGGCACCAAGATCTCTAAACCAATGTTATATTATCATCACTATCAAAAGCTTACATAAAGTAGTGTATTGAAGCTATCCATGAAATTGTGATAGACATGCTACAAGTCCCCATAAATAACTATTCAGGTCCTCAACACCATTCATCATCTCATCTCAAAGCAACCAAACCAATGCATAAGTGACCATAGACAAGGCTAGCTAACAGGTTTGCACCAACTCTGAATGAACGTCGTGGATATAGACAATCCAATTCCAAGTTATCTCACTACAACCAATGGGTAGCTAATCTACCAACCACATAACTTGAAGATCAATCAAAATGAAGGTGCAAACCCATCATAGCATTATAAATAACAACACTAAGATATCAAAGAGAATAACCACATAGACAACATGACTCAAACACCAAATCAGGTTTAGAACCAATTTACCAATCATGTCCACATCGATCACCATAGTAAGTGAAACCACCAAGCATTACTAGAAGAATTTCAAGTGAATAATCATGTACCAACACTCCCAAGTAGGGACAAAATCACATTTCCTCACACCATGTACAAAGCATGCATGCAAAACTGCAACTATCCGATCCAACACCACCCCTAACAAGCCAGGGTCTAGAAAATAGTTTAACAGTAGCTCTACAAAAACACAAGTTTTCTTGACCATGTAAAACCTTCAAAACCATTATGCTCGAGAACACCCATGCACACCCATATCCATTTCACATCTGAAACACCATAACAGTTAAACCAAAAATTGGATTATCATGAATATGGATAACGATAGATTCTTTAAATGAGAATGTATAAAACCCTCAAATACAAAGAACATGAATTTGAGCCATACAAGTACAACACATCCTTGAAAATAAATAATAGTTCAAGAACTTCAGGCCCATACCAATCCAAATCAAAAACCACTAGCATGCACATTCGTCTAAGAGAGAGAAAATTTATTTCAGAAGCTTCCAGACCATCTAATGATCAACTCGATAGCCTACATGCAATTGAGGTACAAAAAAAATTATGCCTTCCAATACCAGGAAAAAGACCCAAAATAAGCACATTACTTCATGACTGAACAACAACACAAACTTGTCCAAATCACCAGGGAGCCTCTCACATAGACACCCAATATGAATGCTTTCTACAACACAACCATAGAGACAATAATATTCCACCCTATGCATGAGGGTTATACCGCTGCCAACTCACAAGCTTCAAGTCACATTTGTTGAATATGACCAACTCAACTTTCTCCATCTTCCCCATCCTTCATAATGTGTGTTGTCTCTTGGAACTCAAACAAAAAAGAGCAATAATTTCTACTCATCAAAGGTTCAATCCATCAGTCGATTCCTTCAGATTTCCTCAAGCTTGTCACACTAATAAATCTTCACAGAAGGAATACCTAGAACCAGAAACACAAAGAATTCATACATGCATCAATATGCAAGAACATGCAAGCCACATGTGAGTCCATGCAAGTACATGCAACTCACAAAACTGCACATGCAAGCAAAAAAAAAATCCTAGAAGATGGATCTGATACCAATTGTTGGGAAATATGGGGTCATCTAAAAAAAAAACATCCAAGATCAAAAGTGCCTTTGATAGCTTTTATTTCATCAGATTGCCTCAGAGACATGAACTACTATGCAACAAGGTAGAATCAAACATAGTTCATTTCCCACATTGACCCTTGGAGAAAAATGAATGCTTATTAAACCAGTTCTAAACAACACTAGCATTAAATATATTTAATAAAAAAGAACCATTAAACATGAAAGATGGAGCAAAAAATGTGAAAACGCAGATTTACGTGGGGAAAACTCTTTCAAGTAAAAACCCCTACACATAACCCTACTTCACTCTTCGCCCCTCTCCTTTCATTGCAGAATGTTCTAGGGTTTTATAACATTCATTATTAATCCTAACCCTAGTTACAACATTCCAATAGGAAATGGTTCGGTTCAATCTTCCTTAGATAAACAGTTACAATTCAGTTCAAATCTATGTATTCAATCATCACTTAATTCTTCAGTAGTCGGCAACCAACAATTTCCTTCCAACTATACATTCTCCTTCATATACTGCTTGTTGTGGCTAGGGTCCACCAAGACACATGTACACCACTTGTTTAATTCCAAAGAATAAAAAGGAATCTAAAATATTTGCAACAAGTATCTCGAAAAAGACATAAATATTTAATTCCCAACATGACATCATGTGATCATTGCTTACCAATCTATCACTAGTTAGGTCCACCACAAGACATGTCTAAAGCCTACACACCCCACGAGAGCTGCTCGAGACCCACCACAAGAGGTGGGGCTAGTGGGCATTGTTGATTTGAATCATTGTTGATCAAGCAGATAGGTGTCAAATGCTCAGTCAATTTCACTCACTTCATAAGAGTCTGTTGGTCCTCACCACAAAGGAGAATGGAATAAACAAGCACTATTGGATTAATATAACCTTAACCATCAATCAACAATATCAACACTCCATCGTGGTCTACACTATCTTGGTGACATCCAAGTCACCGCTGACAATCCAATACTCGCTCAAGATCACTATGTCGCTAAAAATCCAAACTTCACAACCTCCATCAGAGGTTATGAAATTCCTAAAACCTGCGACATGTCGATAAGAATGAGAACCAATGTTGCTAAGTCAGAAAGTTATGAAAATTCAAAACCTTGTGACATAGTTTCAAGGTTTCAACTTTCTGCGATCTAGCGATAGGTCTATTGAAAAGTTATGAATTTTCACAACCCCGCGACATGAGTTCTAAAGTTAGGATTTTTAGTGATCCTATGACATACATGCCGAATAAGGGAAGAACATGGTTGCTCCAGGAAGTCGATCAAGCTAGTAAATTTGATTCACATTTGTAAACAACCTCTCTTAGTAGAGGATTTAATTTGAAACAATACATAACCTTCTGAAACTGAATATAATTATGGGTTTTGCAACATTGGATCCACACACAAGTTCTTACAATCTACTGCAACACAACCATTCTCCCTTTTGAAAACTTTCTGGAAGCCAAATCCAATGTTCCAATTCCTCTTGACTCTATGATAGGGCAGTCTACAACTGGAGATTCACATTCCTTCCTAGCAGAGTCGCCATTTCTGTTGGTGACTTTTTATGAACCAAACTTGATCTCATCTCTTCCCTATGAACCTATCAAGGTTCAATTATGAATAAGGGTAAGGATTTTCCAATACATAAGAATTTAAGAGTCCTTACTTCTTCTCTTCGAGTTCTGTGAAACCCGAGAGGGTAATCCCTTTTGTACTCCTAAAATTCTCATTTAATCAAGAGCCCTTCCATACACAGATAAATTCCTCCAAATGACACATAGATAAAATTTACTAAAGCCTTGGTCAACCTTCAAAATAAAACCTACCTATAGCAAGGAATCAAATGATACTTTATATTTTTACATTCTTCAAATGTTGATTGTTGTAATTGGTTCATCATTTTAAGCCTCTAGACAGATGCGTAACTCAACTCAACTTACATCCCAAAAAAACTAATGAAGACACCAGTGCCTCCTTCATGGGACAACAAAGTCACAATATAATTAACTAGTAATACACTAACAATTCATCCCAGTAATTTATGAGCCATTAAATTAAAGCATACGCAAAACCATTCATTCAGTTTAAACAGTAGAAGAAAAATGAAACTACCATTAACAATTTCATTGATAGTTTGCAAAGAAAATACATAGGAGAACACATACTTTAAATTGATATTTCATATTACTGACCTATTACTATAAAACCCTTTTAAGATAATTACATCATAACACTATATTTGGAACTTGGCTCATGGTATATCCATTAATCTATTTGTATACAATATGCTCTTTTTCGAAGAATATCTCCCCTTGCCTAGATCCTTCTAAGACTCCAAAACTCAAACTCTTCTATAATTAGCCTTGAAATACCCTGTATATAACAAGGGAGCAACAATAATCCAACTAAATTACAATGCATTTTATATTCATTTAAAAAAAAATTCAACTGAATTCAAGTGATTCCCGAGATGGTTATATCCAATCATTGATAAAACAGGGGAAAGCAAAAAGAAAAAAATCTTGATAAGTTATTGAGGGATGGTAGCCAAATCACCATAGGGAAGCACCAATTAGCATAGTAATGTCCATTCCATGCAAAAAACTTTCCACCATACCTAGCCAGAAGACTTCTACACTAGCATGAAAAATTGAAGAGTAAAAGACCAAAATAATTGACACCAGAACAATGGTATCATCAAAAACAAAAACAAGGTCACGACATTCATCTAATTATTTAGAATCAGAGTATGTTTGACCACTCCTTGTGTGTGATGCAATTGGAGGAACCATCACCTCCTCCTCACCAGAAATATCATATGACACCAAGGAGAGAAACTACTGGAGATACACCGAGTCAATGTCACCTCCACCATCTGAAAGGACATTAGAAAGCACAATAGGAGAAACATGTTCCCCAAGGCAGGTCTTTGGATGCTTATCTCTATCTTTCATGGATTTTCTCACTGGCACAACCAACTCCTTGTCTTTAAATTTGACCAATTATTTTGAAATGGTCCTGTTTTGTAATTTGTAGGTACTTTGGACAATTCTCTTCTTCTTCCGACCATGGGAACTCCTTTTATTCTCTGGAGTCATAGGAGTCACTTGAATATCTTGTTTAGCCTTTGGAAAATCCTCATGACACTAGAAAACACTAAGACGACTAGACTTCCTAGTAGGTCGAGTTTGTACACCAGACTTTCCCACTTCATAAAACTCGGGTGAAAGCTAGCAAGCTTATAATGAGTAAAAACCCTAACCAGCCCAGAGACCACATAAACATTTTTTTACAAAATCAAACCCACAACCCTTGACAATTACAATTAGTCCTAGAAGTGTAGAAATTCAAGACACACTTAGAACATGGATTTTAAAGAGCTCATAAAACTACCAACTTACCCAAAATTTCACATCAACTCCCAAGCACCCGAGCACTTATGACTCACACCTCATATTTTCTATAGACTACAACTGGTGAAATCAAATGACAAACCATCTTGCATTAAATATACAAGTTGGAGCATGCATCAATTAATTCTTGAAGAACTCCTCGCATGAGCGAGTTGATAACTTAGTAGTTGGGCTTTGAATCTAAGCCATCGATCTTTGTGGATTTAAAACATTATCAATGGTGACCACAAGTATTTTTTTTTACCTTGCAACTTATTCCTAGAAAGTAGCAATGCCACCTCAAATACTACCATGTTGTACTGTAATCCTCATTAGTCACCTATGATCTAATGATCAACATGCATCGCCAACCCAATCTGTACCTTTCCATTTATATCGATGAAGTACATAGCTATCACTTGAAGAGAATACTTGCTAAAACATCACATCACAGGTCATTGATAATTTGCTCCACTCCTTCAGGGATCATTTAGTAATGATGGTATCGACACGATGAAAGATAGGTCATTGGATCATTGTGCCCTTTGAAGATCTTTGTCTCTCATCACACATCATAGATTTACTTTATTTTCAGTAGGTTCAAGTAGTGATGTATGAACTTAACATAATGAGATCTCAACCGTCAGATCAAAAAACCATCCTTGATCAACATCCATTTCCATCGTGCATCGTGGATTCATGCCTCATTCTCCAAATCACATCAGCAAAGGGTGATGAAGATCAAGACACGTGCACCTACATGAAAAAAATCAATGGCACAAGATACATCGCTCCTAAGAGCACTTTAGATTACTGAAGGGAAGCTTGAGACAAATACTTTATCGCTCATCACACTTTTGGAAGGAACAATCAAACATCTATTCGTGATGAGCGATGAAATAACAACTAGCATAAAATATCATCGTGTATCACTAATACAAATTGCCTAAAATATGCACAATCAATGATACTAAAAGAACCAAGGATAACATAGACCATCGCTCATCGCGTATTCAAATTTGGACATTTGAAAAATATCTGCAATGCATGAAATCTAGAAAAATACAACCCATCACTCATCACGGATTTGAGCTCACAAGCTTAAAATGGATCAGCGATGAGTGATACGAGACATTAGTAAAGATAATTACTATGCACTCATAAGCTAGTCTAAAAGGGGAATCACCTAGGCTGACAAATGAAAGGCCTCAAGGACATAATACATAACATTTTCAAAGGACCATGTAAAGGCCAAATAAGGCCAATCAAACAACCTTTAAAAAATATAATATTTTCAGAAGTAGGCCTGAGGGGCCGGTAACCTTACGAGCTTAGATGAAATAAGATGTTTTTAAAATGATTAGGAATAGGTAACAACTGGTCAACAAATGAATTAGAAAGAAGGGTTTTATAAATTGATATTTTGGTAGCAAAATCCCCAAACAATGATGAAGAAAACCCTATGTTCAGTGATACTAAAAATGACTACATTTGGCCAAAATAACCAAGGGATCATGAGTTTTTATAGGAGCTCCATCACATTGATTTAATGAAAGAAATAGAAAAGAATATTAATTATTTGATTCCTATGAATATGCCATGGAAATTGGAAATGGTACCCATGCACAATGGTGAAGTGACCTTCTAGAGTGAATTACTTCATTATGTGGACACTAACAACCTCAAATGGTGTCGGGAGGCACTCTCTGTCATAACCATTCTGGTATCTCACTAGTTTCTCATTGCCCTCCACAAAGCTATCCATGAAACACTAGCAATTTCCATTACTAATTTTTAACACCCTTAAACCATTGTACTATAGGCCTATCACACCTAGAGTCAACCTAGTAGAAACTTCAAATCCTATGCTACCAATTTTAATTTTGTCTTCTCTCCAAGAATTCTAGAACTTAGCAGTAATGTTGTCATTGTATCCACACATTGTCATATAGAATGACATCATACCAGCCTCCTCAAATAACCTCCAAAGCTCTCCACATTTTATCGTAAAGGAACACAAGATAATAGATCAGACCTTTTTTGGGACCCCCCATCAAATTATAGTTATGGTGGTGAAGAAACAAAGGGTCATCTTTCCCACCAATTGAATTACCTTTCTTGGTAGTAGTGCTTGTGGGAGAAGGCACAAAAAGGAAAGAACTAAAATACATGTTTCCCTAATTCAATGGAAAAATAGAAGACAATTCCTCTACCAACAAAGTGGTATCATCACACTACTTCCTGAAAGCTCTAGTCATTGTCTACCATCACATCATTCAACCTTTTGATAAAAAACTGAAATATTTAAACAATTAACCATCTCAAGGAAGATATTAATTAAATAATGAGTGCATAAAGGACTTATCAAAAAATTAGAGGTAAAGCTATTCAAAGGCATGGGATGTAGGCCAATTAGATCACCCATCAACATCAGATCCCTGAACTGAGAGTGCCAAGTCACAAAGGCATATGAATTTATGAATCCCAACACAACTGGTCCATCATGCATCCCACATCGAGGTGTTCCTTTCCTCCACCGTAATTATCCCACACCATCTTAGTTGGACATAGAAAGGTGTTCCAAGTATACCGATGTAATCCTTCCACACCCAAACCATGTGGGATTGCCACCACCAAGTCATAAAAGAAAAAGAGAAAGGAAAATCCAATACAGTTGACATCATCAATCCGCCACCAAATTTTTTCCTTCTACTCTAGTGGGCACATCTCATGCCCTTTGTAGGATCTAGGTAAGCATGCCACATAACCAACCAAGCCTCTGACACCCTGAGCACTTGGCACCCCCCATGCCACTTCCACAATTCCCTTTAGCTTTATAAATAAGGCCCAAGATTTTACCACATGTCACCATACGACCATTAAGATTCAAATTTAAATTTGAAAAAAAGTGCCTCTATCTAAAACATCCCATCATCCAAAAGTAATTCTGAATAAAAATTAAAATAAAAAAGGATTGAGAGACTAACACCCTGACCATTGCACCATGACACACAATAAGTAAGACGAGAATCAGCACCATTGAAGATTTAAAGGGGCCCCACCCATTCTTTCCTTGGCTAACCAATCCCTGATGTGAATTGGAAAATCCTTAAATTTCCAAATTTCTCATTGGGGAATGTGAGCCCAAAACTAGAAATGGCATTAGCAGAGTTATTTCCTTGCCTGTAATACGAGAGACTAAAACACCTTCCATAAAAGAGAGCACCCATTAAGAGTCCAAAATAAAGATACTAATATTCCAAGGGGGGTTAGACAAGGAATTTAGATAATCCACAACCAGTTTCAAATCACCCTCAACCATGACATGGTAAAAACCCAAATCATTTATCCTCTTAATTTGGAATTTGTGTTGTTTACAAACCATATTACCTTGTAAAGCATGAACACAAAAAATTTTGATTACCAGGCATGCAAAGTAGGTATCCTTCTTAAAAGTTTACAAATTTGTTTTGAAACATAAGTCAAGAAAGAATAATTAGGTTGTAGATGATTTAAGTAGATGTGTAGTACTATTGGAAACTATAGAAGGTGAGGTTACTGGTTTTTATGCTATCAAAGATCTATATGGGTATGTTCTTTTTATTTTAGGACGATTAGAATAGTTGAAGACTTTAGTATCTACCGACATGATTCAAGCTTAATATTTTATGTAGGATGACTACCTCTTTAAAAGAAAGCAACTATGTATTCAAGTTGGGTCTATGCAAGATAATATTATTAGAGAGATTTGTAATAGTGGTTTGGCTTGGCACTTTGGTAAGGACAACACCATTGTTTTCGTAGAAGGAAAATACTATTGACTGAAGAAGAAAAGAGGACATAACCAAATATGTGACAAGATGTAGGATTTCTCATGTCACCAAAGGAAATTTATATAATGAAGGGTTTCACATCCCATTACCAATACAAAAAGGACCATGGATAAATTTGAGTATGTAGTTTGTACTCATGGTTCTAAATAAATAGTGAAGTAATGATTAATTTTTTTGGTTGTTGATAGATTCTCTAAAATGACTCATTTGTTCCATGCAAGAAAACTAGTGATACAACTAGAGTGGTAGATTTTATTTTTCAAAGAAGTTGTTAGATTAGATGGTGTCCCAGAAATTATTACCTCTAATATAGGGATATCATTTTTTTGAGTCACTTATGGAGGACCCTATAGAAGAAGATGTGGAATAAACTCCATTTCCGCAATGCTTATCACCCTCAAACAAATGGAAATTGAATTTTGGGAAACTTATTAAGATGCATTGTTGGTGACAAACCAAATCAATAGAACTTGACATTACCACAAGAAGATTTTGCATATAAAAACTTAGTAACTACATCAATACTTAGATCACCATTTTAGATTGTTTATGGCGGGAATCCTCAAGTTTCTTTAGACTTGGTGAAATTACCAATTGAGGAAAATATTGGTGAAGAATGGGAAGCATTTACATAACACATTCACCAATTGAAATAAGAGGTGAAGTAAAAACTACAAGAGATTAATGACAAGTATAAAAATCTAATTTGTTTTGCAAGAAAAAATAAATTATTCATGAAGGTGAGTTAGTGATGGTTTATCTAAGAAGAGATAGGTTTCCCAAGGGAACGTACAAAAACCTAATATATAATAAAATTGGTCCATGTAGGTTTGCAAAGAAAACTAATGACAACACTTATTAGGTAGATTTATTAGCAAGTTTTGCTATTTCTATTGTATTTAATAATTTTGATTTATATGTCTTTCATGGATATGATCATAATGATTGAGAGGAAGGAATTGACTGGGGACAATAGGCTCCAAGAAGGAAAAAAGGAACAAATTGTATAGATTTATGATAAAAAGATAGTAAACACAAGACAAGGTTAGTACAAGAAGTACCTAATACAATGGGAACTATTAGCACAAAAGATAACACATGAATTATAGAGTGGGAATTGAAGAAGTTTGATTAGGACAAGTGGTACAAGTTTATGGGAGTAACTTGCAAGAGCTAATTCTTTTCAATCGGACGAGAATGATGTTGGGGCTTTTGGAGCTAATAAATGTTGACCCGAAAGTTCAATTGAGCTAAATTTTTACATGGAGAAGCATCTCAAAGAATTAATCGTGATGCCAATCAAAATTGTTTGGTTGGAACAATTCTCAACACTCTACATGGCCATTTTCAATCAGCTAGGTCTTCAAATTGAGGCCTTAAGGACATTTTCAAAAAAATAAAGATAGGATTTTTATTTAGGTTCAAACTTTTACTTTATTTCAAATTGGAGAATTGAAAACTAGTCTTACATTCATTAACTTTGAATAAATGGTGAATTTTAGGGGCATCCAAATAAGAATGTAGTATTATTAAAAATAGCAAGTTCATATTAAGATAGATATGGTAAGACTTTTTGTGTGTGAGAATATGTGTGGACTAATTAATAAGATAAACTAACACACTATTGAAACATTAAATCAAAGGAAACTAACTAAAAAGATAAAACAAACTCTAAATAACAAAAACTACTTCAAATGCGTCTCATTGTCCTCTATCTCCAAGGATTCAATGCAAGTTGCTGGCTCTCAATTGGTGTAAGTAGTAGCTTGTTGAAATGACAACTTAGGAGAACGAGATTTATGCAAAATGCATGTTTATTGCTAAATGATTGAAGCTATGAAGTTAAAAAATGAAATGCTATGCTATGAACTTGAAATGCCAAATGTTGATTTGAATGCAACTATGGTAATCACGTTTAAATTCACAAAATCTAGGATGATCTTCAACTCACAAAAGGGTTGTATTTATAGATTTTTGGAGGCAAGAATCTAGTTGGAAAAGATCAATGGCTGAATTCAAACCTGTTAGAATGAATGGTGAGAGATTGAGAAGTTGAGAAAAATATGGAAGGTTGAGAGAATAATGGGAGATGTTTCTTCCTACACAACTTTCTCCATTCAAAAATGAAGGAAATTTGTCATTTGTGCACTTCATTTAAGAGAAGTTAGTTGATAGTTGAGGATAAATGTGACAATGAATTTAGAAGCTTCCATAATTACTTAATTAATACTTAATTATGTGTGAGAGATGAAAAAGAAAAGTAATTAAATATTTACAATATTTAATTAAGTGCGAGGTGAGGAAAATTTAAAATTAAATATTTAGAATATTTAATTAAATGTGAAATAAAGAATTAGAAAGTGTTTAATTAAATATTAAAAATATTTAATTAAATGTGAAATAAAGAATTAGATAGTGTTTAATTAAATATTAGAAATATTTAATTAAATGTGAAATGAAGATTATCATTTAAAATTAATATTTAAACTTAACATAATTAATATAAATAAATTGTGAAATCTATTTAATTAATTAAGAGGAAGATGGAAAATGATAATAATTAAATAAACTTATTTATTTAATTAAATTAGAAGAATTTAGAAAGTGAATGATATAAATAAACAATGAATCTTATTTATATGTAGATGAGTTTAGAAAAATATTAATTAAATAATTGATATTTAATTAATTAACAGGTTTGATTAACTGTAACCATTTTTAGATGTGTACACTTTAAGTACTTAAGAGGTTGTTTTTTCTTTTCTGAGATAGAATGAAATGAGGAACAAAGAAAATTGTTGAATTTTTTAAAGCTTTTTCTATTTTTTCTTAATAATAATGAATTTTATGGTGTGAATCTCAATTAGACCACAACATAATAGAGATAAATAGTGGATCAATAGTGACATTATTAATTAAACAATAAAGGTATGAAAATAATATGATTAATAAAATAAATAAGAATTTATTCAATCAATTATGTAGGAAATGGTCAAGAAATTAGCTGAAATGACAATATACCAATCGAAGATGTCTATGTTAAAAATAACATAATATTATATATTAAATTAAGAAGAACCTCCACTAAATAGTTTTTTTCTAAAATATTTTATATATTAATAACAACTTCACTTTGATTAAAAGATATATAAAATCAATGCTCTCTTTCTTTTAAGTCCCCTATATACATCTCTTTATAAAATATAATAAATTATTAACCATTAAAATATATAGTTTAATTAAATTTAATATCATATATTACTTAAAATATATATGTTTATATTAATACTGTTAACTATATTGCTATTTTGTTGTATCTGGACTATGGCCTCATTGTTATATGAATAATTTAAAGAAAGAAATTATCTATTAACATTTTTCAAATGGAATAATATAAAGGAATCTTACAAAGTTTAACTAATATTTAGCTTTACGACTAAACATTTCTTACAATAGAAACCATCTCCAACAGTATTCAAACGTGGTTTAAGCAGAGTCAAGTCAGATTAAAAATTGGCAACACAACGAGAAAATGGTAAACAAAATTTATATTATATTATCTTTCCCACCTCCAACTTGATCATTTTAACTTCTTTCGAGACTGTATATTCTGTAGAATGGAAGATAATGTTATACGTCAGATTGAGGCAAGTGGCTCAACTGTAGGCGGAAAGGTCCTGAACCTCATATGTCTGAATTGAAGATAATGATGGGAGGTATACCAGTTTTTCTCGTCGCTGTTTTCTTGTAATGGTCGAATTGAATCGGCACAAGTTTTTCAAACCAGAGGCAACAGTAAGCATATTTTCAATCGGTCGTCAAAATCTGTACATGCTGCTGGTTGGATAAAGTAACAATTCTCCACTTTCAGAGAATTAGACTTTTATTACTGTTTGACTATGAATGCTTAGTGATGTTTAAGTCTGGTTACTCTGAAATTAAGGATACGAAATTTCCTTGGTTTATGATAATAGTTTGAAATGTTTGCAGATGGGAAAAAATTTAGGCAGTCAAATTTAGAAACATTTTAAGTCGATTTTTTTTTCAATAAAATTCGGAAACATTTTCAAATTACTTTTTGAAATTTATTTATAATGGAGAGCGGTATAATTTATTTAAAACCCAAATATTAATTGACTTCAAAGTTAAATAGATAATAATAAGTTTACATCATTCATATTAAAAAATGTTGCACTATTTATCCATTTTTCATGGGCCAAAATTAACCTTCTATTGTAAACTGAATGATGATAAAAAATATCCTTTAATCATTATTATTACCCATTTTGGTGAGGAATATAGATTTTATTGACATTGAATTGTCAAAATCAATAGGCAAAGCAATATTTGTGAGAAAATGTAGACAAATTTAAAATAAGTGTGTTCTAAAGTTTAGAAAAACAATTATGACAAAATTTGAATGGATTTTTAAATTTCTATTTTTTTAAATAACTATAAACAATTGAATAGAATGAGTTTAATAAGAGAGACTTTGGATTGATTCTTACAATAAATTAGTTTTGCAATAATTGGAATTAGAAAGTGTAGAATTACAATAATTATATATAAGAAATGACAAACTTAAGACTAATATAAAAGAATGAGACCAATGTTAGAAATGACAACTTTATTGGTCATAGTCAAGAATGATAGAGAGAGGTGCAAAAAAAGAAGGAAAAGTAACCATTCCAAAGGTACTATTAATAAACTCATCATTCAAGAAACCAGTGCTAGAAATGGTAACTTTATTGGCAAAATAAGAATGATATAGAGAGGTCAAAAAAAGGGAAAAGTAACTACATTAGAGTCACTATTAATAAACTCATCATCTAACCAAAGGTAGTTTGAACTCTTGAGGAACTTAGGAGAAAATTCAAATGAGGGGCTCAGTTGTCACTTATAAGACCACAATTTCTTCAAGCTAAAGTCCACTTTGCATAGATCCATATCCATTAACTAAGAAAGCACAAAGGCTAGCTCTATACTTGTCACAAGTCTAGTATATCAAAGAAAAATCATTTCTCCAATAGAAACCACCATTTTCTATTGCCCCCCATGTGTTATTAATGCCCCCCTTAGGATTTTATATTATACGACCAAAAATCCTTGTTGAATTCTTTGCATCAATTTTTTACAACATTAGTTTTAATTAACTATCGATTTATTTATTTAGCTAATTATCTCTAGACTAACTACTCTTCATCAAAGATTAAGTTATCTAAGCAATTTTATCATGCCCCAATCAATTGATTTTACTAACTTAACCGATCCATTTTTTATGTCATAATTAATTCATTCAACCAATATCATAATTAAATCCCTTTAGATCTCTAATGTTGATTAGTTAAATCCACATAATTAACTAACCTTAGTCTAATATTCCTCTAAATAGTCAATTAAATAACATATACATCTTTAATTGATTAGGCTAATTAGTCAACCTCTCATATTTTTATTTAATTAAAAATTCAAACCTATGCCCCAAAAATCCAATTGACTATTTACTCTAATACTTAGTATATATTTTAAGTTCAATGAGAAATCGGGGCCCTTCACATTCACAAACACCTTCTTAAGTCACTTGTCATTACTAATTCCTTGTGCATGTGTGAGTGTGATTGCAATTGGTATAAATAGTTGGTACTTTCATTAATGAGGTTTATGATGATGCTTTGATTAGTTGCATTATGTTTTCATTAGTAAGCTATTGGTGTCAACCTCTAGTGTTGCTATAATAAGCCTATGTCTATGGATGCAACCTTGAACTGCTAGGTTGCAATTTGTTCTATTGTTGAAGAAATACTGAAGATGATGAAGATGTGTCTCTAGTGCTTGGTTTCCAAGTCATTCTAAGAAAATTTGATAAGAAGAGGAAACAATGAATTGTAGTGTGTTTGGGATGAAGAGTATTTTTTTGGTTTTTCTTTGTAGTTCTTCTAGGTTGAAGATCTTCTTATGTGTTTTGGATTTATTCATGACAAACGATCAAATCTATTTTTCTTAAATTTTTTTGTGCTACATCATTCTGCAAGGGAAGATGTGCTCACTAGTCTATGAACTATGTAATATAGAGGTGTCTGAGATAAAAATTTTTGCTCTACATTTCTCCAAAATTAGGTCTTGTCGATTTGAAGGAATGCTAATACTGTTGATATGTTTCTTCATTTAACTTTTTTCAAGGTTTGGTGCTTCAAAAGTTAGTTTCTTGAGTTATAGTGTATGACACAATTATTTGATGTACTAGGTGTAGCACAGGGAAAATTCATGGATTATCAATACAAACATAACTCAAACTAAACCTAAGTTAATAACCAAGAAGAATGGAAAATTGTAGAAACAATGCATAAATGAATAATTTTACCAAACATCCATGTAATTCCATGAATAACCTCCATTTCTCTTCTCAATTTCATTATAGTATGACACTTGCCCTCAGATTTTAATTAAGCATGCAAGTGTGGCCTCATGATAATGATAATAGAAAAACATTGAAGATTCTAAAGTTGCTTCCAAAACTCATAAGATTTTAGGAAGAGTAATAATGATAGAGGTAAATCCAATTTATAGAAAATATGATTTTCGAATGAAAGGATCAAATTAAAAGATAAATCAACAATTCAAATTAAAATATGTCACATGCAATAGGATTAGGGTTAAATTAGTGTAAGTGATAAAGAATAAATTATGGGTATTAAATTAAATAATAATTTAATCACTGGTGGAAACTAGTTGAGACACAAAAGAATAAAGATTGCATGAGAAAAGACTATTCATTAGAGACAACTAGATATTATCTCACCAAATAACTGATTGATCAAATTAGATCTAGACATAAGTGATAAATGACTAATTATATAACAAAGAGATTATCTAATTATATAGGAATATGCTATGGATAGATCTTTTTATAAATTAAATAATGATTTAATTTAACATTCAAGATTTTGGAATTAAATTAAATAAATAAAGATTTATTTAATTAAAGGGAGAAAAGGCTAAGGAATAATTAAAGAATTAAAGTGATTATTTAATTATAGTTGAAAGTGTGATATGAATTAATTAAATAATCTAAAAATAATTATTTAATAAAAGATAGATTTAATTAGCGATGTAATTAAATAAATAATATTTATTTAATTAACCAAGGAAGAATAATGGTAAGAATGAATGAATTAAATAATTAAAGTTATTTAATTAATAATGGACATACGACTTTATAAAATAATTAAATAATTAATATTATTTAATTATAAGAAATGAAGATGAATGTATTATGAAGAAGTTAAGGCTTGTGGGCCTAGGAAATTTTTTAGTGTCTACAATTTACCCCTCTATGATACAATACATTTTATCGCATTGTGTCAAAGAAAATATATCAAAAATATGCGCCTTGGAAAGGGAGAATGACGAGGAGGTAGTGGTATGCCGCCTCGATAGGATAGGCGAGTTCGAAGAACACGAGTGTGCTCTTGACATGGATGAGAGAACTAGAAGATGAAGGAAAAATGGGTAGAGGAACATAGATAAGAGTGGTGAAGATGTTGAAAAGAAGAAATGTTAGAGCAAAAAAGATTTAAGTAGTAGCATAGAAGAGATGGATGTTAAAAGAGTCTCAGAATCTTCAGTACTTTTCCAAATACATAATAGGTCTTGCATGAATCATTATTAGGAATTGAAATGACACAAATGTATAACAAACACCTTGATATGAGATAGACCAAGGTGTGCAAGGTCACCCACTTGCAAAAAAATTGATAGTTGTAGACAAGGAGTGTCCTAACTCATACTAAGGCAAAAATTGTCCTAATTTTTTTATCAAGACAATCCATAGACAACAATCAAATAAAATATGAGTCATGAGACATCATTGATCCTATAAATCCTTCATGGGACATCCTCGAGGAAGCTAGTAACCTGACTCAAAGACAAAGCCAAAAAACAATAGACAAATAGTAGTCAAAGAAAAATAGTTCTGAGACATCCTTGCTTCTCTAAATCCTTCATGTGACATCCTTGAGAAAGATAGTAACCAGACTCAAAGATAAATCCAAATGAAAAGATAAGACAAAATAAACCATAATGTCAACAACTAGTAAGAATATTTGCCAAAATTTGATCTATTTGTTGGTTAAGTGTCTAGAAGATTAATAAGATGCTTGTTTGATAAAGCCTGATTTCAGAAATGACACATATCGTATAAGACCTCGAGTCTAGTTTCGATCATATGACCACCTGCATAAAGCAATGATAACGCCTAAATTTAGAAAGACACATATTGTATAAGATGTCGAGTCTAGTTTTGATAATGTGACCACCTATATAAGGCAATGGTAAAGCTTAACTAAATTATATTATCCATTTCCATGAAGGACACATCATGTATAAGACATAGGTTGATTGTTTTGATCTGACTTGATGACCTTATTGACTTATTTTGACTGACATGATAAACCCTAAAGGACTAAACTAGTGTGGCCTTAGGGGATCATCGATTGATGGCCTTGCCTACATTATACATGTAGAGACCTCATAGTTTGACATGACTAATGACTAACATGACTAACTGAAAAAGATCTTCTTTATTTGAGGATATCAAATATGTCTGTGATAGTGAATGTGATGAAACCTAAAGGATTGATCTAGTGCGGCCTCAGGGGCTCATCGATTGATGGCCTTGCCTATGTTGTACACACAAAGACCTCATAATTGACATGAGAATTGACTTATTTTATCAAAAAAGGATTAAGTTATGATTTTATTGTGTGTTATTTGAAAAACCTATAAGGAACTGACCTAATACCTTGGGGGTTTATCAACAGATGGCCTTGACTACATCTAGTCACAGAGCCAACATAGTTTGACTAGACGATGACTTATTGACACAACTAAAACCGACTCTGTTTTAGAGATTTTTGAAAGATATCTAAATGATTTTTTTCTATTTTTGAAATGTTTTGATTTTTTTGTCTTTTTGAGGTTTTATGATTTTTTGGGATTTTTTGAGGACATTTTACATTGTTTTTAGGATTTTTTTTTTCAAGAAATTTTATGATGTTTTTGGATTTTATTTTTCAAGACATTTTACTATGTTTGTGGATTTTTTCAAGACATTTAATGACCTCAAAACAACAAGTGCAAGATCTAAATGATGTAGGTCGAGTATTTTCCCCCAGTCGAGTATAAGACCTATATGATAGAATGGGTATGTGGAGTGTACTTAATGTCAATCATTCCAAGTTATGGAAAGGATAGCTGTTTATTGTCACTGATAATAAAGGATATGAAAGGGTGGTTAGATTGGAATAATGGTAGACATAGGAGCAAAGTTGACTACACATGGCTCCTATTTGCCAAATTTTCACCATGGTATTTATCCAAAGTGCCACTGAAGTGGTTTTCACTATTGGATGAATTATTTCTCTTTACTATTTTGTTGATTTTTCAAAAAAATAAATGCTATGAAGATGCCTATTTGCCAGGTTTTCATCAAGGTAACAATTTATTTTTATTTTTTTCTATTTTATTTTTGTATTTTTCTATGATTAAGACAAGGTTCTCAGAAGCTATGTATAGAACCTCTTCAGATTAAGGTTGTTGATTGGAACTGATAGTGGTTCTCCTTTAGGGGTATAGAGTTGGTATGCTCCTGATCCAAAGGCTTCTATAACAATGTAAGGCCCTAACTAGTTTGGTTCAAACTTTCCTAGTTTTTCTCTTTCTCCTTGATTCTTTGGATTTTCCATTAAGAACTGTTAGAGTAATAAGTTATTACACTTAATTAATTATATCATATTGGTTAATTAATTAAGTCACTTATTCCTTTAGTTACTTAAGCTAAACTTAGGCACATTAATAATTGATTAATTATTAAGTGTGCACACTAGGGTTTCCCTTTTAGGTCAACATTAGGGTTGCATACAATGATTTTATAAAGAAAATCATCTCATGTAATTTCTTAATTCTAAATATATCAATTTGCACATATTCATGTAAAGCTCTCCTTTTTTATTGTTTTTCTCTTCTGTGGAAGGCCTTTTGGTTTGCATGTTTGATCTTGGTTTCTAACATGTTATCAGAGCCTTGACATGCAACCCCTTCTAAAATTTTGGAGAAAATCATTGCAGAGTTCATTCGGGGTTCCTCGAGGATTTCATGCCTTGAGCCTATCTATGTGGTGTTTTGGATTAGATCGGGCTTCACCATTGGATTCAGAGCACTGGAAAAAGTTAGGATTGACTTTTATTTTTCTGATTTTGGTCCATCATTGAAGAAATCTATGAGGGTTTCAAACTCGGTGATTTTTTGCAAGCTCTGGACGTAGCGAGATTTTCAAATCATTTTGAGCACGAACGAAGGTCACCATCGCATTCACAGCAGCCACAAACCCTAAGGATGCTTTTCATTTGGTAGATTTATGAGCACTTGATCCGAAAGGCAATTTTTTTTTGCCAGGGAGGTCGTATGACCTCCACAGCATGGACTCTGAGGCACGATTTTCAAAAAAAATGTATTTAAAAAATCAAAAAAATGCTTTTTTTGGGAAGCCCACCGATGCCTCCAATCATAAGAGAACCCACCACTTGGCATCCATCGGGCGGCCACCAGGTGGTTGTCGGTCCGCCACCGCCACTGGCCTCCACTGCTCATGCACTGGCGGACCCCTTCTAGCCCCTACAGGCCCAATCGACATTTGCTCCAATCACATGGGGGACGAGGCACTATGAGCCCAGCCCCTAATCGACCACTCAGCACCTGTACCCTAGTCATATTGGCGACGATGGGCTCCACCAAAATTTTTATGTAGGGGGGCAATTGTTTGTGGCGATGAACTTCAAGCCATGAATTTTTTTCCTATGAACTGTTGACGTCATCGGCCATACAACCCTCTTTGCCCCCTCTTAACCCCAGTTTTCCCTAAAGCAGCAGTTTTCTTCTTCTTGGCATAACTTGGCCATATGGTATAGAAATTGGGCAAACAAGATATCGTCGAAAAGCTGGTTCTGAGCACTATTCTTTGGTGCAGTTTATTTTTTAGTATTTATCTATTTATCTATTTTTATTTCTATTTGAAGTCAGTTGTTCATTTTTCATTTTCGAGCTTATAAAGTCTTGCCACAATCTCTGATTTTTTCTATCTTTGCGGCATTGGAAAGTTATTGAGGAGCTCTACATTGTTGTCAATGTACTTTTTCTGTGTCTATCCCAAGTTTATCGTTATTCTAGATTTGGCCCAATGGGTGTTTTGGAGATTACTTGGATATTTTGGTAGTTCGGAGGGTGCAACTTGCATCTTTGCACTTCATTTCAGTATCACATAATTCAATAATCTACTATTGCTTCATAGATTCTAGGGTTGTTCCCATTTTTATTTTTCGAGTGTTCCGTGGCATCAGGTCTACTGTTACATTATTATGATTTTGATATGGTTTCTTGTAAACAAAAGTATCTTTCCTTGCTTGCCAGATTTAGGTTCTAGTGTTATTCCACAGTGTTCTTCCAGTGCTTCTCTTCAACAGGTCATCTCATTGAGGGGGGCATTGTCCCACTAGGTTTTCTCCTCTTTCTCTCACTCATTCTTGCATTTGTAAATGGGTACCTGATCAGGCGTAGTTGTCGGGACCCATCTTTTCTTTCATGCATCTTTTTTCTAGTGTTTTATCTACTTCCTAAGTTCATCTTAAGGGGGGGTGTTAGAGTAATAAGTTATTACACTTAATTAATTATATCATATTGGTTAATTAATTAAGTCACTTATTCCTTTAGTTACTTAAGCTAGACTTAGGCACATTAATAATTGATTAATTATTAAGTGTGCACACTAGGGTTTCCCTTTTAGGTCAACATTAGGGTTGCATACATTGGTTTTATAAAGAAAATCATCTCATGTAATTTCTTAATTCTGAATACATCAATTTGCACATCTTCATGCAAAGCTCTTCTTTGGAAGGCCTTTTGGTTTACATGTCTGATCTTGGTTTCTAACAAGACCAAGTCACCAATGTCAAAATCTCGACCCAAGAATTTCTAGTTTTAATATGCCATGGGGAATTGGGACCAAAAAGTTCACATACCATCTTAGAATCTGGGACATCAGAGGCATGGACCAAAAGTTATTCTACCAAATACTTGAATTTAGGCATGTTGCTAGGTATTTCCAAGAGTGAATCAATGATTGCCATGGTGTTTGTTGCCATATTCTGAATGTAGGGTATTTGATGAAAGATGATGTTGTCAAAATATTGTTCAAAACTATCTGCCATCCACTTGTATTGGGTGAGCTTTTCATCTTTGGTTTCATAGTCATTATTAACTTGTTGTGTCAAGGGTGAAGATAAATTCATAAGGAAAATCTTAAACTAAAGGATGATCTACCTTAATCGGTGCATCTACTAGTAGGTTAGCAATAATTTTTCCTTTATATATTTTCATTCTACATATTAGATATCATATTTACTGAGTACCATTACCCATTTATCCAGCCATCCTATTAATGTTGCTTTACTAAGGAAATACTTCAAAGGATCTATCTTTGTGACCTACATTGTTTGGTGGTTTAGCATGTAGTGCCTAAGTTTTTGAGTAGTAAAAACTACTACAAGACAAGCATGCTCTATGGGATTGTAATTTAGCTCATATCCCACCGAAGTACAACTGATATAATACACCGCCCTTTCATGGCCCTCATTATGATTCTATGCAAGTAAGGCTCCTAGTGTTGGTGTGGTTTTTGAAATGTAGAGTATCAAAGGTCATCCATCAATAGGTGGCATTCGCACTTGGTGGTGTAATCAGGAAATCCTTGATCTATTGAAAATACTCTTGGAATTCACCTATCCATACAAAGGGAGACAAGATTAACTTGTCTGTATAACACATCTAGACTTGTAATGCTAAGTTTTCCATTAGCATTCATATTTATATACCGGTCAGGAGTAGCTTAGTTTTAGCTTGTTTTTGATTTGAGTTGCCTTGGGGTGAGTACTTTTTTCCACAAAGGGATGCCTAGCTCTAGAGTTAATAACAATTTATCTTACACCCAGGATCACATAAGTGCACAAGGGGAGATGATACTTTTATTATTAAATGAGGTTTTAATCTAAACTGAGTGTGCAAAGGAACCAAGCACAATAGACAATTTTTTATTTTAAGCACCAAACAAAGTATGATCTAAGCTAATTAGATAATTAGTTTCAAAATCAATTCTTCGACAAACATCCTACATCAGATTTCATTAATAGTTTCTATTTTACCCTTCGACAAATGAGAGTTGTAGCTTTTAGATCTGGTCAAATGAAGCTACAAAACAAACATTCAATTTCTTTGGCCACATGCTGTCAACAAATTATCAGTAAACAAAAAACACTATTCTACTAAACCAAAAATGTAGAAAACTGAATTAATTGCAGAAATTGAAAAAGATACCCTTGTAGGTAGTTGCATCATGGGATGAAAAATACAATGCACATGATGGATCAGATGGATTACAGGAAAATGAATTATGACCTACAAGATGATAGTTATGGTGTGGTACAGTAGATGCAACTCATGTTGTTGGTGGTTACGGTGAAATACCTAGAGGATGCGTCACTCTATCTTGGCAATTACGTCGAATCATATGAAAAGCCTACAAAAAAATAGAAAATCGTATAGAATTTGTATAAAATTTGTCCATTCACATCAATTTCACCAGATGTACCACATGGAAAATTCATAGATTATCAGTACAAGCATAACTCAAACTAAACCTAAGCTAGTAATCAAGAATAATGGAAAACTACATAATCAATGCATAAATGAATGATGTTACCAAACATCCATGTAGTTCCATAAATTACCTCCATTACTCTTCTCTATTTCACTATAGTATGATACTTTCCCTTAGATTTTAATTAAGCATGCAAGTGTGGCCTCATGACAACGATAATAGAAAAATATTGAAGATTCTAAAGTTTCTTCCAAAACTCATAAGATTTCGAGAGGAGTAATAATGATAGAGGTAAAGCTAATTTATAGAAAATATGATTTTTGAATGACAATATCAGATTAAAAGATAAATCAATGATTAAGATTAAAAGATGTGACATGCAATAGGATTAGGGTTAAATTAGTGTAAGTGATAAAGCATAAATGGTGTGGATTAAATTAAATAATAATTTAATCACTAGTGAAAACTAGTTGACATATCGAAGAATAAATATTGCATGAGAAAAGACTGTTCGTTAGAGACAATCAAATATTATCTCACCAAATAATTGAATGATCAAATTAGATCTAGGCATACGTGATAAATGACTGATTACATAACAAAGAGATTATCTAATTATAGAGGAATATGCTATGGATAAATCCTTTTATGAATTAAATAATGATTTAATTCAACATTAAAGATTTTGGGATTGAATGAAATAAATAAATATTTATTTAATTAAAGGGAGAAAAGGCTAAGGAATAATTAAATAATTAAATTGAATACTTAATTATAGTTGAGAAGTGTGACAATAATTAATTAAATAATTCAAAAATGATTATTTAATAATTTAAGATAGATTTAATTAGTGACCTAATTAAATAAAAATAAAGGTAACAATGAATTAATTAAATAATTAAAGTTATTGAATTAATAGAGAACATACAACTTTATGAAATAATTAAATAATTAACATTATTTAATTATGATAAATGAATATGAAACAATTATGAAGAAGTTAATGGTCATAGGTCTAGGACAATTTTTAGTGTCTATACTAGGTGTGTACATAATTCAGGTGAAAGTTACTGCAAAGGAGTTTTTTGGAATTTAGGGTGTTTGTGGAATATTCTAGATCATGTTCAAGTGTTATGTGGTGTCCATGATTCATCTATGGATTTTAGGACACATGTAGTTATGTTTCAAAAAATTCTAGATCATTTCATCTATGTAATATTCAAGATCATGTTCAAGTGTTATGTGGTATCCATGATTCATCTATGGATTTGAGGACACCTGTTTACACAGGTGATGACCGACCTTGGGTGCTTACAGTACTTTAAAAATTTATGGAAGCATGGTGTGGAATGTATGAGTGGATTTAGAACATAACTAAGGTGTGTTGTGGTCTTCCTTCATTGCTTTCCACTATAGGAATATTCTGGTTGTGACCTAATTTGAATTTGCATGATTGAGGTGCATAGCAGACCTTGGAGAAGGTTTCAAGGTTGAAGAAGGTATAAATATGAGTTGATTTGTTTAGGTATGGAAATATAGATAAAAAATATGAATACGATGTACACTATAAAATTATGAGGTGTGAATTTGAGAAGTTCAGTGTAAGCCTTCATGTGTTAGATTACTAAATGTAGTGAGTAGGTGTCTACAATTTTTTAGAGAGACTATGAAGGTGTTGGTGATGTTGTAGTGGATTTCTTTGTTTCCTTGAGACGGAATTCTCATTTAACACTCTTGTCTATCTTCTTTTCTATTATAATTGTGATCCCTTCGGCAATGATCCCTATTGTATTTGGTGTTGATATCACTTTATATTGTGAGTTAATCCTCACAATGGTTTTAACCATATTATGTTTTCCATGTAAATATGATGTCACTTTACACATGATGTTGATTCGATTTAGTTTATATTATTTTTATTCATAGTAAAACATTCCAATAAGATTAAGGGTAAATTGGATTAATGTGAACTTGAATGTTTGTGAGGGTTTTGAAGTTTTAAGGTAGAACTAATTCAAACCCTCTTAGTTGTCATGTGTATTCAAAAATTGGTATCAAAGCAAGGTTCCTTGTAAGAAAGCCTAACTTCTTGAGGTAGATCTAGGATAGCGCACAAGAAAGTGATCCTTGTGTTTGATGGAATGGGCTATGCATTCTAGATGACAAGGATGGAAGGTGTTTTGGTTTATCTTGGATTTCATGTCTTGAAGTCTATTCAGAATCGATATACTACACCTAAAAATGGTCTAAGTGGTAATGTTGAGATCAAGGCCTATGAAAGCAATGATAAAGTAAGGCATGCTCTCTTAAATGGTGTTACAAATTCTAAATTAGTGAAAGTTATGAATTTGAAAATTGCTAGATAAATCTGGGTAAAGTTAGACAACATTTATGAAGGAGACAATAAAGTCAAAGAAGCTAAGATGCAAAATCTGAAGATCATGTTTGAGAACCTATAGATTTCTGAAATAATTTTTTTACGAGCTATATGAAGAGGGTAGATGAAGTTTTCAGTTCCATTAGAGGTCTTGGTGGAAAAATCAAAGAACTAGAACTAGTAAGGAAAATTATCATAACTCTTCCTCAATATTATAGTCATAAAGTTTCTTCTATTAACAAATTTGGAAATTTCAATCAATATACACAAGATCAGTTGTATGGTTTTTTAACTACCTTTGAGATGAGAGAATTTGGTATAAATAGTGGTGCAAAAGTTGAGACTGCTTTTAAGGCTCAGAAATTAGAGGAGATTAAAGAATCAGATTAGGAGGATCTTGACGATGTAGAAGCCAACTTTGCTAGGAAAATGAAGAAGGGCATTGGTAAGTATAGTGGTAAGTTTCCTTTTCAAATTTATAATTGTGGAAAGATAGGTCATTATGCTTCAAGATGTTTCAAAAAGCTTTGAATATCAAAAATAAGAGCAAAGGTTAGATGATTAAGAAAATCTATTATGTTAGAGATAATGCAAGTATTTTTAACAATGTGTCTTATTATGGAGATGATGATGATGGTGAAAGCTTATTCATGACTTTAAAAGATGAATCTATTTCTAATAAATTTGATATATGTGTGAAGGAATTCCCTCTGGAGATAAAAGATAAGATTGAAGGTACTTTGGTATCTATTTTTTCATGTTATATAGGAGAACTATTGGATCATTTATAGTATAAGCTATAATCATATGATCCATTACAAGAGAAATTTTTTAAACTTGGAAAATATGAGGGAGGATGTGTTATATTTGGTGATGATACACATGCTAAGATATGTGGAAAAGGTTCTATTAGTTTTTATGGAAAGCATCACATTGATGATGTTTAATATGTTAAGGACTTAAGGCATAACCTCTTGAGTGCGGGAAAAATGTGTAGCAAAGGATCAAACCTTATGTTTCAAGATGATGGATGTGAGATAAAAAAAAGGCTCTAAGACTATGATTGCTACTGGAAGAATAATAGACAAAGATGTTTATCAATTGAAGGGTATGGATGGTCACTGCTTTATGACACATTTTAATAAAAGTTGGCTATAGAAGAGGAGGATATGCCACATTAGTTTTGATAACCTGGTAAGAATCAATTTGTTTCAAACTGTGAGAGATCTGCTAAATATCACAAAGCCTATCAATTATATATGTAAGGAATGTCAAGTTAGAAAGAAATTAAGAAGAAGCTTCAAAGTCAAAGAAAAATATACTAATAGCATGTTCGAACTAGTGTATACAGATCTTTGTGGTCCTACATGAGTAATAAGTCTTTAATGTGATCTAGGTTCTTCATGTTATTGATTCATGATTATTATAGAATGTCATGGTCTACTTTTTCTCAAAGAAAAATCAGAAGATCTAGATAAGTTCAAAGAATTCAAAGTTATGGTTGAGAATGAAACGGATATGAAAATTAAATGTTTAAGGTTTGAAAAATATGGAGAGTTCACCTCTAATGAGTTTAAAATCTTTAAATGTGAGAATCATATCATAAAGAGGCAATTTTTGACCCTTATGACTCCTCAATAGAATGGAGTGTATGAAAGGAAAAATATGACTATTCAAGAAGCTGAAAGGACAATGATGAAACAATAAAATCTACTAGAATTATATTGGAGAGAATCAGTTCATACTATTATTCATATGTACTTAATAGAGTTCAACCAAGGGAAAATAACACAAAGGCTCCATATGAGCTATGGTATTGAAGGATCCCTACTATCAAGTACTTGAAAGTGTTTGGAAGCAAATGGCATATCAGAAGATATGAAGAAAACATACAAAAGTTTGATGCAAGGTCTGATGAGGGTATCTTCCTTGGATATTCTACTAGAATTAAAACTTATCAATGCTACAATAAGAGATTGAGAAAGGTTTTTGATAGTGCAAGTTAGTTTTTTTTTAAGAAATAAACTTAATCTCATGAGATACCTATGAATTTTCCATAATTTAATGATCAACAAAGGTAAGGATTGGCCAATGAGTAGGTAAAGGCTTGCTAGGCTTCTACCTTTATAGTTCAAGCTTTATGAGACCCAAGAGGGTAATCCTAACAATTTTTAGATGATACTCTTGTGCCATTTTATCATGAACATTGTGACAAACATATGCATTTAAGTTGCTAATTAGATAAAATCCTTCAAGGATTTGGCTAATTCTTTAACAAATTACTATCCAAAGCAAGGAATGGGTGGTACTCTATACAATTTCATTGTAATTAAAAGTGTGTAAGTAATTTTCACTGATATTTGTGTTCTTTGATAGGTATGGGCCAACTCAGTCACATCTAGGATAACCAAATTAATAGACTAGTGTTTTATCCATGGGTAACAGATTCATATTTGTAAAAGAGTGTAATACGTTGGTAATTAATCTTAACATTGATAGGCTATTTATATATTGCTTTGCAATGCAAAATTCATAATATCTAGAAACAAAAACTACTTAGTAATCCTTGAATTCTATCTCGCATACCTATGATCTTACTAAATCATTTAATTAGTTATTTGAACTAAAGTAGAAATAAAACCACACATTCAACCAAAGGGATTGAAGAAAAATAAAAGATGTTTGATAATTTTATTCGTAGTTTGAGAAAAAAAATACATCGGAGAGAAGTTGTTCTAGAATATGTAATTCTCATTCATATGCCATTGCTATTGTAAAACTATTATACCTAACACAAACTAGAATGCATACCTAAGAACTAATACTATTCTATTTCCTCGAGATTGATTTATAAAATTCCTATTACATGAGTTTGAGCATTCTCCAAACAAAGACATGTGTAATTGGCCTTGAATTCCCATTTATAGGAACATGGGAGCAACAAGCTTTAGGCAAAATTACACCCAAATTCACATTTTACATTTGACATACATTTATATTTCAATTTAAAAACTTCCCCAGGAGGTTATATTTGTACCTTTGAAGCAAGGGAATTTTGGAATCTGGGAACACAGACAGGGGGGTTGAATTAGTGTTCTGCAATCTTCAACTATTTTAATATGATATTTAAACCATTTCAACTTTAAACCAGAGGAAAGATGCAAACACACAAAGCAATCATCCACAACACCATAACACAAGGATTTTTACATGGAAACCTTTTTAGGTTAAAAACCATGATGGAGTTCAATCCACAATTTGAGTACTCAAATATAAGTTTTACAAAATGGGAATGCACTTGCATTTAGGCACACTACCTAGAGCTCACTTCTCAAAATAGGAAGGATCACTACCTTTCAAAAAAAATAGATTAAATCCATTTTAAGGGTTGAACTGAAGGAATAGCATCTACTAATGCCAGATTATAGTTTTGATTAAGCTCATTAGTTAGTTTCTTGACCTTTTGCTTGATTCTTCTTTTTTTCTTTGCTCTGCTGCAACTCGCATCACAAGTCTTATATGCACAGATGAATTCTCACAACTACCCTTCTAAATTTTTATCACACAGTAATACACTTCAATTTTGTCATGCCTCAATACCAAAATTATATAAACAATCGATCTTATATATCTATATCAAAGGATAATATCATCTTCATGTCAGCTTTAGCAAAACATATAATATTTTCCAACTGTCGATTGAATCCATAAATGATTCTTAATGTGTACCATCCAAAGTTGGCCATAGCATAATGAGGACCTAAATAAACATTTTTGAACACAAAAACATTTAATAAATTACTCCTTAAACATCTGCAATGGCTATATCCACCAAGTCGGCCTTCTAGCACTGATAAACAAAAAATCAATACACTAGATCTCCAAAATCGTACACCGATTGATGCGCAAGAAAAAAACTCGAGGATAAGGTATTCTACATACCCAATGACCTTCCCTAAGATGCACAACATGAAATAATAAGTAGATAATGCATATTTATCAATAGATTCAGCTTTTGTCAAATACCATGTTCTTCACTCTATCTCCCGATAATACTTTGCTCTTCACTCTTTCTGCTGATATGGACAAATACTGGACTGAGGACTAGATTAAAGACTTAGGTTGCCATCAATGAAACCAATAGAATCCATATTCCAACAATATCCCCCTTTTTCATTGATGGCAACACTTAGTGAAAAATGACTAAGTGTCAAAACCAATATAAGTATGCTGCCAAACTTTAAAACTTCAAAACATAGCTGCCCTTGAAATTGATAAGGAGTTTTTCATTGCTCTATGTCCCCCTTTGACATCAATTAAAATCACGTATTCAATCTCCCCCTTTGCAAAATCACCAAAAACTTGTTGATTCAAAAATGGTTCAAAATTTGAAAAAGAACAACTCTTACTTGAGTCAGAAGATTATCTTGTTTTTTTATTTCATCTCCAAAAGAAAATTCTTCGAGCCTTCTATTGCAATCCAAATGATTATGATCATGCTATTATTTTCAGATGTCTGGTTGATAATCTTGATGAGGGATTCTAGAATACTGATGGTTTCTTCTAGTGATTCTCCTTTCCTCAGTATCTCGATTAACTACTCCAGTCTGCATTCAGTTAAGTCCTTTACTTTCCAAAAAGTTTCCACAAGCTTGTTTCTGTTGAATTGAAATTTTTAATGCTCAGACTATAACTCTTGAATCCTTTTCTTGATTGCACCATCTTGATCCTAAAACATATCAAAACTTTGTTTCAATTTTCTTCAACTTTTCATTATATCTCCCAACTGCATGAGGCCAATGAATGAAATGGTTATAGATGTTGTTTTTTGTACTTATGCACTTAGCTCATTCATTTTACTTTTCAACTTGGTAAGTGATAGCTTGAACTACTCCTTCAAGTGTAGAATTATTTCTTCTTCTTCTTTCTTGTTCTAAGACTCAGAGTCCATGATTTCCTTGATACATTCAATCATCTCGTTTGGAAATGTATTCTGAAAAAACTCTAACTTAATCTGATTGCACACAAGATGAGCACTTAGTATGTTCAAAATCATGTCCTTCTCATATGAAGGTATGATAGACCATAATTTTGCAATTGTTTCCATTCCATCTTCCTCGTGAATAAGTTGTAGTATCTTTTCTTTTGTTAAGTCATATTCTTCCTCACTTTCTTATATGTTTTCCTTTTCTTGTTCTCATTTTCCTGATTCCAGTTCTTCCCTTAGGGTTTTCTCAGTTTCCTTAACTAATTCCTCATCTGGAATATTTGCAACCACCTGTTCTTTTCCTTTTCCTTCAATTCTTGGAGTCTTGCATGCTGGAAGAGTACAAATAACATTTTATTTTTCTATTTTCTTCTTTCTATCCATCTCATCAGAAGAGGAACCAACTTCAAGTGCCCTTACCAGAAGGGAAATATCAATAGAGCCAAATTTTCCTAGAAAACTGTTAAAGAAACTTTCATATGCTTGATCACAGTTTGCCAAACTTTTAGAGTGTGATTTTTTTTTTTGTAAACTGGTTCATTCTCTTTCCATATTACATTGTTGTTAAATGGAAAGTAGTTCAGAATGTACATCACAAGACATATAACCAAGGTACCAAACCTCAAAGGGTAACCTGCCATATTTGACAATTGCATGTTCTCCAACAATTGATCCTTCAGTAATCTACAAAGATGAGAATCTTGATCTTCCATAATCATCTTATGTGAAATGTAAACTGCACCAACCGAGGTTGCTCCTTCTCTATTTCTGAGAAAATATTTTATAGGATACTCCATGTGCAATATACCTTGTCATTTCATTTTTAATTATCGAGATTATTAATGCCCTTTGATCTCCAATAACTCCAGTTAGGGTTTCGACCTCTCTATTTTGAATCAAATTATTTCTCAGTATATCCCTAATTTTGCATAATCTATTTAGGACTCCAATTAACTCTTTTGAAATATGATAGATTTTTTCCAGAATTAGAGTATCATCATTCAATCTGCTCAACATAAACTTAACAATTTCCGCATTCTCAAAATAGGGGAATGTACTCCAAATGTCAAGGCTTTTGTGTTTAGCTTCTTTAAACCATTTCAATTCATTAGGTGACAACACGTTCCTTATGGATCTAATATTCTCAGTGTTATACTCATCTAGATTTATTATTCCTTTGATTTGTTCTATTTTTCCTTCTATACTCATGTTTCGTTTCTATCGTCCACACACCAATTTAAATGATAATTTATGAAGTACCTAATGAATTAGAGTTTCACAACCAAAATTCCTTCACGCCTTTGAGATTCTATTATAGAGTGATCTTCTTCTTCTTTTGTTTGATGAAAAGTGAAAAATGAGGGTTCCAACTACTTTTTATTACTTCACACATCGAACTTTTATAATAAATGCTTTTTCCCTAGGTGTTCGCGATACTCTGTTTTCTCAGACAACAAGAGAAAAATTAGTATGCATACCTTCAATTGTTTGAATTTACTTGAGAATGTTTTCCAATGCATTTATGGATCATTAATATAAATTTTGACAATATTTTGTGATCCAGTACCAACTTACAAATAGGGGAAAAAGGATTTTCTTAAGAAACTCCCCCTAGGCCAATCGCTTCAAATTAGTTTCTGGAGGAATTATTGGAAGTGGGTTCCAGTATAAAACCATTTCTAGTATCAGAATCATTCTTCCTTACCCATGTCTTCTTCATCTGATCTCTTATCTCATCCATAATCACTTTTCCTTTTTTCTTTATCAATTTTTTGTGTATTTCTACCTTTGTATACCAGACCTCTTCTATTCATATTTTTGTTTCTACATAATCTTACAATGTGACAGTATTTGTTGCAATTGTAGCACACAATATTTTATTTTCAAGACCAATCATTCCATTATTTTCCTTGAGATCTGCATTGGTTAGTAATATTCCCAAATCTTCCATAGGTATAACATTCAACATTCCTTCTACTAACATAGTTGTCTAACATATTTCTACATTCAATTGACTTATGACAAAACTTTTTGTAGTTGAAACACTGACCAAAAAATGATGAATAACTTCATTTCACTTTAATTCTACATTGATTTTCCATATGACCAAATTTATTGCAAGAAAAATAGTGTTCATTAAACTTTTGAGCATTAGGTTGTCTTACCAGATGTCTTTTTGCGTTGTTCATCAGATTTCTTTGCCTGAAATTTCTTTGTCTAGATCCAAAACATCCTCCTTTCTCATATCCAAGGCCTTCCTTGTCATTTTTGTTATTCTTTCCTTGAGTAAGCTCATCAAGCTTAACTCAGCTAATCTTAAAATTCTCTTTGTATTCAATTGTAGTAGTAAGTTCATCCCTAAGAATAACAATTTCTTTTTCAAGCACTTCTTCATTGTTTCTAGATTTTTGTAGTTCAACCTCCAATTGAATGAATTATCCATTTATTCTTCTACATTCATGAGATCTTTCTTTTAAGGATTGAGCAATATTGTCCTCATTCTTCTTTCTTTCTTCAATTTCTTTAGTCAGCTTCATCACCATAGATTCCATTTCATGCTTTAGGGTTGCATTGTATCTGGCAAGCTTTTCACATGCTTGAGTTATTTCCTTCAAGGTTTGATTTAGGTGAGCATCATCCATGTTTTCACTCTCTTTCTTCTTAATCTAATCACAGAGATCCTTCCTCTTTTCCCTGGATTTAACAATATGACATTTCAACGTCTTAATGAATTTCTCAAGATCCCTAAGATTTTCTTTCAAGATCATCAAGCGCCACCAAAATTTATTGCTAAAGACTACTAGAGTCCATTACATTCCAAGATCCACTTCAATTTGTCAAAATTCTTCTAAGGGACACAACTCTAATACCAATTGTTGGAATCTAGGAACACTAAGGGGGGGGTGAATCAGTGCTCTGCAATCTTTAACTATTTTAGTCTGATATTTAAACCATCTCAACTTTAAACCAAAGAAAAGATGAAAAAACACAAATAAATTATCCACAACACCATAACACAAGGATTTTTACTTGGAAACCCTATTAGGGGAAAAAACATGGTGGAGGTCAATCCACAATTTGAGTACTCAAATATATGTTTTACAAAATGGGAATGCACTTGCATTCAAGCACACTTCCTAGAGCTCACTACTCAAAATAGGAAGGCTCACTACCTTACAAAATATTCAAATTAAATCCATTTGAAGAGTTGAACTAAAGGAATAACATCTATTAATGCAACATTACCATTCCGGTTAAGCTTGTTAGTCAATTTCTTTACCTTCTTTCTGATTCTGCTCTTCTACTCTGCTCTATTACAACTTGTATCACAAGTCTTCTATGTGCCGATGAATTTTCACAATTTCCCCTCTAAATTTCATATCACACAGTAATACACTTTGGTTCTATCATGCTTCTATACCAAAATTATATAAACAAGTGATCTTAGATATTTGTATCAAAGGATAATATCATCTTCATGTTGACTCTAGAAAAACATATAATATTTTCCAACCGTCGGCTGAATCCACAAATGATTCTTAATGCATACCATCCAAACTCAGCCATAGCCTAATGAAGACCTATAAAAATAGGTTTGAACACAAAAACATTTAAGCAATTACTCCTTAAACATCTACAATGACTATATCCACCAAGTCAGCCTTCTAGCACTGATAAACAAAAAATCAATACACCAGATCTCCAAACTCGTACATCGATTGATGCGTAGGAACAAATATCAAGGATAAGGTATTACAAATACCTAATGACCTTCCCTAAGATGTGCAACATGAAGTGATAAGAAGATAATGCATATTGATAGAAAAACTCAACATCAGTCAGATACCCTGTTCTTCACTCTGACTCCTAGTAATACTTTGCTCTTTACTCTTTCTACCAGTATGGACAAATATTGGACTGTGAACCGGATTAATGACTTAGGTTTCCATGAATGACAACACTAGAAGGCATATGCCAACATGGAAAACATATAAGAATTTTTTTTCTTTTATTTGCTTAAGAAAATTATGCCCACCTATGAACAAGAATCTTTCATTCATTGTAGTAGTACCAAAGCCATCTTCTTCATGAGCCAGAAACATTTTTCATGTGTATGTCCAACTCGGTAAAAAAAAATACAAGAAAACAATGAAAAGAGAAAATAAGACCCGTCCATGTCAGCACCTTTGTCATCAATCTTCATATTGGGGAGAAAACAATATTTTGCAATACTTTAGCAAAAGCCTAATGTGTACTAGTCCTAATATATGCATTGTTTCTCTCCAATCTGTTATTCACCATGTTCATTATCAATTTTCATAATACAAGCTTATTCTATAAAATTTTCTAGGCATATGTTATATTCATGTTCAGTTGGTCATTTCATGCCCAAAAGGTTTTGCACATTTGTACTATGTTGAATATAAATACAATCAATCAAATCATTGGCCTCCTTAACAAATGTATCCGTTCTCATTTCAACCACTGTCATATTATCAATATTGAGATTCAACATTAAGTAATTAGTGACAATGAGCATCAACTTAGACTATGGGAGCAAGTTTCCCCATTTCCTCTTTACATGTGGAAAATTATTTCAACTCACCCCTATCATTAAATATTTTAGGCATACCATGCCCTTCCATATCTCTAAACATTCTCAAATTTTTTTGGTGTTGCTTTCCTATCTTCCCATGAAAAGTTGTTATTTCATTCACAAGATCAATTACTTTTAATAAATCTGGAAGATTGGTAGAAACTTTAGGTTCTTCTTTAATCTGTGGTATCATCTCTTTAGAGGTTCCCACCCTTGTTCTCCACTTATTCAATTCAGTTTGGAATTCCTTTTGGATCTGCAAATATTTCATATTTTCCTCATGAATATTCATGTATGCACCCCATACATTCTAAGACTTATTTAGCAATTTTTTTACTCTATGTTTTAATACATCATCAAATATATCATTTGCAGCCTTAAGTGTGTACAGTTTGGATTTCTTTGTATTCTCTTTTTCTACTTGCAATTCTTGTCTCATATTTTGAATCCTTAATGATAGGGTTTCTCTATCTTAAGATGATAAATATTATGTACAACTTGTTTGAGATGGTGAACCCTTTTGTGTTGTAGAAAGCACCTTATTATGTTCATCCAAAAAAATTCTATATCAATCCAACTTTTTTTTGTAATTAGCCTATACAATTTGGGTGGTATCCACACTTAACATTTTAGCATGAATTTTCAATTATGTAATTGTAGTGGAAGTCATTTGTATAGCCCTTTTAACAACCACTGCTCCAATCTAGTTTTCCACATATTTGATGACCTAAGGCTTCCTTGTATTTGGTGCCATAGAACAAATAGCAAGTGTATGTATCTTAGGGGTGAAACTTGAACCAAAAACTTAATTATCAAAAGTATCCTCAAAAACAAAGGCATCTCGATCTTTCCTAATTTCATTTACTACAATGGTAGATGATAATTCCCATCGAAGCAATAGAAGAATCCCACTTACTTTCAACAAGACCCTTGCAACTATTGGTGACATAGCATAAAACTCCTACATTATTTTATCCTCCTCTTTCTTAGCTTCCTCTTGCACGAAGGGATCAACCTTCTCCTTTGCTTCTTTAATTCTCTTTTTAATATCAAAGCCTTTTATATGGATAACAAAATATTTGAACTCTCGAGTCTTGAAAAAATAATCGTCACACATGAAATCATCACAAGCCTTTATCCTAACATCGTCATCCTCGACCTCATCATATTATCATTTTAGAAACCTACTAGCTAGGAGGGACAACTATATTCAAAGAATCATCTTTATCTTTAGGGAACCTTTGATTCACTTCCTCCATCAAAATGTGCTCCCCAAACTCTTGAAGAACTTGAGTCTAACCAATCTACTCACTTGTTGAATAAGCCACTAATGGAGTGATTGAAGGTTTCTCATTTATTTCCCTTTCTTGCACATGGATTCCTTGAGCAGAGGATTGATCTAGTTGGCCCCTTGATTATGCATCATGGTTTTGTTTGGTCATCTTGGCCTTTATTTTAGCTTACTTAACTTTCTCAAAGAAACTCTTATCATTAAACTCACCAAGCATTAATTTTTCTTGCACAAAATTTTCTTCTATCTTAGAATAAGGGTTGACATAAAAATGATTTTCATGTAATATCCTTTCTTAAATTGTAGATATTTTCTCCCATGCACTTTTCCTTACAATAAATTCTTCATTAAAAGATATATTTCTAATCATGTCCTCTTGGTAGAGGAACTGATGATGTTTCCCTAATAACCCCCTTTCTCTTCTCTTAGCAAAAATCACCCCTTGAGGATAAAAAAACCTAATGATGTCTTGTCTCAGTCTGTAATTATTAAAAAGAGAGCCAAACCTTTCAATTCCCTCCTTTTTATGTGCAAGTGAAATAGGAAAATCCACAATCATGGTTCACAAGGGATGCCTTGATTTTCAGAAGTGCTTCTTATCCATGGCATCTAGTTGCCACATTATTTCCATGAGTACTTTTCTATTTGACATATATACAAGAAACTTGTGAGGTGGCACTGGGGCTCCATAAATTATGATTGTTGTGTAGTTGGTATGAAGATATAAATCTCCCTTATTAAATTTTTGTTTGGTGTCTTGGTCATATTCCATGGGCCTCAAAATTTCCTTAACACCTTGTGAAATTCTATACATGGGATTCAAGCCCAACTACTCAAACACCAAGAACTTATAAACATTGTAAAATAAGTTATAATCAGACACTAGACAATGCACATCCAAGACATGTGTCCACATCTACACAGGAAAATCATTGTCAATGTTGTTTCTTTCTCTCAATTTCATAAAATTCCTCATAACCTTTTTCTTTTTCTATAACAACAAGTGCATCAATAGAGAATAGTGTCTACAAGATACTGAAGGGGTTGCATCTTTCAACTTCATCAAGTCTTCATGCAAATGATTAGCACTATAAGAACCATAATCCCAAACCCTATTTTGAATATCAATTTCTAATACCATCACAATAACATCCATATTAATATCATACTTCCTATGCAAAACTTGACATAGTGCATAATCAATATTTTTGAAATAATCCTCAAATTCAACACAATCAAACAATTCCATCTCTAGGGGACTAAAAGGTACATCATTCTTCTTCAAATCACATTTCTTTTTCTTTGGTAAGACAATTATTTATGTATCCAAACCTATTTTTCTCATATTTATTGTATAATTCATGAAATTTGATGGATTCAAATGAAAATGGATTCAAATTAAAGGCCTCCATAATCTAGCTTCCTGAAATTTCTAGCATGGGAACAAATTTTGGAAATATTTTGATTGTTTTATCTATGGGATCATAAAACTCTTCTAGTTCAAGCATCAAATCCACCTTGACAAATACTTTGTGGCACACCAATTTTCCTATGTCACAAGTCCATAAGTGGCAAGTGGGGTGACTTGTAGTTATTATTTTGAAAGCATATAAAAAAGTCCCAACCACTCTATGGTAGCACTACATCACCAATCCTAGAGGTAGAATCCTCAAAATGAGGTCTCAAAGCCCAATTTTTATTTTTTCCACTTTCTTAATCTGTACAGTTGGGTTCTTATGGGCCTCTTCAATGAACCTAGGATAATCCTTCTTTATATTTCTCTTCTCTCTAGGTTTTTTTGATAGTTTTGGTTTAGGCTAGTCATCTTGGGGCTTAAATATTTTTACCCTTTTCTAGGTAGGTTTCCTCTAAGGTTTTGTATAGGACTCACTAGGTTCACTCATGTTTGTAGTGTAATAAAACTAGGGTTTCAAATAACATGGAAATGCAGTCTAAGTGCCTCAAATTTATAGGATTCAAATTGAAAACAAACAAATTTAACCACTCTACCCCAAACCATGCACACACTAATCTCAATTTCTTTTGGGCATAAGAAAAGATAAATCAAACCACCAACCCTAGCTTTTCATCTGATTCCCAAAATACCCAATGCTACAAAATACTCACAAAGGCTAAGAAATTAAGTTATGTAGGAAAACCAATTGGTTGTTCTTTGAAATTTTCCTTACCAAGATCTTTTCCTTATTTTCTTCTTCACTTAGCTAGTTATTCAGCTCTCGATGATTGTAATTATGGAAGAAAAGCAACAACAACCCTGTTTATGACTCAAAATTGGAACATCTTCTCCATTAATGGTTGATAGATTGCTCACGCGAGAGAGCTAGAAAATAGTTGTTCCAATTTAAACTCTATCCATCAATCTTTTTTATTTAAAACACAATCAACCATCATCCCCAACCATCTCTCCATGAATTTTAGAAATTTTCTTTAAGATAGTGATGATACCCTAGACAATTTCCATGTAGTCATCCACATATTCACAATAGCTTTTGGACTCCATCGCTCATCACAATAATGCCTTGAAGCTATGCCCAAACTTCGACAATGAGTGACAACCCCTCTGATGGAAGGAATATTCCTTAATATATTCATCATCACTTCTCATGAAAATTTCATAAATTCACATTTGTATTTTCGTGAAGAATAATTCCTAGCGATACCAAGACATAACCTTTGTCCATCGCTTATCACCATAATTGATTTGGAGTTAAGAGTTATTTTGATGACATGAAAAATAAGCAATGGAACCAAATACTAACAAGTGGAAAGCTCATACCTCTCTATTCTCAGCCTCCTTATCACTCATCATAGTAATTGAGAAAGGTGATGAAACCTTTCTACGATGGTACGATATAATGGAAAAATGATGTTCATCGTTCCTCACTAAACTAGAACCAAGAAACCAAAAGGTTTCAATGATAGGGAATATGAAAGACACATAGCCACATCACTCATAATGGTAATAAATTATGAAGATCCAATACTTTCAATGATGTGTGATGCAAAGGAGAACCAAAGGCTCATCACTCATAATGGTAATCAAACTGACAAGTTGGTCATCTTTAGCAATGAGGGATGGACTTAAGTGATCAAAAAATGCACATGCACAAAGTTTATTTTAAAAGAGGGGAGTGCCTAGGACAATGAAAAACCTAAGAACATTTAATGAAAAGGATTTAAAGGCCAAACAAGGCCAAATTACCAACCTTCTAAAATGAAGGAAATCCTCAAACTAAGGCACATGATAAAATTTAAGCAAGAGGTAATGAGGAACCCTAATCAGAAGGGGCGGATCATCTAATGAACTTAAGGACATAATTTGTTTGGAACCGACCATAATGGGTCATAGTAGGTCAAAAAAGTATTGGACCAAAAGACCAATTGTTTAGATAAAGGATAAAATCTTCTAAGTAAAACAACTCCACACATAAAACCCTAAACTCTGATCATGCCAAACAAAAAAAACACCAAAGGAAAATGCATTTTCAAACTAGTGGAACATGAAACTCCAAGGGTTCCACCACAAGTGTCAAGGTTGATGAAGACATATATAATAATTTAGTGGTGGTAAATGAATATGAATCAAATGAGTCTTCTTGTAGAGAAGAAGAAAAAGCTAAAGAAAAAGAAGTGCAGATTGAAGAGGAAGAAGCTTCAGTAAATACTCCTAAAAATCCTAAGTATGTGCAGAAGAACCATTCTAAAGAAAAAATTATTGTAGATAAGAGAAGAGGTATACTGACAAGAAGGAAAGCTCAAAAAAAACAAGTAAATGTATATTTATTTTATGAAGTTCAACCTAAAATAGTGATTGAGGCATGGAAAGATGAATATTGGATCAAGGCTATGGAAGAAGAACTATTACAGATTGAGAAGAATCAGATGTGGGAACTTGTCCAGAGACTAGCAAAAAAGAATGTGATTGGATCTAAGTGGGTATTGAAAAAAAAACTAATTGAGAATGGGGAAGTGGTAAGGAACAAGGAGAGGCTTGTGTGTAAGGGCTAGTCATAAGTTGAAGGAATAAATTTTGAGAAGACATTTTCTTTGATGACAAGAATGGAAGCTATCATTTTTTTTTTGTCTTTTACAACTCAAAAAAACTTCAAAGTTTATCAAATGAATGTGAATTTTTCTTTCTCGAATGGAGAATTTGAAGAAGAGGTATACAGAGAACAACCATAAGGATTTCAGTTACCAAAAAAATGAGATATGGTCTATAGATTGAAGAAGGCATTATATGGATTGAAATAAGCTCCTAGAGCTTGGTATACAAGGTTGAATATGTACTTGATAGAACAAGGATTCAATAAAGGTACCTTGTTTAGAAATATTTACTTGAAATTTGAAAAAGAACAAATCTTGATTATGGTTGTATATGTTGATGACATAATATTTGAGGCAATGAAGCTATTTGTAAGAATTTTGTAAAATAAATGTAGAAAGAGTTTGAAATGTCTATGTTTGGGGAGATAAATTTATTCCTTTCACTACAAATAAATCAGATAGATAAAGGTATTTACATTTCAAAATCAAAGTATGTTAAGGAAATGATGAAGTTTGGAATCAAACATTCTAAATTGGTATGTAACCCTACGGTTATTGGTTGCAAGCTAAGAAAGAATGATGAATATCCTAAGGATGATTAGACCAAGTATAGATTAATTATTGGAGGACTACTATATCTAACTACTAATGAATATTGTACACATAGTTTTTCTTGTGGCTAGATTCAAGAAGATCTTAGAGAGTCACATGTTGTAGAAGTGAAGAGGATATTAATATAATTGAATATCTTGATACTGAAGAGCACTTTAGTTTATTTTTTATGGTATCTAAAGGATATTGATTTTACTTTGAGTGCTTATATAGATGCAAATTGGCTGGTTATGTAGATGAAGAAAAAAGTACAAGAGGCGATACATTCTTTATTAGATGAAAATTGGTGTCATGGCTAAGAAATAAACAAGATTGAGTATCTTTATCTACATGACAGGAAAAGTATATTGCAAAAACATCTTGTTACACATAGGTGTTGTGGATGAGGAAAACATTGAAGGATATTAGGGTGGTATATGATGAACCAATTTCTATCTTCTTTGACAATAAAAGTGTTATCAATATTTCAAATAATCTAGTAATGTATTCAAGGAAAAAAGATATCTCAATCTAGTATCACTTTTTGAGAGAGAAGGTTGTAGAGAATGAAGTAAAGCTTTAATATATGCCTATAGAGGATCAATTTTTTGATATATTTTGATAAGGCTCTTACTAAGGATTCTTTTAAGTATCTTCGAGAGAAGTTGGGGGTTACCGCCTCTCCTTCTTTGAACTAGATTCACATGGAGATGCATTAGTCCAGTTGATTTCAAGATTTATTCCTTGGTTTGGACTGGTATTGGTGGCTACCTCTTAGTGGAATTAGGTAGTGACACTATTGTAACTATTTTAGTCAAGGAGAGTGAGTGTTGTCATTATGAAATGGTTGTGGATTTGTGCAATATGATGTGTGCTTCTAAGGGTGAGTATGCTAAACAGTAAAGGAAAGATAGTTACAAAGAAGTTATGAGATGTTTGATTGATGTCAAAGGGGAACCATAGGTGATGAAAATATTTTTTTATTTTTCATTGATGACAAAGGGGAAGAGAATAATATGAAAAATAAAGGGGGAGAATGAAGCATGTGAAAAATATAAGTTGAAAGGGGAAAATTGTGTAAGAGAAAAAAAAATCAAGTCATGTGGGAGAAAAGAGCAAAGGAAATAGGTATGGAGAAGAGTTGGTGTGTTTGTTGTTGATGGTTTTCCACATCATGTGTTGCCATAAATGACAAAGGGGGAGATTTTTGCAAGTATGAGCAGTCAATGTTGTCATTGGTGTCAACTATATGAGAAGAATATTGTTGTAAGAGGATTTCTAGTTGGTATTTAGTTGGTACTTCAATTAATGAGGTTTTTGATTATTCTTTGATTAGTTGTGTTATGTTGTCATTAGTAACCTACTATGTCAGCCTCTAGTGTTTATTTGATAAGAATATGTCTATGGATGTATGGTTGAGTTGCTAGGTTGTAGTTGGTTTTGTAGTGTTGATGAAGTAATGAATATGAAGAGGATGCTTCTCTAGTGCTTGGTTTCTAGGTGATTTTTGAGAAAATTTGATAAAAAGAGGAAACAATGAGTTGTAGTGTGTTTTGGACTGAAGAGTAGTGTTCTAGTTTTTCTTTGTAAATCTTCTAGGTTGAAGATCTGCTTATGAATTTTGGATATGATGATTATATATGTTTGGAGCTGTTGTATTCAGAATATGGTGTGCTGGATCATTGTACAGAGAAATTTGTGTTCACTAGTGCGTGAATTATATATTATAGAGATTTTTGGGAGAAATGATTTTACTTCACATTTCTCTACAATTTGGTTTTAGGTCTTATCGATCTGAAGGTATGTTGATAGTTTTGGTATCTTTCTTTAGTTGAGGTTGTTCAAAGTTTGGTGCTTCGAAAGTTAGTTTCTTCAATTATAGTGTATGGTAGAGTTATTTGAGTGTACCAGGTGTGTACATTCTTTATGTAAAAGTTTCTATAAAGGCATTTATTGGATTTTAGGGTGTTTATGCAATGTTCAATAATGTGTTCAAGTGTTATGTATTTTTTGTGAGTTGTCTTTGGATTTGAGGAAGTCTATAATTAAGTATCAATGGCGTTTACATGGGTAATAATTGATCTTGGATGTTTACACTACTTCCAAAAGTTTTGGAAGTGTGGTGTGGCATGTATAAGTGGATTTAGGACCCATCTAGGGTGTGTTGTGGTATAACTTCACTCATTTCAACCATAAGGATGTTTTGGTAAGAACCTAATTTGAATTTAAATAGTTGAGGTGCATAGTCGACCTTGGAGAATGGTTTCAAGATTGAAGATGCTATAAATATGAGTTGAGTTGTTCAGGGACACAAAGATAGAGAAGAAATATTAATATTATGAAAATTGTAAAGTTGTGAGGTATGAATTTTAGAAGTACTGTGTGAGACATTGTGTGTTAGATTACTAAATGTAGTGAGCAAAAGGTGTCTACAATTCTTCAAAGAGACTACAAATGTCTTGATTATGATGTGGTGGATCTATCTATTGCCTTGAGATGGATTTATCATTGTAGCACTCTTATCTATCTTATTTTCTATTCTAGTAATGAGCCTTTGGTAGTATTCCCTATTATATTCAGTGTTGATATTACTTTATATTATGAGTTAATCATCACCGTGGTTTTTCCAATCTTGGATTTTCCATGTAAATCTGGTGTCACTTTGTGCATGGTGTTGGTTTTATTTAGTTCTTGTTATTTTCTTTTATGGTAAAACATTCCAACAAGATTGAGGGTTAATCAGATTATTGTGGATTTGAATGCTTGTGAGGTTTTTGAAGTTTTAAGGTACAACTAATTCACGCCCCCTCTCAATTGTCTTGTGCATTGAACACTACCATGTCTAACATGGAAGTTATATATAAGGAGGAAAACACAAAGAATAAAATACATCCCCATTCATAGTACTTACATTCTTCCAAATTGATTGATATCAAGGAAACAACATTTACTTAATATTGGAGCATAAAAAAATGGTTAAATGGAGGTATCACATTCATTCCTTTTTTGTATTTAATTTTTTTTTATCTTCCATTTTCTACATCTAAAGGTATATGTCTCCTTTAGGATTGAGTTTCATGTCGTGTTTGTGTATGTAACTCCACCTAATTTAGCTAAAATTATTGGCATGCCTAATGTGTAGTTTTTCACAATACTAACATCATTGCTGGGGAGTTATTTTTGTTAATTTTTATAGTTTTTTCGTATTCTTACTGTAGACACTAAAAAATATCTGGAATGATATCAATCACTTGAATCAGGTATACTAAAACCATTTCATCTTGAAACCCATCCTCTTTTCTCTTAATTGATTAAATTAGCCTAGCTATTTAATTAATTGTCTCATTTGCATCTATTAACCTCATTAATTCAATTAGGTTAATTCAACCCCTTTCATGCTAACATTTTGTCTCACTAAATTAAATAAATCAAATTATTTAATTTAAATCCCTAAATCTTCTTATTTAATTAAATAACCCTAAGTTATTTAATTAAATGTCATTCAACCTTTCCCCCATTCATGAAATCATTTTATTTAATGAAGATGATTTAATTCTTCTAAATTCCGCTAATTGCATAATTAACATTGTTTAATTATCACTTATCTTAATTAATCTAATCCCCCCACTTGCAAGGGAATATTCCTCCTTTTCACATTCCTCCAAAAGGAATATTACCATGGAAAATTCCTTCACCTTTTGCATAATTAAACTTTGTTTTAATTAACTAAATTATTTTCTTCACCCATGAGGATATTCTAAGGAATATTCATTTTCTAACAAACTTACTTAGCTTCATGTGCAAGTTAAAAGTGTGTTTGTTTGGATAAAATGTAAGCCCTTGATTAAATATCATCTTTCATTTTCAACCCTTGATGGGAATCCATGATCCATGTTTCATCCTTCCTCCGTCCTTAACCATTGATTAGCCTTTTTTATCTCAACCCTTCATTTCTCATTTTCCTTTCTATAAATAGGTTACTATTTGGAGACAAATGGATCAATATATGAGCATCATAGTTATGATGGTAAAATCACTCACACTCACACTCATATTTAGCACATATTTAGCATCTTTTAGTTTTTTTTTATTTTAATAATTAGCTCTAAGCTTTCATTTATAACTTCCATGATCACATAATGCATCCATTTACCTTGTTTATTAATTTGGGTTTTGAATCTTTTAGTCTAGAATCTATTTAGATTAGCTTAGTAATTGCATATCTATATCTTTTATCATAAAATCATGTTAAATTATTTTGCATCATGCTTGTTTAGATTAAAATAATGTTTTCATATACATGTCACAATCGTTCCATTAGTTTTCTTCAATAAAATTGACTAGAACAAGCTCATTTATCCACAAGATTGGGAAAGGCTTATCATTTCATATCAACGTGACACCACTGTCACAACGGGATAAGTTTGAAATGGATTAAAGTAGCCATTTAATGCTTTCATAGTTTAGGATGCTTAGTTTTGATAAATATTGAGTTTAATTTGCATTTGATTGATCTTGTTGAGATTTGCATTAGTGGCTTCATTTTCTTTAATTCTCCATGGATCAAGTGTAATAGGCCCACACTAATCCATTATTAACACTTAGATATATTTCCAAGACTATAGAATTCCTTGTATTGTACATTTAATCAACACTCCCCATTCTAGCTTAGGTGTGAGTTTTTCTTGTAATGTCAATAGATTCTCCAATGTCCTTAAAAAATAAAATTGATAATATAAAATGGAAAAAAGATCATCATGGTTGGAAAAAGCTCTAAAAAGGAGCCCTATGTTCTTTTTAGAATTTATCAAAATATATCGAAAGACATAAATTTTCCTGTTTCTATTTTATCCAAATTAGTACAAAACTAGTGTCATAAGTTACTTTCTCCACATGATTAACTTTCATTTAAATTTCCCTACACTAAGGGTTTCTTCTTCAAGAAAATTGACTCATATATTAATTACACCCAGTAGAAGATGATTATACAGTTCACTTAAGATTTACCAACATCGATGGTATCTGAAAAAATAAAAATTCTCATGGAAGTCAAATGCTCATGTAATCCAACTAAAAAAATGGGTACATATATTTGAATCATCTAAACTTTCACATAGATTAATCCTTAATAAAATCACTATTATTTCATTATCCCTTTATTGATATTCCTAATTCATCTAAATGACATCATTAAGACCACTTGCATTAGAGATAGTACCATAAGAAACTCTTGCATTATATATAAACATGAGATAAAAATTATGTCATGTTGATAGAATAAATTTTGCCTCTAACCTCTTCCTATGATTATTTTATTATGAAATTAAATTATTTCCTAATGATGACATCACCCTTGAGATTTTCCATTCAAAGTAGACTATTGAGTGGTGATAATCAAATTGAAAATACTTGTCCCACACAATTGATTCACCTTAAAGGGAGGGTGCATGGAAATGGGTAGCCATTTGTGGCCACATTCATTTTATTTTTTTGAAAATTCATAATGTGAGTGCATTATAATGCGCTCGTGTTATGGCTCGGTGTGCCGAGCTTGAGGCTCGACAACAAAAATCTATTTTTGCGAGCACATTATAACAAACTTGCATTATTGCTTGTTAGAAACAAAAAAAAAAGAATGTGAAATGTTGTCATTTTCATTTCGACAATTTTTTGTTCTCCCCATGGCCAAAAGCCCCATTTTTCTGCGTTTGTGTTCTAAGAGTCATTCAAAAATATTATTCACCAATAATTGCTATTTCTTTGCAATGATGGAACCACAAGGACGAGCAGGTGTGAGAGGTAAGGATTGTTTTCTTTTTGTTTTGAATTTGTTAGTTTTAGGTTGAATTTGATATATATTTGTTTGAATTTTTAGATGCAAATCAACCTATAAACCCTCAAGATCCTCAACAGGCTGAGCAACCAAATCCTCAAGATCACAATCAACCACAACAACAACCTCCTCCACCAATCACTCAACCCCCTCCTTACACTCAACAAAATTTAATGAGTGAAATTGAGAACAACAAAAAGAAAATTGAGGATTTAATTTGTAGGTTGTGCAGATACCGAAAATTGGTCTAGGTCTGCGAGTACACATTCAACATAATTTTCTATAGTCTATGGTCTTGATTAAATAATGATTATTATTTAATTGACCTTCCTAACACATATTTTCTCTATTAATTTAATACCCCTTTTTAATTAATTCATTAATAACCTTTATTCAACTTGATTAATTAAATTAATCATTTTTATTTAACTATGTTGCGAATTAATTAGTTCTTCCCCCTTAATCTATCAATTAAATAATTTATTATTTAATTACACCTTTTATCATACTTTTCCTTCTTAATTAAATATTTATTATTTAATTATTCAATTTATCCTTTTCAACAGTCAAATTAAATAAATTATCTTTATTTATTTAATTAAAGTCTCTCATTTTTGAATGTTGAATTAAATTAAAATTTAATTCATATTTAATTATTTATGTCACATTCTTCTATCATTCAGTTGACTAATCATTCACTCACCTTCTGACTCGAGATATATCAATTATCTCTGTGAGAAGACTCTCCATCAAAACTAGTTGATTAACTAGTTCTAACTCCTGTTTGCATTCGAATGCATTATTCTTCGAGTTCTAACTTTGTCTTTGACATACAAAGTCTATTTCTTCTATTTTTGAATATTAGGATCCTGAACTCGTGTTCTAACTCATGTTCTAACTCACGTTCTATCTGATACAAAACTCGCATCGCAGGGCATTCATCAATCTCATCTGTCAATCTCTCTTTCAATCTGAGCCGATCATTCGAAAACCCAAAATCTATAAAATGGCCTATCATAATAATTATTCCTCCTCCCAAAATCATACACTTTTGAGAAGAAACTTATCTTCGATATTTTTCTTAGACATTTGACTAAGTTATTCTTGCATTCAAACACATAAATTTTAGGGCAAGAATACTGAAACGGAAAAATGGAGAAGAACAATCAAGATAATTCAAAGAAGTGAACAGATATTCGGTGACAGCTTTCCATTAATTTGTTTAGTTTATTATGTTTACTTATTCGTTCTTTGTTGTTTGATTTTTTATTATTGTTTAGATTAGGATTAACATCATTTATTCTAGTTGCAGATTATCTTACGTCGTAGGATATTTAATCTATTGTTACATTTGGTGAACCCGGCGTGAACACGCTTCAAAATTCACACATCTTGTTGTCTTTCCATTTTTTTGTTTTTCTCTTTTTTGCAGGTTTCTGTACGGCACAATGCATCTGTTTCCATGAGCCGCATCTGCTAAAAATAGAGATGCATATGTCAGTCCAAACTGCATCCATGAAACTCTGAGTTGCATCCACCTATCAACATCGAGCCGCATCTGTGACTCAAAACACCGCATCTGCCTGGTAATCCTTTTTCTGATTTTTTTGTCATTTCCGTACAATCATATTTTCATTTTCGTTGTTTGGGTTGTTTTGATTTTTGCTAATGTTTGTTTATAGTTATGTTAAGGTGGATTAACGTAGTGTTTGTAGGACGAAGCATAGAAGACAATAACAAAACCAAAGATAATATTTTCTGCAGGATGAAAGCCGAAGAAAAGAACAATGAACTACTAATCAATTTGCATGCAGGACCTAATGCCTTTTTCTTTATATATCTAGCAAGCTTTTGTTTGGTAGATAGATAACTGTCATGTGGATTAAAAAGAACTTCTTGTTTGGTAGATAGATAACTGTCATTTCGAATAAAAAGAATCACTGTTTACTTTATCTGGTGTGTTGCACATATTTGTCACCCTTACGATTAAGTATATCAGAGTATCCTCTCCCCTTGTGTAGTCATGCGATCCTAGGTGTAAGAGAAATGGTTACTGACTCTAGAACTTGGGCCTGTATTGGTGGGAAAAAGCACTCACCCCAAGATGACTCAGACCAGTAACATGGTAAAGCCAAGCGACTTCCACCTGATATATAAAAATGGATTTCTAGAGAAAGCCCAGAAATCACGCTCACTATTCTGATGAGATGGACATAAATGGACTCTCACCGATGTTTGATAGTGCCCCACAAACAGAATGCCCTTATTAAACACCTTGTTGTAGATTTACCAAAATCCTACCTACTTGTTGGCACAATAGGGTCGACCCTGTGAAGCCGTCTTACATTCTTAAGGTTTATGTGTGGAAATGAGATGTATGCGATGGGAGTTTCATGGGTACAGTAGCTTGGCTGCCCCATATAAGTGAGTATCATGGAGGGGAGCCAGTGGGCTCAGGCTACTAGTCATTCATCATAAATATGTGTAGCTGGAGAAATCCAAGTAAGAACTCAACAAGTATTGTCCAAAATGCCTAGGTTGTAAATTTTTTTCAAGTCTTAATAGTTCTATCATCACAAACTAAAAATACATTGATTATTGTGTTTATTTTTTGTTGTATTAGCCAAAATCTTGATCAACAAACGAAGTCAGTCAAAACAACTTTTGGGAAAAATTTTAACTTTCAAAAATTGAGTCACAAATGTTAGTTTAAACACCACACCTATCTTAGCGAGTCACATTTGTTAGGGGAAAAGCCGCATGTGTCTTTAAAAAACATTCATTATTCACAGTCTAGATATTTCAAGCCTCAACTGTCATATTTTGAGTCGCATATGTGCATGCAAACCGAATCTGTCAATTTTCAAGCCGCATATGTCTATCAAAAAATTTAGGTTTATAGGGTTTATATTTTGAACCACATGCGTATTTCTAAAGCACATTTGTCATAGGAAAAACCACAACTGTCTGAAACACCACATGTGCAATTGTAAACCGCATCTGTCAAAATTTGAACCGCAACTGTTAGGTGAACCGCATTTAACTGTCAACTGAAAACATCAAAAACCACAAACTGAGTCTGAAACATTATTGTTATTTTTGGTTCTGGTTCTTAACATTAACCCTGGACAGAAACTGCTAAATTTTTCTAAAAAAAAAACCTTGCATCATTAGGTGTCATATACGTCTTAGTCATAGTCATCCTAAGTTGCATGCATATAGATACTTCCTAGGAAATTCCATATCACAAAATAGATAAAATTCCTCGTCATTGGAAACGTTCATGTTTCGGTTTGTCACAATCATTGAACCTAGTCACTTTAGTCCCATTTAGTAGATCTTTTCAGCTCAACAGTCTAGTTTGGAAAATTCACCTTGTCAACTGTCCTTGTCATAAAAATCAAGTTCCTTGGTCAAGTAAAAATCATTGCATGCATTTATTCCATAGGTGGTAGGTTATACCCATCTTAGACTCATTTATCGTCATAATCTACTCAAGATTTTGTATATTTTCCATCCTATCATACGTCATCTTAGTATACGTCTTTTTAGAAATCATTTTAGCAAAATCATTTATTGTCAAAAAAATCCAAAAACATAGACATAGGTCATATCAATTTTTAGACGTAGTCTGCATTACCCCATTTTGAGCAACTTTTTCATGGTTGAAACAAGGTCTAAAAAGAAACATAAAGCAATGATAAACCCCAACGAATTCATCAATCCATTCGGAAATCAACCATCGGGAAGTAAACGACCACACAAACCTTTGCTTGAAAAACACGTCACTAGAGACACACATGGACAAATTTACATTGAAGACATAGACGTAGCAGTACAAGATCCTGAATTTGCATCCTTTATGGATGAGTGTTTGGAAAATGATCACCAACGATATCTAGAAAAGTTACTAGCAGAAGGCGCCAAACTACCAATAGGATTTGATATTCGTACTTTGCAAACATTGTTGATTCAACCAACGCAAACTATCATGTCAAATGTTTCTATTCCCAAAATTACTACAGCGATACCAACTAGTGTATCTACTCAAACATTGTCAATTATAAGCACAACCCCTTTCAACATAACATGGGGTTTACAATTTACTACGGGGACAACCTCCTCCAATCCCCCTTTGGCACCAACATGACTGGTAAGAGATCCAAAGTTGGCGGGAATATACCTATACCAAATTAGACCATTCAGACAAGAAGCATTCCTATACCAAATCAGACCATCCAGACAGGGAATATCCCTATACCAAATCATAACATTCTAGCAGGATATATTCCCTTGCCAAATCACAACCGGTCACAAAACATGGCATATCAGAACACCTACATTGATCCAAACAATGCAAACACCATGTCCTTGACATAAGTAGATGTCCTTCAAAACCAAATGAAAACTCTTCAACAATAGATGGACAACATGTCTATGTCAAGCAAACAAACTATCTCACTAGAAGACCTATGTCCATGTCCATTTGACAAAGTGCTTTATATGACACCTTTCCCTCATGGATACATTATACCGATTTTGCCTAAGTATAATGGGAGAAAGAATCAATTGGAACACATTAGAGAATTCTCAATGGCATGCATGGAAATATCATATGACCCCATGTACTTGATGAGACTATTTACACGAACCCTTATTGGAATAGGACTGGGATGGTTTTCTAAATTACCATATGGTATACGACCTTGGGGTGAACTAGCTGAGAAGTTTGTTGAACATTTTTCCTTTAACATAGACAATGAAGTAACAATAGCAACCTTGTGCCACATAACACAAGAAGATGGTGAAACTTTTACCACCTTCTTCCAGAGATGGAGAAGTCTAGCTAGTAGATCTCCAGTTGAAATACCAGAAAAGCAGAAGGTCACGATATTCCTAGAAAACATCAACCCAAAACTGTGAAGTGATTTAAGGGTACACTGTTGTACTTCATTCCTAGACTTGGTAAAAAATGGAATCATCCTTGAGAAAGGCCTTATAGACAAAGGAGAAATAAAAGTACCAAGCATAAATTCGGTTGTCCAACATCAGAACGCACCAAATGATAGAAACAAATTCTAGTCTGGAAAAAAAAATGTTACAAATGACGGCATTATTGATGCTAAAAACATACATACGGGACTAGTTATCACACTTAGAGGTTACAACTCCAATCAAGACATGATGAATAGTCTAGATCAAACAACCAACTATGTCCCAAATTCACAAAAACAAAGACCACAAAGGAGATTTCCTACACGTGAATGTACACCTTTAGGACAACCAAGCGAGACAATTTTTAAAGAGTTGATTAAACGTAATCTCATCAAACCTTTGGAACCAAGAGAGTATGATCCTAGATAGTTCAAACCTTCATGGTGGGATGATAACTCTTTTTGTGACTATCATCGAATGAAAGGACACAACCTACAACAATGTCGCCAACTGAAGAATATTATACAAGAATTTGTTGAAAACGGAACCATAGAGGTTAGTGGGCAGAAAAATAGCAAGAATAGTGATGATAAGGTCTTCACGGACCTGTTACATGACCACACAAAAGGAAAAGCCTCCAGTTCAGTACCTAGGAATAATCCATCAGCCAATTATACCAATACCAAGTATGACTATGGTAAAGGAATGATCATAAATCACCTCCGAGCCACAAATGAGAATGTCAATACTATTATCATTAAGAAGCATCTGGAATGTAATGTGAACACACACAGAACTAAGATTATGATTCGAAGTCCTTCTTCTCAGCCACCTACGCAAACTTCCAAGTTTAAGTACAACCTTCTTGATCAATTGAGTAAAACCCCTGCACAAATATCTATCTTGGAATTGTTGACTTTATCACCTAAGCATCGAGCCATTCTTGACAAAGCTCTATAGAACACAACTGTCCCTACAAACTTAGATGTCATTTTTTTCGAAGAAATAATGGGATATTTGACCAACTCGCATCATGCCACATTTTCCCAACAAGATTACTCAACTAAAAATTTTGATCATAATGACCCCTTACATCTTGAAGTCTTAGTCCATCAAACCAAAGTCCGACGTGTCTTGGTAGATGGAGGAGCAGGTTTGAACCTGTTTACCCTAAAATTGGTTAAGGCATTAGGATTCTCCAAAGACTATGTAGATACCTCTAAGAGTATAGTCATCAAGGCTTATGATGATGAGGAAAGATCATCAAAAGGAGTTGTCACACTCCCTATCAGAATTGGCCCAACAATCATGAAAACTAGCTTCCAAGTCTTGGATCTCACCCTTCCATACAACTTGTTGTTAGGTAGACCTTGGATACACGTAATGAAAGTTGTACCTTCAACATATCACCAATGTCTGAAGTTCCCATATAATGGCATAGAGATCACGATTGATGGTGATCCAGATCATTTTCAGTATTGTACAAGCCTAAGGGAAATTCCACAATGACAAGTACCAATTAACCAAGAAGCTTCCTCATCCACTTTATCCCTATACGTTGACCGATCACATCTTACTAAGTCCATTTCATTCAAACCTCCATCAACCACTCCTAAGCTCGAGATCCAAGACAAGGGTTGTGGCAAATATCATATAAAGGCATCATAGTGTGTCAGTCAATTGATTCCACCCAAGGCATATGGCTTACCCATGGAAGATAGAAGACAGTCAGTAGTCACATTTCAAGTTCCCCCTACAATGACATTGAACAAATGGGGAGAATTAAGTGAAGAAATTGTGGATCAAGGTGATTAATTCCTATTTGTATCAAGAAGACAATGCATACCCTTCCCCATCTATTCAAATAGCTAAGGACGAATATGGAAAAGGCTTTAAAATAATGCAAAATGAAGGCTATGACGGGCACAACGGCTTAGGACTACATCAAAATGGAAGGACGAAACCGATCTTTGTCTCCCCATGACCAAAATATTTAGGGCTAGGGTTTCAACCACTTAGAATTGGGTTTCTTGGTACTTCATCACCATTTCAAGAGGAAGTGAGTGCTTGCACAAACATCAAGATATCTCATGAACCACTTCCCCTAGTTTATGACAAACCTCCAGTTTATGATGAATCCCCTGACTCAAGCGATTGTGAATGGGATTCCCTTTCCTCTACCCGCACCATGAACATAGATGCTCTATTTGGAGAATTGGACCTAAAGATAAAACTTGTACCAAAACCATCTAGTCCTTGTCATAGGAAAGACTTTTCCAAAGAAGAATGGAAAAAGAACTATTATTGGGAAACCCTTGATTGTGCATCTTGGGCACCTGACAAACCATCTTCTGATGATTTGTCCCTTACTGTAGTTCCACATCAGAGTTTACCTACCCCTAGGAAGAAGAATACAAAGGAGTTAGTCCAAAGCTTTTGTGACCATGTCAACCATTCTATACTTACCTTGTTAGCAACTACCTTTAAAAGCTCTAATGATGGCATGCCCCTTATATATCCCGGCCCTATTGACTAGGATCAACAAGGTACACCTATCATAGATACATTCAAGAACGACGAAGCAATTGCTAACTTCATGGGACTTAGAGAAGGAATACCATGAGGGGATCATAAAGTTGGTTTTACTATGGACTTGGACAACAAAGCATATTTTGGGGAGTCTATTTACACCTCTAGTCGCAAAAATGAGAATAAAAAGAAAAAGGATAATAAAAAGAAAAATGCGGAGTCCCTAGGTGAAAACCGAAAGGCGCCTTTGGACGAAGAAAATTTCAAAATAAAGGACATATCCGAGGGCGAAAACCTCTCAAGGTACCTGAGGATAGAGGTTTAAATATTCTCCCTATTGAACAGGAAAAGTCACCGATGCTAGTAGAAGAGTCTATTGAAGTCAACATAGGTACAAAAGAGAATCCTTGGAAGGTATATTTTACAGCTTCTTTACTAGAGAAAGAAAAACCTGAGTTTAAGGACTTCTTCACAAAGAGACAGATAAACTTTCCATGGTCATATGCTGACATGCCTGGGCTAGATCCAGTCCTAATATTGCACCATTTACCACTATAGCCAAGTATTAAGCCAGTCAAACATAAGTTAAGGAAAATGCATCCGCAAATTTCTCTATTGGTCAAGGAAGAACTTAAGAAACTCTTTGATGTAGGATTCATAAGGATGATAGACTATGTAGATTGGATATCAAATCTAGTACCAGTTACTAAACCAATCGGGGGCATTCATTTTTTCATAGACTTTAGAGACATCAATAAGGCATGTCCTAAGGATGAATTCCCTTTGTCAAACATCAACATGATAGTAGACCTTACAGCAGGATACAAGATGCTATCCCTCATGGATGGTTTCTCTGGATATAATCAAATTAAAATAGCAGCTGAGGACCAACACAACACAACTTTCACGTGTCCATGGGACACATACTATTGTAATGTTATGGCTTTTGGCCTTAAGAATGTAGGAGCTACCTATCAACGGGAAATGACTACAATTTTAAATGACTTTATACATACTCTCATGGAAGATTATGTAGATGACATTATAGCTAAATCAGAAATAAGGGAAGATCATTTGAGGGTTTTAGACAATATATTCCAGAGGCTAGAGAATTACAACATCACGCTAAATCCGAAGAAGTGTGTCCTTGGAGTGAAATCAGGGAAACTGTTAGGGTATATCATTTCTAGAAGAGGCATTGAAGTAGATCCAAAGAAGGTAAGAGCTATCATAGAAATGCTTTCTCCAGCTAGCATTGGTCAACTCAGAACACTACAGGGAAGATTGCAGTCTATTAGGTGTTTCATAGTACAACTAGAAGATAAAATACAACCATTTCAACAATTACTGAAGAAAGAAGTACCATTTATGTGGACACCTAAATGTTAGGAATCCTTCCAACAAATTAAGGACTATTTTCTCACTCCACCAGTCTTAATGCAACCTACAAAGGGAAAACCATTAATACTATACATTTCAGCAACTCAGACGGCATTAGGGGCTCTTCTCGCACAACACGATGATCAAGGTCATGAGACAGCAGTCTATTACATCAGTCGTACCTTAGTGGGATATGAATTGAATTACAACAACATAGAATGTGCATGTCTTGCGGTAGTCTTTGCTACCCAAAAAATTTGGCACTATATGCTCAATCTCCAAACAATTTTGGTTGCAAAGATTGATCCACTCAAATACCTCCTAAGGTAGCATTAATAGGCCGATTGGCTAAATGGGTTATGATACTTAGCAAGTATGACATCCAATATGTCGAGAGGAAGGCTATAAAAGGGCAGGTGATTGCAAATCAGTTAGCTAATGCACCTATGAAGGAATACGACCCTTTAGTGGCATATTTTCCTAATGAATTACTCTTCAACATTGACATTAAAACTGAATGGAAGCTGTACTTTGATGGGTCACATACAAATCATGGTTCAGGAGCCAGTATCATATTTGTTACGCCTCAAGGTGATACCATTCCTAAATCATTCAGGATTTCTTTCCCTTGTACCAACAATATAGCAGAGTATGAAGCTTTAGTGATAGGGTTAAAAATGGCAGTTCAGTGGAAGCTTAAGAGTCTACATGTTTTTGGTGATTCTCAACTAGTAATCCAACAAGTAAATGATTATTATGAGAGTAAGGATTATAAGGCTACCCCTTACAAGTGTATGGCTGATAGTTGCAAGCAGTATTTCAATGACATTACTTTTCAATAAATACCACATATTGAGAATAGAGCTGCAGATGCTATGGCAACCGTGGGTTCCTTGTTGGATATTCTGAGTAACATGCCTAAGTTTGAGTTTCTGGTTGAACAGCTGTTGGTCCCCACCTATGATGTCCCCGATACTGCGATGGTGTGTACCATTGTTCGTCCTAAATCTGCTTAGTATAAAGACATATTGGACTATCTCACTAACCAAACCTTACCTCTAGACTTGTCCAATAACCAACGCCAAGCCTTCATCTGAAAATCAGCTAAGTACTCCATCATCGGAGAAACCTTGTATAGACATACCTTAGATAACGCCCTAATGAGATGTCTCGATGTTGAGGAAGCACAAAAAAAATTGTGAGCGATACACGAGGGTGTATATAGATCTCATTCAAGTGGTCCTACTTTAGCCCATAAGATTATTATACTAGGTTATTATTGGCCTACAATGGAGAAAGACTCATATATATTTGTAAAGAAATGTAGACAGTGTCAGATACATGGAGACTTGATAAGAGCACCAGCATAGGATCTTCATCTGATTACATCACCATGGCCCTTTTCCCAATGGGGACTTGACCTCATAGGTAAGATACACCCTCCATCATCCAATGACCATAAATTCATCATAACCGCCACCGAATACTTCACCAAATGGATTGAACCTATCCCCATGAGTTACATCATTGGCACACAAATATCTAATTTCATCCTAAACTATATCATTTGTTAGTATGGTGTACCCCAATCCATAATCACAGACAATGGCTGCCCATAAAAGAACCAAGAAGTACGCCATTTATGTGAAGAGTTCCATATCAAACATCATTTCTCCACCCCATATTACCCACAAGGTAATGGCCAAGCTGAGGCATCTAATAAAACCATTGTTAGAATCCTGAAGAAGACTGTCAATGACGTTGGTCGTGACTGGAACCTATAGTTGAATCCTGCCTTATCGGCTTATTGCACAAGCATCTGTACTCCCACTAGTGCGACTCCATATTCCCTCGTATTTGGATCCGAAGTTATCTTACCTATTGAGGTTGAAATACCTTCCTTGAGGGTATCCTTGAAGGGTCACATTAACGATGAAGAATACCGTGTATCTAGGTTACAAGAGCTAGAATTAGTAGATGAACTAAGACAAAAAGCACTAGATCATTTACAAGCATATTAGAATCATCTCCGTCGTAGCTACAATAGGAAAGTTCTCAATAAACACTTTGACATTGGTGACTTGGTTTTAATGAAGAATCCTAAGAATCAAGCTGAGCGAGAAAAACCAGGTAGGTTTGAACCTAACTAGTTGGGGTCCTATATTGTCACAAAAGCTTTTGGATCAAGAGTGTACCAACTCTCTACTCCTGAAGGGGATCTGTTTTTGTCACCTATTAACAGTTTGCATCTAAAGAGGTTTTATGCTTAGTTTCTAAGAATCTGTGTCTTAATCTAGAAAATACAAAAAAAATTTAAAAAAAACAAAACAAAAAAAAATGGTTACTATGATGAAAACCTGGCAAAACATGCATCTTTGTAACACCAAAAAAATTGAGAAAATCAAAATAGTAAAGAGAAATAAATTTTTCCAATAGTGAAAACTACTTCGGTGGCGCTATGGATAAGTACCATGGTGAAAACCTGGAAAATAGGCGCCATGTGTCGTCAAGCTCGCTCTTCCATCTACCATCATTTTATTCACACTTTTTCACCATCTCTCATAATAAATGGTTGTCTAATCCATTGCTTGGAACGATTGACATCTAATGTCCATTCCATCACATTCCCAACTCCATCTTGCAAGTCTTATTTTTGACTGGGGGAAAATCCTTGTTCTATGCCCTGAGACCTTGTATATAACATCACACCATCAAAAATGTCCTAAAAAATCCTAAAAACATTAGAAAACTTTGAAAATCCAAAAAAAATCAAAACATGTCAAAAAATACAAAAAAAAAAGTCAAGTCACTCATGTTCAGTCAGTCATAGTTGAACTATGTTGCCTCTACGATTGGGACATAGGCAAGGCCATCAATCGATGTGCCCCCGAGGTATTAGGTCTGTCAGTCTAGGTTTGTCAGGTATCACACACATTTAAATCATGAATCTTTGTACATTCCAAATTCATTGGTCATGTCGAACTACGAGGTCTCTGCGTTTACAACATAGGCAAGGCTAATCAATTGATGAGCTCCCAAGACCACACTAGGTCAGTCCGATAGGGTTCATTCACAATCACTATCACACAAGTTGCATATCATAGTTTAGGGTATCATTTCATGTCATACACTATCTATAAACACACTTGTTATCAGTCAAGGAATCAAAACACGTCATGCATCAACAAGACAACATCTCAAACTATCATCAAGTCAATATCAAACACATTGTCAAAGCAATCAACCTATGTCTTAAGCAAGATATGTATTTCTTATCAATAAACGTCATCAAATTGTCATAGTCTCATGTAGCTTGTCACTTCAACTTCATCAGGCTCCAACGTGCTATACGGTACGTGTCTTTCTGAAACCAGTATTTTTCATGCCTTATAGAGATAATTACCAGGTCAAAACCAGACTCAACATCTTATGTGGTATGTGTCATCTCTCACATTATGCTATGTCAAACATCAAACACCAAATAGTCCTACAAGATCGAGTTTTGGTGAATAATTTTATTTGGATTTATGACTTTATATCTTATTTTGTCTTATCTTTTTATCGGTTTGTGAATTATTCCAGTTACTAGCTTTCTCAAGGATGTCCCTTGAAGGATTTAGAGAAGCAACGATGTCTCAAGACTCTTTTTCTTTGGCTGTTGTCTGTCAACTATCTTTTCAACATTGGTTTTTGATTCATGTTACTAGCTTTCTCAAGGATGTCCTATCAATGATTTATAGGAGCAATGACATCTCATGACCCATCTTTTATTTGTCTGTTGTTTGTGGTTTGTCTCGACAATGACGACTGGGGCATCTTGTCCTTAGTATGAGTTACGACACTCCTTGTCTGTGACTGTTCATTTTTCGTAGATCGATGACTTTGTACACTATGGTCTATCTCATATTATAGTGTGTACTATCCATTTGTTTCATGTCCCACCCAATGATGATAACAGGCAAGAATAGCATATTTTGCAATATATCGAAGATTATATGTTTTTCTCAATCAATCAACCTCAATTATTTCTTACTAACATTCTGAATTCATTCATGCTAACATTTCTCTTCTTTGACATAATGATAAAGTCCTATGACACAATAAAAACATTAGATCATTTGCATTTGCATACATTCAATAGGTATTTCACATAGTTGCATTGCATTTCAAACATATAGATAGTAACATTAGCATCTTCATTACATACATCTGAAATCATGACATAATAGGCATTTCATCATCATAGCATAAATAATGTAAACATTACATGTACATATCACCATCACATATAAATAAGCATCATATAGATCATTACATCCATTAGAATAAGAAAATTAAGACATCCATAACATCACTATAAAATGCATAACTCATAACATATAGGAGCATTCGTTTATAACACATGTATATACATCATCTAGGAAACATAATCATATAGAAATAATGCATCATCCATAAAATAGAACTAAAAATCATATAGAAGCCACCAAAATCATATATATATCACTCAAAATAGTGTTTCATAGTACAATGTCAGAATGTATCCATAAATAAAACATGAGCTCGTAGGCTCTCTGATCAAAATACAATGTCTACATATATAACTGTCATCATATCCCACTACCACTGCTATCACATGGTGAAGGTGGTGGAAAAAGCCTCGAAGGTACTCTCTATGAGGTGGAAGGCCTTTCATATGCCTCTGTACTCTGTGTAAGGAAACTCAGGTGCGGAAACAACTTCCTACACTAATCTCTTAAGGAAAGTATGGTGCAAATTCGTTTTAAACCCTTACAATTTCAGATTCGTTAATCTACTTAACAAAGATATTGCAGCAATATACCATACATACAGAAAATGAAGAATGACACAATGATTTACCCTGGGGAAAACCTTTCGGTAAAAAACCCCAGCACTCCAAAACCTGCACAATGTATTATCTTCAACACAACGGTTACAACACACTTGCAATGCAAGTTCTTTCAGGAGATTTCCTACTCTTGAAGACAAAATGCGGCAGCATGAAAAACGTTCCAACAATACACTCACATCACAAATCTTCGCAACCCTAAAAAACGCTTATATCATGCGCTTCCCTTTTTAGGGCAACTTCCGAAGATAACTGTATTAGGGTTTTACCATTCTCCGAGAAAATAGGAACCGAAAATTTTTTTCGGGGCGATGCCCCGAACCCCACTATCGTGGAAGAGTGTACAGTACTCAACTTTATCAGTTGCCACATGTCTTCACCTGTCATTGAATCTTCCAGACATAGCTCTTACGTGTCATAGGAATCCGTCATAACCGTTTCAGCCATGATCTCCTTACACACAATTCAAGATGCCGACACATTAAGTGGAGTGACACATCAACATGCAAACTAGACATGTACACTCACACTTAATTACATTATTTGCAAGAAATACATTTTACAAAACAAATAATAAGAATAGGAATTATCCAAGGTTGAGACACCTTATTCCTAACACTCTGTGTCTTGGTGTGACTCCTGCTCTATGACCTTTGATTGCGCACCTCTGAGAAGGTAGGAGCTCATCTCTCTGTTGGCACCACTACGTCATATAAGTCCCTATAATAGGTAGCTCTCTCAACTGATCTGACTAAATCCTATACCATGCAATCAAATGAAGACCCATTGCAAAGGTGTATGACTTGTGTGAACTGCTACTCTATCTCCTATCTCTAAGCTATGGCCTGAGCCCTCTCCATGACTGCACTGTCCCTCTCTATATGAGCACTATCTCTCTCTACATGTACACTGTCTCTCTCTACATAGGCACTGTCTCCCTCTATCCTCATAGCATCAAAATCTATTGCCATGAGTCTGAGTCTCTCCTCCAAAGCCTCCCTATCACCATCCCTAGGAGCATCATTCTCCCATCTCTCCTCCACAATCCGATCCATGACCTCTCTCTCTTGCTCCTCCATCGGTGCCTCATCCTCAACATTATCCTCCCCATATCCTACCAAAATACTTAGAGGGTCTATAGCCATATCCATATCTACGTCCTCTGCAGCATCCTCTCCTCCAATATCTACCTCTGCACACTCCTCTACAACTACCTCCTCGGCAACATGCTCATCCCTAGCCTATAAATCAACTCCACCTCTGATGTCCAACATTAGTACATCCTCTACTACTGCCTTTCGAATAGGTGATATTCCACCTACTCGTCCCCCTCTCTGACCTCTCCGTCCTCACCTACCACCTCTTCCATCATCACCTCTCCCTCCAACTCTACCAACTATAGCCCCTCCACCTCTCCGCTGTCCTCTAGGTCTCGTGCCTCGTCTCTCACTGGGTGTCGGCTGATCTAGATCTGTGTAAGGAACATGCCGATGCTCTACCCACCATGCATCATACGCAGCTGTCGTCCCTGGGTCTACTGCTCCGTCTCTCCATCCCCACTGTACTGGCTGTAATTCTTGGATCTCTGCCTCTGTAGTAGTGATAGGAATCATGGGCCCCCAATATGGAACCTCTCTGGAAAAATGAGCAAACTCTGCTCTACTCCAAGGCTCATCCTGAACCTCGCCGAACTATCTCAAAACTCTATTTGGCAAGTGTCTCTCAATTATATGTACACTCAAAATAGTCCTCCCAATAGGGTACCGTGTCTGTCTACAGAATACCAAATGTATCTCCTCATCTGACCACTCCTCATAATCCTTGTACGGTCTTCACATGAACTGATCCAGAATGTCCAGTGCATGTCTCCAAAAACCAGTGTCTCCAACATGAGTCTGAGTGATGTGGCCTTTATACCGAAACATATACGGGAATCTCTCCCATCACTGTACAATAACTGGAGGACAAAAAATAACTATCCTCTCCAAAGCCCATACCATCAGTAGAGTGGTCCCATAGCTTAGTGACTGTGCGTCTCTATAAGAAATATTGTGTAGGTGAAAATATAACATCCCTAGTAAAAAAGGACCCCAAGCATACCTAGTCTCACTCTCCAGCATACCAACCAACATCACCCCCCATCCAACTAGAAAACCATGACCCCGTGAATCTCGAAGAACTATCCGCCCTATCAATGTACACAATATATAGTCAATCATGTTGTATCTATCTGCTAATACTAGCCATCTAATCTCATAATGCTCGATGTCGAGCCTACTGATATCATCCACCTGATAGAATATCGCTAACTTAGTCAATCTGTGTTGGGTGTCATACATCACTCGCTCTCCTCTAAGTGGCATCTCAATATTCAGTACACATCCTCCAATGTGACAGTGGCCTCTCCAGTCAAAAAATTAAATGAGAATGTCTTAGAGTGCCATCGCTCACATAATGTCGTAAGCATCCCCCTGTTCGCCCGAATAGTGGGCATCAAAAAACAGTGACGTAGACCAAGTCTCCATAGAAGTCGTATCTCTGCACTAGTCAAACGATCGCTCAGATCGAATGTGTCAAGACATGTCTCCCGTGTATATATACGATCTAGTACAACCTGCATTTAAACCATGATGTCAAAATTTTCAAGTTTTTTTTTTCTTACAAAAAGTTTTTTGAAAATTTTACCACCCAAATGTGGCTCACTTTCATAGTTGCGGTGCATTTTTACAAATGTGTTGCATCACACTGCATTTGCGGTGCATACTACATATGCGTTAAATATTTCCCGCACCCACTTTCAACCCACTACAAATGCGATGCAATAAACCACATGCGGTGCATTTTGACAAATGCGGTGCATTTTGACAAATGCGGTGCATTTTGACAAATGCGGTGCATTTTAACAAATGCGGTGCATTTTCTACAGCCTACATAACTACTACATATGCATTTCATTAATTCATATGCGGTTCACTACCCTACATGCAACTATTCCTAATGCAAATGCATTGCATAACTACATACGTGGTGCATTCTAAATCAAATGCGATCATTCCCTAAATTGCCTAATCTAGCCTAGGCGTGTTTTTGCATATGCGTCGTTTCACAATCAAATACGGTGAATACGATAGCATATGAGTCATTCACGATGGACCACATTTGCTAATTGAATTTTCAACACCTAAAACTATGTGCAAAAATAAATTTTAAAGGTTCATTTTTAGGTACATACCGATGGTCCTACATCGGCTAGCCACCTGAACGTCCGGATCCGATATCCACGATGCACAACATAGGGAATGGGTGCCATTTTCGTTTGCTTGTCAGAGAAAATTCTTAGTTTTTCTAACTCCTTTGGGTGCAAATGAATTAGATTTCAACCTAATTCCTATTTATAGGTAGGGTTTGGGTGGAATTTCTTCAGACCTAGTCTATTGGCCGCTTAACCTTTCAACTTCAAATGACCTGTATATGTATGTATCATCTCCAAATTCAATTCCTTCAACTCCATAGCATTTCTGACTATCAAATTGACTTATTGGGAATATTTCCTGATTTTTTTAAAACTTTCAAAAAATTGTCAATTTTCCCGAGGGGGCATACCTTGACCTGTTTCATGCTAGAGCATGATCAGGGCATATTTTCTTTGACACAATGTCGTACCAACATTGTATCAAAGAGGGGCAAACTGTAGATACCAAAAATTGGTCTAGGCCCGCGAGTACACATTCGACATAATTTTCTATAGTCTGTGGTCTTGATTAAATAATGATTATTATTTAATTAACCTTTCTAAAACATATTTCCTCTATTAATTAAATACCCCTTTTTAATTAATTCATTAATTCATAAATAACCTTTATTCAACTTGATTAATTAAATAAATCATATTTATTTAATTATGTTGCGAATTAATTAGTTCTTCCCCCTTTATCTATCAATTAAATAATTTATTATTTAATTACCCCTTTAATTATACTTTTCCTTCTTAATTAAATATTTATTATTTAGTTATTCAAGTTTAGCCCTTTCAACTATAATTAAATATTTATTATTTAATTATTCAGTTTATCATTTTCAATAGTCAAATTAAATAAATTATCTTTATTTATTTAATTAAAGTCTCTGATTTTTTAATGTTGAATTTAATTAACATTGAATTCATATTTAATTATTTATGTCACATTCTTCTATCATTCAGTTGACTAACCATTCACTCACCTTTTGACTCGAGATCTATTTTTAGTTCTCCAGTTATCTCTTGATTCAACACCTGTTTATCTTTGTGAGAAGACTCTCTGTCACAACTAGTCGATTAACTAGTTCTAACTCTTGTTTGATTTTGAATGCATTATTCTTCGAGTTCTAACTTTGTCTTTGACATAAAAAGTCTATTTCTTCTATTTTTGAAGATTAGGATCCTAAACTCATGTTCTAACTCACATTCTATCTGAGAAAAAACTCACATCACATGGCATTCATCAAACTCATCCCTTGATCTCTCTTTCAATCTAAGTTGATTTTTTGAAAACCCAAAATCTATAAAATGGCTTGTCATAATCATTATTCCTCCTCCCGAAATCATACACTTTTGAGAAGAAACTTATCTTTGATATTTTTCTTAGACATTCGACAAAGTTATGCTTCCATTCAAATAGAGAAATCTGAGGGCAAGAATATCGAAAAGGAAAAATGGAGAAGAACAATCAAGATAATTCAAAATAGTGAACACTAATTTGTTTAGTTTATTATGTTTACTTATTCATTCTTTGTTGTTTGATTTTAGATTATTTTTTAGATTAGGATTACCATCATTTATTCTAGTTGCATATTATCTTACATCGTAGGATCTTTAATCTATTGTTATAGGTTGAGTGGTCCAAATGGTTCAACCATAGAAAGAATAACCCTAGAAAATTCATTGAAAGATATGCTAACAAATGTATATTCAATTAGAAAACAAATAAATGGATGGAAAAATAGGAGGTAGGCGGTTAGGGATTATTATTCAAATAAACTATTATATAGAGATGTAAAGGATTTAAAAATTACAAAAGGAGATTTGTTCTCACTATTCATTGACCCACGCACAAGTCAAAATCTTAACCTCAATGCAAAGAGGTTTCCTATTCATTGGTGCCACCACCAATAGATTAGGGACCAATTTTATGATAGGTGGTAGATGTGGTCTTTGATTACCCACCGTGCAACAATTGTGAAGTCCCACAATATTTCCTTAGGAAACTATACAACGAGTTCATATTGAATAAAATCCCAAAAAAAATTGATATGAGGGATTTTCAAGGGAGAGGTGGGGGGTCATCTTAGGATAGACCGAGTGCACAATAGGACCCTACATGGAAAGGTAGATGAGCTCTCACTAGGCCATCTTGAGAGCACATTGTTATGCCTTCTGTCGTGAAGGAGAGTGCTGATGTAGAGACATTTCAGGTAATCAACACTTTGACCTAGAATTTCATCCATCATACTAGCCCTATTCTACAATGCCATCCATAGGAATCTTCAAGTGGTAGCCTTCCAACCCATGTCCATCAATCTTGTGGGGCAACTTGTTCATATGACCCCACCAACACTTAGGAGGTTGCTACATAGGATCCGTCTTTGGCTATGGAGATGGAGAGGGAAGCTAACATATTTCATGAGGGATATGAAATTGATAGTCAGGTAAAAGTTAGCATTTTCATTGAATTAAATTTATTAAATTTTGATTTCGAAATGCAAGATTAACTAAAAATGTTTTATGATTTTAATAAAATTGGAGGGTTAGAGTGTTGAGACTAGATACACCAACCCTCCACCTACTTATTTCTGCAATATACCTATTGTTGGGGTATGTAACTAGTAAACAATTATAAATTTATTACATGTTAATAGCATTGTTTTACGAATGGTATTTTAATATGTGATTTTGGATATTGAACAGGATAATATTGGAGGTTTTGAAGGAACACTTCCTAGTGGTAGTGGATTTACTCAAACCTACATGGAGGTAATAGAATAAATAGTTTAACTAATAAATTGTGCTTAATAGATTTGTGTAGTTTATATGCACATTGTTGATTACGTTGAATATTTTTTTGTTTTAATTTCAGATGTTGCAAGCTGAAACACCTTCGAATGTGATGAGGGCAATGGAGATATCTTCTCAAAAATCTGTGATGGCTCTGAAAGGGGAGGTATGAGGCAAATTAGTGAATTTAAATTTACATTCGCTGTTATAGATGTTAGTTAGTGAAAAATCAAACCATTATTGATTAACGTAGTTTAATTTCTATTTGTATGGTTTATACAGGGCTTGAGCATGCCTAAGCATGGGTGTGAGAATATTTCCCTCATGGAGAGAGATCATGAGATGGCGATAAGTGATTATTTTGTCAAATATATCATTTTTTATAATGTAATTTCTATATATTCATGTCTTTACTTCTTATTGTAACATTTAAAACTTCCCCATGAACTAAACCCTAGGAGGAGCAGTAGGAGCACTCCTCAACCAAAACAAAAACAAGTGACAGACCTATCACCATTTGATCGAAAATAAAATGGAAATAATTTATTTCCAAAGCATGGAGAGCAATGACTTTTGATTCTAGAGCCCTTTGTTGTGTGCCTACATGGCAGTTTTGTACATATTTTGTATTGGACATATTTGACATTGTATGCCTATATGGCATTCTCATAAGCCTATATGGCTATTTTGTACATATGTTTCACACTTATATCGACATATATTGATGCATGCCTACATGGCTATTTGGTTAATACAAATATCTTTTATCTATGGTTTCCATATTTTTATTCTAAATTGATTCTATAGCTATGAGTTACATGTATTCAATTGTATACTTTACAACTTATGTGTATACTTTGTAACCTATGTGTGTTCCAATGTATACTTTTTGGCTTACGTGTTTTCATGTGCATACCTTGTATTCGTGCATATACTTTGTATTAATTTGTGTATACTATGTATTTGTGTGTATACTTCTTGAGGCTTACATGTTTTTGAGTACTTGTGCTTCCCTTATTCACATGTGCATGGTTGACTTATTCACATGTATAATTATTAATTGGCTAGCCCTAGCATTGATCATTGTTGTCCTTCATGGTTTGTCTTGAATATTAATTGATTGATGCTAAACAACTTTATCTAAAAGAAAAAAACAAATTTTCAATTGGTATTCCATGAAATGATTCATAAAAATATTCCAATATGTTCTTGATGCGTCACCATATAAACACATCAAAAGATTTATATGTTAAATTTTTGCAATATTATTTCTTGTATACGAAATGGACTTGGCAGAAAGGAAGTTATAATTTATAATACAAATAATAAATGGACTCAATGTTGTCCTAGACCCCTGAATAGGTTTATTTAACAAAGCAACATGCTCTCAATAGCTCTTCCAATTGAAACAAACCATTGGTGTTGCATATTGGCTCAACCAAGTTGTGATTTGACACAACTTCTATCAAATATGCCCACTAAGACACCAACATTCACTTGACTCAACAGGGTAACTCAACTATCCAACCATGGAATCTATCAAACCAGACATGACCAAAACTTGGAGCAGACTTGGAAACCTCCCAACATGACCAACCCAACTCAACACAACTCACCTTATGTCTGGAAACCACCTCTGACCTATCGCTTCCAAACTAGGCTTCTTATTCCTTGCAACCTAACCAACTAGGAAAACCAACACAAGAACCATCTCAAAAGGAATTAAATAGACCAAGGAAAATGGTTCTAGTAATTTTATACCAATTCCCACAAGTCCTCAAAGGGCCATGTCTTGACAACAAAAGACAAAGCCATGACAGGCCAAAACAAAATGCTACAAGGTAGGCCTAATTAGGCTACTCCACACAAGGAATCAAGTACCCTGGCTCACCCCAACACTCCTCAGCCACAAACAGGTTCTTACAACCTTTTCAAACATATATCAAATTCTCCCAAGAACCATTGTCACAAAAAAATTATGAAAACAATCAAAAATCAAATTTTACACAAAATTAGGCCTATCACATGGAGATGTTAGGTATATAATGCAAAATATCTCTCTCCCACCTTCAATCCATTCATTGAAACAAACAAGGAATAAAAATATATATGGTACTCTTCCATTCCACCCAGATCTAGCCTTAGCAGATGGTGGAGATGGAAGATATGGGGGAATTTCACTCAAAACCCTTATTTTTGAGGGTTTTAGATCACTTGTAAAAAATTGATAAGAACTCTCCTATTCCTTTATGGTTTTACACCAAAACCAATATAAAAAGAAATCCAAATCAACCCTCTTTCAATCCATGTCAGCCTTGGGACCTTATAGGAAAGCTATAGGCTAAACCAAGTACGAGATCAACAAGTTTGTATCAAAAATTATAAAAACAGAGAACAGTGTGAATAATTCTTATTAGATCTTCTCCAAAAGTTCAACAAAAAGCTTTGCATATTTTTTTACACCGTTCTCTAACTGATCCATGCCCTTAACTAACTAAAAATAAAATTCAAAACAAGTAACCGTTGCATTTCAAATTGGTTGCTTTAAGCAACTTACAAATTTTCAACTTTAGACTCCTTCAACCTAATGAATACAACTAATGAACTCTAAACCCACACAAATGGCTTAGAAATAGCCTTATTACATAGAAAAAAACATTCTTTCACAATCATATAGAAATTCACAAATTTTCCTTCAAAGGCTACAAAGACAACTTCTAGTGCAAGATTGAAATTTTCACATTTTTTATCACTAGACCCAAAACTCACCCTAAAACATACCTAATGGTATTAATTGACCTTATTCAAGACAAAGCATGTTGAAAATACCCACAAAAACCTATTGACCAACCTATTTACCATCAAAATATCAAATATTGAGGGTGATGTGTAGGTGCTCCTACACCAATTGGGCAACATTGATCATATGCTTTTTGTGTGGAATACTGATACTTCTCAACCTTCATTTGTATGTTTCTCTTTTCGATTGTTTTTCATGTCATCATAAGGGATCAAGATGGTTGAACGTAGCTCAGATCAATTCAACATGTTTTGGTGTGAAAGAGGACTATGCCTAGCATAAACCTACCTATCAAGATGTGTTGGCATAGTTACTTTGGTCACAAATTGAAAAATGAAAGTTGCACCACTTTGCAACCTTACACTGCTTCAATTTGACAGTTCTTCCATCTAGTGAAAACTGGACACCATAAGAAAATGTCTTTGAGATTAAAAAAAAATTGAGATTATATTGTACAGGGGCCCAATGTGATCCCATAGGCTCAGATGGAGAGGTAGTAAGCATCATGGTTTCTGAGTAATAGCCTGTCAAATATTGCTTCCCTTTTGCACTATGCACCCTTAAGGGATCGATTCGGTTGAACGCAACTCAGAACGATTCAACATGTTTGGGCGCAAAAGAGGAACATGCCTAGCATAAAATACCTATTCAGATGTGTTGGAATGGTTTGTTTGGTCACATGAGTTGTAGAACGAAATTTGCACCACTTTGCAACTTTGTACTACTTGCATTTGACACTTTTTCCATCAAGTGAAAATCTACCACCACGGGAAAACCACTCCTAGATAGGAAAAACCGAGAGAGGCTTTTGTAGAGGGGCCCAATGTGATCTTGTAGGATTAGATGATAATTTTCTAAGCATCATGGAATCTAAGTAATAGAATGTTGAAGCTTTCAGCCATTTTGCACTTAGGACCCTTAAGGGATCGATCCCGTGGAATGTAGCTTGGAGCGATTCCACATGTTTCAGTGTGAAAGAGAAGCATGCCTAGCATAAAAATACCTATTCAAACATGTTGGAATAGTTTTTTTGGTCACACAAGTTGTCGAGAAAAATTTGCACCACTTTGCAACTTTGCACAACTTGAATTTGATACTTTTTCAATCAAGTAAAAATCCACCACCATGGGAAAGCCACTCTCAGATAGTCAAAACCAAGAGAATTTTTGTAGAGGGGCCCAACATGATCTTGTAGGATTAGACAAGAAGTTTCTAAGCATCACGATATCTTAGTAATAGCATGTTGAAGTTTGCAACCATTTTGCACTTTGGACTCTTAAGGGATCGATCCTGTGGAAAGTAGCTCAGAGCGATTCCATGTGTTTTGGTGAAAAACAAGACCATGACTAGCATAAACATACTTGTTCAGATATGTTTGAATAGTCTACTTGGTCACACAAGTTGCAGAGCGAAATTTGTACCACTTTGCAACTTTGCACAACTTGAATTTGACACTTTTTCCATCAAGTGAAAATCCACCACCACGAGAAAACCACTCTGAGATAGCCAAAACCGAGAGAGGTTTTTGTAGAGGGGCCAACACAATCCTCTAGGTATAAATAAGAAGTTTCAAAGTGTCATGGTATTCGATTAATACCATGCTAAAGTTTTCAGCCATTTTTCACTTTGGACCCTTAAGGGATCGATCTGGAATGTACCTCAGAGAAATTCCGTGTGTTTGGGTGTAAAAGAGAACCATGCTTAGAATAAACATACTTATTTATATGTACTATAACAGTCTGCTTGTTCACACGAGTTGTAAAATGAAATTTGCACCACTTTGCAACTTTGCACTGGTTGCATTTGACACTCTTTCCATCAAGTGAAAATCTGTAGCCATGGGAAAACCACTCTGAGATAGACAAAACCGAGACATGTGTTTGTAGAGGGGCCCAACATGATCCTTTAGGATCAAACAAGAAGTTTCTAAGAATCATGATATCCATATAATTATATGTTGAAATTTTCATCCATTTTGCACATTGGACCCTTAAAGGATCAATCTGGTTGAACGTACCTCAGAGTGATTCCGCATGTTTTTGTGAAATAGAGGACCATTCCTAGCATAAAAATACCTATTCGAATGTGTTGGAATAGTTTTATTTGTCACACAAGTTACAAAGTGAAATTTACACCACTTTGCAACTTTGCACAACTTGAATTTGACACTTTTTCCATCAAGTGAAAATCCACTGCCATGGGAAAAAAACTCCGAGATAGCCAAAACCAAGAGAGGTATTTGTATAGGGGCCCAACACAATCCTATAGGATTAGACGATAATTTTATAAGAGATATGGTATCCAAGAAATAGTATTTTGAAGTTTGCAGCCATTTAGCACTTTGGACACTTAAGGGATTGATCCAGTTGAAAGTAGCTTAGAGCGATTCGACGTGTTTGGGTGTGAAAGAGGACCATTCCTAGCATAAAAAATACCTATATGGATATGTTAGAATAGTTTTCTTGGTCACACAAGTTGCAGAATGAAAGTTGCACCACTTTGCAACTTTGCACTGCTTGTATTTGATGCTTTTTCCATCAAGTAAAAATCTGCTGCCGTGAGAAAACCACTCTGAGATAGAAAAAACCGAGAGATTTTTTTGTAGAGGGGACCAACGCGATCCTGTAGGATTAGGTGATAAGTTTCTAAGTGAAAGGGAATAAGTTTTATGGGGTTTATGTTGTTGCCCCTATAGATTTTGATGGAAAAGAGCATGAAAAATGAGGTTTCACCCTATGGTTCGATAAAATATTGCATGTAGAGGTTGGGTGTTTTTCTTTTGAATTTTTTTAGCTAATTTTTAGAAGGTTTGAGGTGGTGCCATGTTCTGGTAAGGTTTGGAACCATTCCTTTCAAAAAACCCTCTTTATACTAGCATAAAATAGGGTTTTGGTTTGGAATGGTGGAGTGAGTTTCTCTTCAGAAAAAATGTGGATCTAAGGGTTTGGATACATGATAATTTATTCCCCAACAAGTTATAGGGTTTTTTGAATGTTTAAAGGTATGTTCTTTTGTAAATTATGCCTAGTTAGCCTAACTAGGACAACAAAGAAGGTGATTTTTTATGCACATGTTCCAACATAGTCACTACTATCTAGATCAGTCATTTTTTTGTAAAGTCATTTGAGAATTTTTCCTCAAAACACCACTTGGAGCCACACTTTTCACTTGGAAATTCATCATAAAACCCTATACCAACAACTCCACCTTTGTTTCTTGAATTCCCTTGCATAGATAAACACACACACACCTAAAAAATCCTAATACTAACTTACTCCAGTGATCTAACTATGAAATTTGGTGGAGTGGTCATTATTGGTTATGTAGACTCTCAAAACCCCGATGTTGAGGGTGTACAGACCAAGTTGAGAAAAAATAGTTCAAACTAATGATAAAATCAATGGATACCCTCCTAAATAGATTCAAATGAAGGATACTTCACTATTCTAACTTAAACAACAAGATTCAAGGCCTTAAACTACTAGATAGGCCATACAAATTAATGAACAACTGGTAAAACCCATAAATCACTAAAATACAGAATTTATTGATTGTAAATATTCAAGATTACAAAAGATCTTTGTTTTTCTCAACCTTACATGCTTTATATCACTTCTCTAATCACCTAATGACCTCTTTGAGACTTTGAATACATTACATATGACCTTCACATGACCTTTTTCACATTGTTTACATTTGAAAATTCAAATTTTGCAAATTTTCCTATTGAAGGCATTTACAGAACAAGGTGCTACTGCACCAAACATGAACTCCAAAAGTACAATATTTGAGTAAATATCCTTACAATACCTTACGTAATTCATTTCACAAATCTTTTACAATGTCACACATACATTTGAGATTGTCTTTAAATGTCTACATCATACGTTCTCATTAAGAGGTTAACTTCAATTGAGTAACTTGAGATTCCCTTGCTAAGCTTCACATGATATTTTATAATGGATTGGAATCAAAATTGATATTTTCCAAGATCATCAAAATAAGGGTGTTTCATTTCTTTTTTGGATGAGATTCTCTTTGATGGCTCATGAATTAGTATTTTTTGCAACGAGAGATCAATCAATTTTTAGTATTTTACTTACAACTACGCAAAGTAAAAGAGAAAAAGAAGGAGAATCCAAAATGGAAATGAAATGAAAATAGATGGAAGGCACTTATAGATAGGCATTCAAGTCTCACAACTTATTCACTCCTAGTCACACATCTTAATTGGGAGTTCCAAGATACCTATTGCACACAACACCTCTCATGAATAAAGTAAGTTTAAATTTGATATGCTAAAGTGTGTTTTGCATTGGGCCAGTGTGGTTTCTTGTTGAATTGAGTTTTTGTAGACCAGTTTAGACCTATTTTAAGTATTCATAAGATTGTGTGAGGTTTGGATGTGTGTTTTTCAATAAACCACTAGTTTCTTGGGTAAAAAGGAGGGTTTTTGGTGCATGTGAAGATGGGTAAAAGAAAGGTTCTTGTTGTTTTTGAGTCTAATATATTGATATATGTTAAATAAGGTCTATGAGACAACTCTTAATATTTATATAGTTCTTTTGAGTCATTCTAGGTGTTTAGGGGGGAGATTTTTCTTGACATTTGCAAAAAATTGCATTTTTGGCAAAGTTGTCGAGAGATAAATTAGTTAAGAAGTTACAAAAAAAGTTAGATACATTGGGGGAGTATGTTTTTGTTCTTGGAACTAGTTTGATGTAGAGTGGTGGGAACCCAAGATACAAATTGACACAACTACTCTCAAATATGCTAACCAAGATATCAACCTTCAATTGACTCAACAGGACAACAAGGTTACCTATCAACCATGACTATTCATTATCACTCCAAATTGAAATTTGATGTAGGAAAATAGTTTCAAAACCTTCAAGATATTATAATCTTGAAATTAAACCACCTACACAAATAAGATCAAACAAACTCTTCTAAAATCCACTTTTGCCCCAAAATTGCCTGATAGGCTTCACAAACCAATTTTAGGGATTTTTCTCACAAACCTGCCAAAACACTTGTCAAAGGGTGATCCCACAAAGCTGGTTTACAATTTCTGAGAGGAACTGCTTTTTGCTGAACTTGCATATTTTTAGAAAATATAATGATTTAAGCCTTTAAAAGTTACATTTTAATGATTCCAATTGAAGAGGGTTTGATCAAATCACCTTAGATCAAAACCCCTTGGATAGAACCTTGCTAGTTTTAAACCATACCTATAAATGAGTCTCTTTTACACCTATCAAAATGCTGATAAAGAATCACTTTTGATTTACCTTTTGGGGGATCAAATGAATTCATTTAAAATTTATTTGAAATTATTATGGTATTCCTTGAAATGAGCTATCTCACGAATATAATTTTAATATGTTTTGGTTTTATTATGTATGTGTGTTTTTAGTTTTATTAAACATAGGTTTTTCACCGAAAATGAAGCTCTCTATTTTGCACATGCGAAAAAATAGAAAATTATCAAAATAATTTTTTTTTAAATATGTTCATGCTGGGTATTGATTTCCTTGATCCATTAAAAAAATAACAATTGAATTTCGATACATACATAAGAAGTTATGTTGTATACAGTTCACCTATGTTTGAATTGCAATTGGTTTGTCTTCAACACTCTATTAAGGAAAAAATATTCAATTAAAACCTATGAGACCAAATTAAAGTGCTATATATCGTAGTTACAAATCTAAATTAAAAAAAAATAGAATTTTATCCTTCATACAAAAAAAATTATGTTGTATATGGTGAGCGTCACTTTTTAAAAATGTTATTTTATGAAAAAAACCAATTTTCGTGGGAGATGGAAAAAGAAGTGCAATATTATTCCAAAAAATTTGAAAAAAATATTTTTAGAATCTACAGACAAAATTTGATGAGACTCTAGTTTGCATCATCTTCAAATTCCTCACGGTTTAGCCGCTATAGGTGCTCGAATGTGAAGATTTAGTTTAAAATAATAATTTCAATGTCTAGTTTGGCCAAAAATTGTAAACCACTATTGTGGGATCACCCCAAACCAATGATTGATATAGATATCCATTTCAATGGTATGAGACATATAAATAATCCACATATTACTCTTTTAAGAAACTTTCCTCAAAATGACACTGTTTTAGGGCCCAAATTAGCCAATTTTAGAAAGGGACCCCCTCAAGAACCCACCACCAAGCCTCTATGACTAAAAAAACTTGTATTAAGTTCAAAAAATAGCAATTATCAAGGTTTTAGGACCCCAATTACTCATTCCATCAACAAGTTTCAAAACCCTCTCTAGAACCTAAGAAACAAGGGTTTTTAGGCCTCCTTACTGAAAATCTACTTTCTACAACTTCCTAACTAAAACCAACTACCTAGAAACCTCTATATAGGTCCCTTCAAGCTTAAGGAACCCTTATCGTCCCTCTAGCAATTCTGCACCCTCTTTCTTAGGCCTGCAACATTGTTTTCTATGAGAAAATAGGGTATTTCCGCATAAAATAGTATAATTCATCAGGAAAATTTAAACTTGTTCATCTCTACTCCTAAGAACATCATAAGTACATCCTACATGGTCACCCCACCGAGTCACAGAGAGAAAAATAGGTGGGATTCCATCTAAGACATTAAATTTCCCTGAAACCTTTGACTGTCGAAGAACCCAGTTTCTAGAAATTTATGAATTCCAAGGAAAATGTTCAATGAAAAACTTTTCAAAGGGAGCCAAATTAAATTAGGAACATTACTTAATGGAAGAATATCAATTTCACACCCAGACCTTCATTTGTCTTAAAAATTGTTAACATTCATAACTTTTCCTAGATAGGAAACATTATGCAACTTTGTTGTCCAAGACACCTAAGACCACTCAAACACCTTTATTTCATCCCTAATACAACATCTAGACTCTTTTCTTTCACTTCCCTTTACAATTTGAATAATTTTCCTTCAAATATTATATGGCAAAATTGACAATTTTCTGAAGCAAGAGTGCATACTTGCACATTTGATCACCAAACTCACAAAATCTTGAAATACATGAAAGATTGGTCTATTTAGACCTTATTTTCAATAAAATCTATTACAAAGCATCTAAAAAATCTTGAACTCACCCAAATACCTTAAGACAAATTGTCACCAAAGTAGATTTTGAAACATGGTTGTAGGTGCCCCTACACCATGGGTTTAGAATACTACTAGGGGAAGCATGCTAAAAGAATGAATTTTGGTGAGATATTTGGAATGTGTATTTTATTTATTTCAATCAATAAATTTTTTATTATAATGTCTTGGATGTCTACATAAAGGTTGGTAGTTACCTTCCATGATTTGTTGTTATTTTTCCATGTAAGTTGCAACATTGAGTTCTCCAATTACTGAATCATGAACGAAATGAGTGGTTTTGAGTTTCTAATCAGGTTTATGCTATGTTACAAAGAATCGAATCCAAGTTCTAATGTTTTGTGGAAATATGAAATCAAGTGAAATTGAAGAATTTTGATGAAAAGATGACTTAGTTTGTTGGTTGATCTTCTTCAATTTAAGTTAGGCTCAGAAGTACCCTTTCTGATTTGTGGATCTTGGTAGATGCCTTGCATCACATTTAAAATGGTAATTTGGAAGTGTATATAATTGTGTAATTTAAAATGTGCATTGACAACCTAAGGTTATAATGACAAACAAACAATGATCAACATAGAATATGCAAAATAGAAAAAATGAAATCAATCCATAATAGAATGAAAGAAAATGTGTAAAGACTTGACATACCTAAAAAATTAGACTTTCAAATGCAGGAGTTCAACCTAATTATGTAGCCTTAGCTTCTTCATTCTTCAAAATTTACAACAATTTGAATTTTTCAAAAGCTTGTTCCCCTCCAAACTTCAAGTGTATATCAGTTTTTAATGGAAATCAAACTTCAATATTTATTTCATAGTGGAAACTCTTCTATTTCATGCAAAGGTGGTAGAAAGATCATGGAAAAGGTGGTGAAATGTGAATAACATGCTTGCACAATTTACAACATCATCAAAAAACTACTTTTTGTTGGAGAACGCGCATAACTAGGAGAATATGCAGAATGTGGGCCTTGACATCACAGCTATATTGGTTTTTTTTACCATTTTAGTGGAAGATAAAATGCACTCGCATTATAACACAAGCATGTTATAATGTGAACATATTATGTCTTGCTAAAATGGTAACATCTCTACTTCTACAAAACATGCTCGCATTACATGAAATATGGTTTTTAAATAGATTTATTTTGTCCATCTTTGTCTATACCCTCTATCCTAATTGTGTATCTCTCCCATGTACCCTTATAGTAGAGGAGATAGAGGTGAGTGTGCGTGGGAGAGATAGAAAAAGAGGTAGACATAAAGGAAAAATATATAGTAGAGAGGGAGGTAGGGTTGAGGGTATAATTGTTTAGGGTTTAAGGGGTCAAGGTTAAAGGTAGAGGGTGTATGGCTGAAAGAAAGAGAGTGGGAGAGAAGGAGAAAAATAAAGTGGGAGATAGAGAGAGATAGAGAGAGAGGGAGAGAGAGAGAGGGAGGGAGAGATGGAGCGAGAGGGAGAGGGGGAGAAAGAGAAAGAGGGAGAGTGAGGGAGATAGGGAGGAGAGGGAGAGGGAAGAAATATATAGTGTGAGAGAGTGGGAGAGGGGAGGGGAGAAAGAGAGAGAGAGGGAGAGAGGGAGGGAGAGGGAGATTGGGATAATGAGATAGTGGGAGAGATGGAGATAGAGAGGGAGAGAGAGACAAACTGGGAGAGAGATAGAGGGTAGAGGGTAGAGGGTTAAGGATAGAGGGGAGAAAGATAAGAGGGAGAGAGAGAGGGAGAGGGAGAGATATAGAGGTAGAGGGATGGGGGAGAGAGGGGGAGAAAGATATAACCATAGAGAGAGAGATGAAGAACGAGAGGTAGGGCGAGAGGGGGAGAGTGGGGGAAAGAGAGAGTGGGAGAAAGTGGGAGAGTGGGATAGAGGGAGAGTGGGAGAGAGATAAAGGGTATATGGTTAAGATTTTAAGGGTAGACACTCTTAATCCATCAACACTCAACCCTTAAACCCTAATTCCTCAGTCCCTATACCATTTTAATCCCTCAACCCTTAAACCCTAGTACCTCAACCCCCATACCCTCCTAGTCCCTCAACCCTCAACCCTTAACCCTTAAACCCTAATCCCTCAATCCCTATACCCTCTTAATCCCTCAACCCTCAACCCTCAACCCTCAACCCCTTAAACCCTAATCCCTTAACCCCTATACCCTCTTAATCCCTCCAACTTCAACCCTCAACCCTTCAACCCTAATCCCTCAACCCTATACCCTCTTAATCCCAAAAACCTCAACCCTCAACCATTAAACCCTAATCCCTAAACCCTCAACCCTTAAAACCTAATCCCTCAACCCCTATACCCTCTTAATCCCTCAACCCGCAACCCTTAAACCCTAATCCACCCATCCCTATACCTTCTTAATCCCTCAACCCTCAACCCTCAACCCTTAAACCTTAATCCCTCCACCACTATACCCTCTTAATCCCTCAACGCTAAAACCCTCAATCCTTAAAACCTAATCCCTAAACCCCTATCCCCTCTTAATCTCTTAACCCTCAACCCTCAACCCTTAAACCCTAATCCCTCAACCCCTATACCCTCTTAATCCCTCAACCCTCAACCCTTAAACCCTCATCCCTCAACCTCTATACCATCTTAATCCCTCAACACTTAAACCCTAATCCTTCAACCCCTATACACTCTAAATCCCTCAAAAATTAAACGCTAATTCCTCAACCCCTATACCCTCTCAATCCCTCAACCCTTAAACCCAAATCCCTAAAACCTAATACCCTCTTAATCACTCAAACCTTAACTCTCAACCCTTAAGCCCTAATCCATCAACCCCTATACCCTATTAATCCCTCAACCCTTAAACCCTAATACCTCAACCCCTATACCCTATTAATCCCTCAACCATCAACCCTCAACCCTCAACCCTTAAACCATAATCCCTTAACCCCTATACCCTCTTAATCCCTCAACCCTCAACCCCTATACCCTCTTAATATCTCAAACCTTAAACCCTTAACCCTTAAACCCTAATCCTTCAACCCATATACCCTCTTAATCCATGAACCCTTAAACCCTCAACCCTTAAACCCTAATCCCTTAACCCCTATATGCTTTTAGTCCATCAACCCTTAAACCCTAATCCCTCAACCCTAATACCCTATTAATCCTTCGACCCTCAACCCTTAAACCCTAATCCCTCAACCCATATAGGCTCTACATCCCTCAACGTTTAAACTCTAATCCCTCAACCCATATACCCTCTCAATCTCTCAACCCTTAAACCCTAATCCCTCAATCCCTATACCCTCTTAATCCCTCAACCCTTAAACCCTAATCCCTCAACCCCATACCATCCTAGTCCCTCAACCCCTAACCCTTAAACCCTAATCCCTCAGCCCCTATACCCTCTTAATCCCTCAACCCTCAACCCTCAACCCCTTAAACCCTAATCCCTTAACCCCTATACCCTCTTAATCCCTTAACCCTCAACCCTTCACCCTTAAACCCTAATCCCTCAACCCCTATACCCTCTTAATCCCTCAACCCTCAACCATCAACCATTAAACCCTAATCCCTCAACCCCTATACACTCTTAATCGCTCAAACCTTAAACCTTGCACCCTTAAACCCTCGTCCATCAACCCTTAAACCATCAACGCTTAAACCTTAATCCCTCAGTCCCTATACCTTCTTAATCCTTCAACCCTTAACCCTCAACCCTCAATCCTTAAAACCTAATGCCTCAACCCCTATTTCCTCTTAATCCATCAACCCTCAATGCTTAAACTCTAATCCCTCAACCCCTATACCCTCTTAATCCCTCAACCCTCAACCCTCAAACCCTAATCCCTCAACCCCTATACCCTCTTAATCCCTCAACCCTTTAACCATCCACCCTTAAACCCTAATCCCTCAGCCCCTATACCCTCTTAATCCCTCAACCCTTAAACCCTCAACCCTTAAAACCTAATCCCTCAACCCTTATACCTACTTAATAGCTCAACCCTCAACCCTCAACCCTCAACCCTTAGACTCTAATTCCTCAACCCCTATACCCTCTTAATCCCTCAATCCTCAACCCTCAAATTTTAAACCCTAATCCCTCAACCTGTATACCCTCTTAGTCCCTCAACCTTTAAACCCTCAACCCTTAGACTCTAATCTCTCAACCCCTATACCGTCTTAATCCCTCAACCCTAAACCCTCAACCCTCAACCCTCATCTCTAATCCCTCAACCCCTATACCCTCTTAATCCCTCAACCCTCAATCCTCAACCCTTAAACCCTAATCCCTCAACCCGTATACCCTCTTAATCCTTCAACCTTAAACCCTAATCTCTTAACCCCTATACCTTCTTTATCCCTCAGCCCTCAAACCTCAACCCTTAAACTCTAATCCCTCAACCCTCAACTGTTAAACCCTAATCCATCAATCCCTATTCCCTTTTAATTCATCAAACCTTAAACGCTCAACCTTTTAACCCTAATCCATCAACCCCTATACCTTCTTAATCCTTCAACCCTCAACCCTTAAAACTTAATACTTGAACCCCTATACCCTCTTAATCTCTCAATCTATATACCCTCTTAATCCCTCAACCCTTAAACCCTATTCCCTCAACTTCTATACCCCCTACCCTATAACCTCTTAATCCCTCAACCCTCAACCCTCAACCCTTAAAATCTCTACCCTCTACCCTCAATCCTCTACCCTCTACCCTCAACCCTAATCCCCCAACCCTTAAACCCTTAAACACACTTAGTTAACTCTCTACCCTAATCCATCAACCTTCTTGACCCTTAATACCTCAATCTGTAAATCCCTAAAAACTCAACCCTAATCCCTCAACCCCTATTTCCTCTTAATCCATCAACCCTCAACCCTTAAACTCTAATCCCTCAACCCCTATACTTTCTTAATCCCTCAATGCTCAACCCTCAACCCTTAAACCCTAATCCCTAAACCCCTATACCCTCTTAATCCCTCAACCCTTAAACCCTAATCGCTCAACCACTATACCCTCTTAATCCCTTAACCCTTAACCCTCAACCCTTAAACCCTTATCCTTCAACCCCTATACCCTCTTAATCCCTCAACCCTTAAAGTGTCCACCCTTAACCCCTAATCCCTCAACCCATATACCCTCTTCATCCCTCAACCCTTAAACCCTTAAACCCTGAACCCTTAAAACCTAATCCCTCAACCCCTATACCCGCTTAATAGCTCAACCCTCAACCCTTAGACTCTAATCCCTCAACCCCTATACCCTCTTAATCCCTCAACCCTCAACCCTCAACCTTTAAACCCTAACCCCTCAAACGCCATACCTTGTTAGTCCCTCAACCCTTAAACTATAATCCCTCAACCCCTATACTATCTTAATCCCCCAACCCTAAACCCTCTACTAGTAAACCCTAATCCCTCAACCCCTATACCCTCTTAATCCCTCAACCCTCAACCCTCAACTGTTAAACCCTAATCCCTCAACCCGTATACCCTCTTAATCCTTCAACCCCTAAACCCTCAACCATTAAACCCTAATCCCTTAACCCCTATACCTTCTTTATCCCTAAACCCTTAAAATCTAATCCCTCAATCCCTATACGCTCTTAATCCCTCAACCCTCAACCCTTAAACCCTAATCCATCAACCCCTATACCCTCTTAATCCATCAAACCTTAAACCCTCAACCCTTATACCTCCTTAATCCTTCAACCCTCAACTCTTAAACCATAATCCTTGAACCCCTATACCCTCTTAATCTCTCAATCTGTATACCCTCTTAATCCCTCAACCCTGAAACCCTATTCCCTCAACTTCTATTACCCCTACCCTATAACCTCTCAATCCCTCAACCCTTAACCCTCAACCCTTAAACTCTCTATCCTCTACCCTCAATCGTCTACCCTCTACCCTCAACCCTAATCCCCCAACCCTTAAACCCTTAAACCCACTTAGTAAACTCTCTACCCTAATCCCTCAACCTTCTTAACCCTTAATACCTCAACCCTTAAACCCCTATAAACTCAACCCTAAACCCTCAACCCTCAACCCTCAACCCTCAACCCTCAACCCTCAACCCTCAACCCTCAACTCTTAAACCCTCAACCCTCAACCCTCAACCCTCAACCCTCAACCCTAATCCATCAACTCAAATCCCTCGAGCCTTACACCCTTAAATCCAAGAAAACTCTCTAACCTAATCCCTAAACCCTCAACCATTAATCCCTCAACCCCTATACCCTCTACCCTATACATTGGACCCTCAACCCTATAACCTATACCCTTAACCCTCCACCCTCAATCTTAAACTCTCAATCCTCAATCCTCAACCCTTAAGCCCTAAACCCTTAAACCCTCTACCCTCTACCCTCTACCCTATACATTAAACCCTCAACCCTCAACACTTAATCCCTCAACCCTCAATCCTTAAACCGTAAACCCTCAACCCCTATACCCTCTACCATTTACATCAGACCCTGAACCGAATCCTTCAACCATATACCATCAAACCTAAACCCTAAACCCTTTACCCTCAACCAGGTAAACCCTTAACCATAAACCCTTCAACCCTAAACCCTTAAACCTTCTAGCCTACACCTTCTAGCCTATACCCTCAACCCAATGCCCTCTACCATCAATCCTATTCCCTCAACCTTCAACCCTTAAACCCTAATACCCTAGAAAGCATCAACCCTATAGGTCCTCCACTCTAATCCCTCAACCCTATACCTTCAATCCCTATCACTTTCTCTCTATCTATACATCTCACCTCTCCCTCCCTTCCTCCCTCCCTCCCTCCCTAATTGTCTCTATCTACCCTCTCCCTCTTTCTATGTACCTCTCGTTCAATCAATCCCTACCACCCTCTCTCACTCCCTCTATCCATCTCTCTCTATGTCCCTCCTACTCTCTCCCTCTCTCTCATTTCTCTCCCTCCCACCCCCTCTTTCTCTACCTCTATCAGGTCACTCCCTCTCACTCCCTCTCCCTCTCTCATGTCTCTCACTCAACTCCCTCTCTCTCACACTCCCATTAGCACCCTACCTACATAACTCTCTATTTGTCTATCGTCTATCTATCCCATCTCTCTCTCTCAATTCTCTCTCTCCCACCCCCCCTCTCTCTCCCTCTCTCTATCCCTCCAACCCTACCTAGCTAAGTGCAAACCCTTCTCTCCCACTCCCTCTTTATTAAACTCTCACTTCCACTGCCTCTCCCTCTCTCCAAACTCTCTCTTTCTATCTAAATTATCCCTCCCTCTAAAGACATACGTAAATACATACATACTTACATACATACAATCATAATACATATGTACATGCAATCCTACATCCATACAAGCATAAATACATACATGTGTAGATACAATCTTACATACATGTAGGCATACATACAATATACATGCATTGATACATACAGGCATACATACAAGACATACAAGCATACATGTACATACAAAAATACAAATATATAAGCATACATTCAATAGAATGGAATTTAACATAAGGTGAGCATGTTATAATGCACTCACATTATGTCTTAGTTGACATGTATCCTACAGAAGCAAAAAACCATGTCAAAACTGAGATATAATGTGAGTGCATTATAGCACGCTCACGTTATATCTTGCTTTGGGAATCCATGAGACTTATGATTGGTATTTTCCTTGGAATACCAACCCAAAGGCTTGGAAGGAATTCCCAATGACCAAAGATGTGTTTTTACAAAATCTACCATATTTCACATAATCGAGTTCGTTTTCACCGTCAGGATTGTATGTGGTTCAATATCAAAAAAATTGAACACATGTGTAATGTTGGGTTCTCTCTTAGCTATCCAATGATGTAATTTTTTTCACTTTCTGACATTGTTAAGCCTTTCATCCATAATTTCTTTTGTTTGTATGTCTTTTTTTTGCCAAAAATCAGTGTTTGGTTTTTTTTCGTTATAAATAACCGTTCATCGAATTTTCAAATAAATTACATCTTTAGAACCTACACTCCATTCTACAAATTTAAAAATAAAAATAAAATAAAATTCAATTAGTTTTCAAAATTTGTAGGGGTAGCACAGCCAAACTTCTTTTTTTCAGGAAGTGTCCACTTCAAAAATTAGTAAAAAATCAAATATTCATTAAACAATTATCAGAAAAGTCATGCATCAACTACATACTGTTAAGTAACTTCTAACCATTGCGATTTTGAAAATACTAAAAAAAATTTCACCATACAAGGGTCGTACAAGAGTTGTTATTTTACGTTTTTCTCACAAAAACATCACCAATTTGTGTACGTCCCTCTTTTGAACCCATTAATCTCAACCATTTTAAAAATAAATTAGTAGTTTAGAAAGTAGACTCAGAGTACTTTGATCCTTGTTTTTGTTCCATCTAAATTTTTTGAGTGTAACTATCCTCAATTTCATGTCCAAGGTCAGTATTTCCTGATTTCAGCAAAAAAGTGGTCACTTAAGTCCCCTTTTTGGGAACCATCTTGGTGCACTTACCCTAAAATTCTATAAGGAATTATTAAAAATGTATTGAAAGGATCAATGCAAAAGGATAATGTCGAATTGATCTAGAAATTTAGAAATTGTTTCATTGGAAGAGGAGATTCTAGGTCTAATGGATAGATCGCTAAAATTAACATTTTCCAAAAATATGTGAGGGGATAATCTAGACCAACAAGGATGCGAGATTAAATAACAACCTAAAAGGTGAATCAAACAAGCCTAGATCAAGATTCTTATTTTTGGGGGTGATAAGATCGATGGATTAAAAATTTAAAGCGATGATGTAAATAAAAAAACCATGCAAATGCAATGTTCTAAGATTCTAATAAACTAAAAACACATAGACAAAATTGAGTTCTATAAAAGTAAAGAGTACACACTATTCCACCTATGATTGGGTTTGAGATGATTCTAAGTGGTCTCAAGAACAAGGAAACCATAGAATGGGGATCTAATTTTGAAAACTAACTTCAAATTCCTTAGAACCCTGGTTTGTATTTTGTATCTTCTGGATCTGGTCTTAAAATCTTTGTTTGTTACTAAGATAATGCATATTTCATATCTTATCAGCTTGTGGGGCTAATGATGCATTAATGCAAAAATTTTCTTCAATATTTGTCTAATATTCTTTAGGTCTATAATCTAAACACATAAAGAGATGTGAAGGGTTGTTCCATATATGGTCTTGTCTTAGTAAATCCTATGTTGGTATTTTTACCTCCATAAAGGAAAAATTGCTGAAAAGAGAGTGTTTCCTTTCGAGGGATAGAGGCTAAATAATAAATAAATGATGAATGAATTTTTCTCTACAACATACCATTGAAATACAATCTCCTTGATGGAATGAATTCATGCTCATCTCCTTTAGGTATTCCTTGTTGCTTGACTTGATTTTATTTGAAGATCGAGTATGTGTAGGATCATGGTAGGCCAAAAAGTAGCGATATGTAACTGATATGATGGCCTATGTGGCTGACGACTTTTTTTTACCCAAAATTGATGAAATGAAAAGGGTTTTTAAAGGGGATTCTCAGCTCTCCACCAATATAAGTTATGCTTTACTTTAAATTTAATAAATTATTATTATTCATTTTCTATTTGAATTATGACTAAAGTCCCGATTGATAGGCTGATTGAAAAACATCTATAACTTTCAAACAGTATCATATTTTTTGAATCCGAAACATTTTTCACATTCTATGCTTCACATACTATAGGATTACAGAAAAATTAAAAAATCATGAATTTTTGACCAACTTAAGGTGGTCAGACATACGAGCTTTTATATTTTTTTAAAGTTGTAATAAAAAATCATAATTAATTATTTACATGGAAACAAATTACAAAACAATATGCATCACAATGGGAAATGATTCATCTACTTATATCTAAAATATTATAGAAAATATTATGATTTTATTGTGGTTAGGGTGGTTAGACAAACACCTACTTATTTTTTCCCAGAAATTTAAGTACTACTGCATTGAAATTTCAAATTTTCATCAAATAGATTGTTTTAAAAATAAAACTAATAGTTTAGAAACTAAAATTAAATTTTCTATAGATTTTATTGTTACATATTTTTGAAATAATATAGATAACTTATTCAAATTTTTATGTCAAGTTGTCTGACTCTGATTTTATGAATTTTCATTGCCACTTACGGGCCTACTTTTCCATGATGATCCTGCACATACTCGATCTACAAGAATTAGTACTAAAAAATTAAATATATGCATAAACATGAACAAAATCACATAAAAGTTAATATGATGCTTAGATGACAAAAAGGTAATAATTCTTTTTTTTTTCTTGCAACTACTCTTTGAAGTATAATAATTGCATGTGAATTTCCTTATGATTGCTTGTTAACTAAAATTATGAAAATTCTATATTTATATGCAATTAATATAATTTCTTAAAAATGAAATCCCAATAGGTGAGAATTAGAATTATAATCTGAAATAGTAAATTACCAAGATTAACCTATTTAAATTTAGGGCCACCATAAGAGGTCTAGGGCATAGATTTCGCTAAACTAGATCCCCCCTTTTTGGGATCTAAAGTGTGTGGGGAAAATTTTTTTTTTTCTATTGCATGTCGAGGGATAAGTATCAAATACATAATTTTATCTTTCACATTTTATTTTCTAATAAATATTAAAATGGGCAACAAAACCCATAATTTACGAAATTAGGTTTGTGATTAGCTCCAAACACATAATGGGGAGAAAAACCTACTATGAATTTTTCAAGGTTGATAATTTATGATACATTTAGCCCCCACTTTAGTGAGAATATGGACTTGCACTTAGAATCACACTAAAGAATGAATATGTTAAGTGGAGTTCAATTATCCCAATATTTAAGAAATCGGATGGAAACAAATCTAGGGGGCCATGCAAGCCCCCATGACTCAAGATCCTATGGAAAGATAATATAAGGACAAAAGGATCACATGCGTGATATGCAATGTAGGATTTCAAACACAAATGGTACATGACATAACATTAATACAATAATGAAAATACAAACAAAGGTAATGCAAACATAGTGCAAACACAAATAAGGCATAGAAAAGGACACATAACACAATCACAATGGGTAATACTAAAAGGATTCAAGTCATAAAGTAAAAGCAACCTCAGTCTTGAGTTTGTCTCAAATACAAAATATCATTTCTTGAATATTATTTTAGTAGAAATAAGTCTCTCAGATGAGCTACAAAAGTGCATTATACTAAACCACTCTTGAGATACATAGATCCATTGGCTAGCAAGCTATGTTATGCTAGGTTTTCTATGTAATATGATGGGTTCCATAAGGCTCAAAAGTTGTGTTATGCTAGGTATCTTATGAAACACATGGTTGCATTGCCAAGATAGTTGTGTTATTCTAGATGGTCATGTTAAAAGGGTGTTCAAGTTCATGAATCGGTAAGTTGCATCATTCCAAATCCATGGACTATCTTGTAAATCATGCCTCAAAGAGAACCTAAATTTAAAAATTGTTGGGGGATTGATTAAAATTGTAGGGGAAAAAAATTACCTTAGAGAGTGCACAAAAATAATCTCAAGTGTGTGTAACAAAAATCACCTCAGGGGTGTGTAACAAAAATCACATCAAGGGATTTCTAGCAAAAATCACTTCAGGGGGTGTATCAAGTTTAACATCCAAAGAGTAAAAAATTCACGGCTTAGGAGGTGTTATAAATAAAACCACCATAAAAGGAGGTGTGTCAACAAAGTGTTATGCTTTAAGGAAAAAAAAACATATGATAGGTCACACTTTCTAGGGTATATCATTCATAATATGACCACCAAAGGGACAATAGCATAGATTTGAGAAGTCAACGCATTAGAGACTATCTTATGATATTACTAATTAAAAATACATTATATGTGAAAGAAGGATACATCCTAAGGACATCATTAAATAATATAACCACTAAGCAGAGGCACATGCCAAGATTTTTTGTGACAAATTCTATTATGTAAGGGTAATATACCCTTGTTTAATTTGCTAGTGTACTTTGTGCATTAATATTATAAGGAGATAGAAAAGAGATCCCTTATATAATGTTGTACACATAATGCAAAGATAAATAATCTTTCTCACCAAGTGTAGGGATAAAGGTGAGCTTAAATAAATGATGCTGTATTGCTCCTTATGTGCTGAAATATGGTAGCACAAAATTAAACTTATGCCCCCATACATAGTAATGAGAATCATATGGTACTTACAATTATGACATAGCAAGGAGAAAAATAAATAGTTATTTAGTATATCATTGTAAGGATCTAAATATTCCAATTTTTTTGGGTATGTGCAGGATCATGATGGGCCAAAAAGTGGCGATATATAAGTATTATGATGGTCCATGTGGTTGATGACTTTTTTTTTACGAAAAAATTGATGAAATGAAAAGGGTTTTTAAATGAGATTCTCAACTTTCCACCAATATAAATTATGCTTTACTTTGAATTTAATAAATAATTATTATTCATTTTCTATTTTAATTATGACTAAAGTTCTAATTGATAGGTTGATTGAAAAAAATCTACAACTTTCAAATAGTATCACATTTTTTGAATATGAAACATGTGTCAAATTCTATGCTTCACATACTATAGGATTAAAAAAACTAATAATAAATTTCATGAAGTTTTGACCAAGTTAAGTGGTCAGACATATGAGTTTTTATATTTTTTAAAAGTTGTAATAAAAAAATCATAATTAATTATTTACTTAGAAAAAAAAATTACAAAAAAATATGCATCACATTGGGACATGTGTCCTCTACTTATATCTAAAATATTATAAAAAATATTATAATTTTATTGTGGTTAGGATAGTCAAAAACACACCTACTTCTTATTTTTTCCATGAAATCTAAGTACTACTACATTGAAATTTCAAATTTTCATGAAATATATATATTTTTAAAAATAAACCTAGTAGTTTAAATACTACAATCAATTTCTTACAGATTCTATTGTTACATATTTTTGAAATGATATAGATAGCTTATTCAAATTTTTACGTCAAGTTGCTTAACTCTAATTTTTTGAATCTTCATTGCCACTTAAGGGTCTATTTTTTCATGATGATCATGCACATACCCTATTTCAACATTATATCTTGACCTTTACTATTTAATAAATCATGAAAAAATGAAGAAGGGGAAAGAGGATCCCCAATGAGCTTCTAGGGTTTTCCATCTAGAAGCTATGTTGAGAAATGTGGCTCTCTTTCACACCTTTTCACTTTAGGGTTCATTTAAATATAGGTATTGGGGGTTTGTGATGTGTGTGTGAATTTTTCTAAATGTAATAAACTAAAAATAAAATGATTTATTAATGCTAAACCTAAGAAATGGAAAGTGCTAGAAAACAAAATGTTGTATGTAAACTTTAAATTAAATGACCTAAGAATGTAAACTAAACTAAGTAGAAATGAATGTGATAAAATGTGTGCACCTATAATTTGAAAAGGGATCTAATAGAGTTTTGGAATGCTGATGAAAATGTTGCAGAAGCCGAAATGGACACTTGTACCAATCTGGGCGACCTAGTACTAGATTTGAGAAAACTAGTGCAGAGCCTGTTTCTGCCAAATGGGTGTCTGAAAGTGTGAAAATCACTAAAAGGCCTATCCAGTGGGACTATTTCACCATTGTTGGTGACTTATTCCACCCCTGGATTTCTAGAAATTTTGAAGGGGGAATAGAAGCCCTAGGTTTGCAATTTGGTTCCTCACATATTTTCGCTTCTGAAACTTTGATATTTGGGCTTGAAAGTGAATTTTGCTGGATTTTTGGACTTTCCAAGCAAGGAGACGTGTCCAACAAGTCTTCACTAATCTCCAATGTACCTAAATATACAAACACACAAGGAGAGAAAGAGAAAATGTTGATTATTAGGGATTAGGGGTTTGCCTTGGTCATACCCCTTTTAGGTAACCAAACCAAATGAATAGAAAATGTAAAAATTGAATATGAAACAATGGAATAATGGAGTAAGTTACCTTTCCATGATGAGAGATCTTGTGTTGTTGCAACAATCAACCCTTGAAAGCTTCATAAAAGATGTTTTGTTGACTTGGAATGCTGAAACCCTATCTTACTTAAGAAGGAGAGAAGAGTGATTGAGAAGAGGAATTAGGTCAAAATGAGGGGAAAAACCCTTATTTATAGAAGTTATGGCCTAATATTCCTAAAATAACACCATACAGGCTGACTTTAGGGTTTTAGAGATAAAATCTTGAAAGAAATTTAAGTTAAATTTGAATTTTATGCCACATGGGACTAGGTTGCCAAAGGTGGCGACCTAGTCCACCTAGGCATTTTTCATTGGTTTTTAAGGAATAAAATGTGGTTATTAATGTTTTTCAGAATTGTCTCATAAAACACACTGAGGTAAGGCATGTATGTTCATTAAGGGGTCATTATAGCATAAGAAAGGGTTGATTTAGTGATGACAAGCCTAGGAAAGTGTGAAAATGTTTTACAAGACCTTACAACACTTTGGCATAAGGCTTGGAAAGAGGTAAAAAGAGGTTGAAAAGGGTCCAAAATCCATAGGAAAGGGTCCAAATGAGTGAAAAGTGTCAAAGGATACACTTTCTGGTGATACATTAGCCCCCACTTTAGTGAGAGGATGAACTTGCTTCAAACTCACACTAAAGTAGCCAAATGGAGATGAAAAAATATGGTGAAGAAGGAGCTTTTCAAGCCCCCAAGGATTTGATATTCTAAGTCAACTCGACATCAATGCAATAGACACATTCAAGGGTGAATGCATTGAAACAAAATGAGATACATAATCATGCGATGACAAGAACTAGAATGAAGAGAGAGAGAAAGGTGAAAAGGTTGGATCAAGCTTCGACCATTTTTCCAACTAGTTGTTGATCAGATCTAGGTTGTTTGTCCAAAAGGATGGTGTGTACTCACTCTGGGGCAATGAGACTTTTGATTTTCCATCGAGTGAGAAGTCCCAAAAGGTGGGTATGGGGAATGTCGTGATGCTTGTGCTTCTTGCTAAAACCATATTAAACTTATACCTCTTGATAACTTTAATAAGGAACCACAAAAGAAAATGATGTCTCAAAATGATGGTGTTCAAAGGGATTTTTCTTTGTTCATGTGATGTATCATCTAAAGGAACATCATGCATAATGTCACCAAGAGAGGAAAAGTGCAAATGGTCTCATCTTGTATCCAACAGAGGAAGAACTCATCTCTTATGAAGAAAGAGGAAAAATCTAAATGTTTCATCTTGAGAAACATTGTACCTAATGTTTCCTAGAGATGGGATTGCAAGAAAAATAAATTTGCACATTAAAATGTGAGTGGTGATGTATGCCCCCACTTTAAAGGAATTGTGAAACACTGTACTGTGAGAAATTGCATTAAAGTAGAAGAAGAGGAGGACATGAGAGCTTCTTCAAAAAGCGCTATGCTAACTCATATGTTTTCGATAAGCCACATAATGAAAAGGGGGCGTATGTCTCATTGTGAGACAAATTAAGACATGTCGTCCACATCCCAAGCTTTCTCTTATATGTACATGAAAGGTTAATAATAAGTCAAAAGAGACAACAACAATTGACATACAAGGTAGAAGGCTAACTAACCCCTTGTCCCCACTTAGTGCAAGACAAGAGTGAGCCGAAAGGATTGACGGAAATGCAAGGCTGAGTGAAAATCAATAATGATTAGAGGAATGAGGCGCCCCCACATAAGCTAGAGCACCAAAATCCTTAAGATGTTGGATTCTGCTACTCAAGGCCTTACATTCATTAGTGTGGTGACAATGAAATCAGTTGTAGGAACAAAAGGAATGTTTGTAGGTGTAACGAGGATTTTGGCACCTTAATGCTTTCTAACACTTCCAGGGTTTTCACCTAAAAGGAGAAAGATGGGCCAAAATCCTTATGTTACTTTCAAATATTATATGTTAATGTGTTAATGGGTGTACGAATGTGTCTAACTATGATGTCTAAATAAAATAAATTGAAAGAAATATAAATTATTAATGCTAAATCTAAAGAATGTGAAATGTTGGAAAACATATTGTGATATACTAACGCTAAATCAAATGACCTAAAAATGTAAATTAAACTAAAAAAAAAAGTTGTAACTAACAAAGGAATACCTGGAAATGTATTGCAGACCTGGGCGAGCTTTGAAATTTTGGAAAAACTGATTTTTATTCTTAGCGGCACACTTGTGCCAAGTTGGGCAACCTAGTCCTTTATCGAGGTGATTTAAGGAAACTAACCTGAGGCTTATTTCAGTCAAAATAATTAGATCTACATAAATATTTGGAAAATAGGAACTTTGGGACTAGGTCACCACAACTAGAGGGAATGTCCCTTTTGTCTTTTCTGAAAATTCAAAGGTGGAAATGAGAGTTCTTGATCTGCACTTTCTGCTCCTCGAAGTATTCAAACCAGAAACTTTGATTTTCAGCTTGTAATTGTCTTCCAAGATAAAACTAGGGTTTCTTCAACCCTAGTGAGCTTGGATAAATTATTGAATGATCTTCCACCTGCAAAATAACTAAATCTATAAAACACACCTACAAAGAGAAGGAAAGGGTCGAGGTTAGAGAATAGGGGTTTTCCTTAGTCAAACCCCTTTGATGATAATCAAATCCAAAATGAATTAATTATTGGAATGGATGATTGAATGATAAAGGAACATAAACACTTACCAAACCTTTGATGAATATGTGTATAACCTGTAATAGCAACTCCAATGGAGATGGTTTGTGAAACCCTAATGCTTGTTTGCTTGCTTTGGAAGTTTTGAGTGTGAGAGTGCTTGTAAAGAAGATTCAAGGTGAGAAATGAGCCAAGAAGATATCAAAATGAGGATGAAAACACTTATTTGTACATGCTAAACCCTAATTCTCCTGAAAATGACTTATGATAGGCCGACCTTAGGGTTTTGGGGGCAAATTCTCACAATTTTTTTTATTTTACTTTGAATTTTATGCCTAAAGGGACTAGGTTGCCCATAGTGGCGACCTATTCCACTTGGGAAAATCCAAGTGGTGGTTGGGAATAAAATAGTGATTAATGAGGTTAATCAATGTTGCCTCTCGAAACATTTTTTAATCGGGCCTAAAAGTACATTAAGGGGACAATATTAGTATTGAACAGGGTTAATTAGGGGTGATAAGCCTAGATAAGTGTGAAAATGCATCCCAACACTTTACAACACTTTGTATTAAGGTTTAGGAAGGTGTAAGAATGTATTATTTAGGTGAATTATGTTGAAAGGGTCTTAGAAAATTGAGGAAATGCATTGTAACACTTCACAACACCTTTGTAAAAAAAAATTAGGTTATTGTTGAATTACAAGCTTACAAGGCTGAATCAAGGTAAACAAGGCGAAAATCTAGTGGAAAAGGCCAAAATGAGTGAAAAAGTGCCAAGGTATACACTTTTTGGTGATACATTTAGCCCTCACTTTAGTGAGAGTATGAACATACTTCAAACTCACACTAAAGTAGTTGAATCATGTGTGTCGAGTGAGATCTAATATATATTCATGCTAGTAAGGTGAGATGACTCATGATCATGAGAGATGATCAACCCCTAAGATCAAGATCCCATGGAAAACTAAACATAAGTATAGAATATCACACAAGGGGTGATGTGAAAAGGTGAAGACAAAGAAAAGGAGTTAGATCAAGCTTCAATTGTTTCTCCAAGTAGTTATGGATCAAATCTAGGTTGTTTGTTCGAAAGGAAAGGAATGTACTCACTCTAGGCCGATGAGACTTTTGGTTGTCCACTGGGTGAGAATGCCAAAAGGTGGTGAAATAAATACACATGGTTGGTATGCACTCACACAAAAAAAGGTGGCTATGGGGAAAGTCATGTTAGGGTGATCCCACAATAGTGGTTTACAATTTTTGCCCAAATTGGACACTGAAATTATTATTTTTAACTAAATCTTCACATTTGGGCACCAATTGTAGCTAAACCATGAGAAATTTGAAGATGATGCAAACTAGAGTCTCACCACATTTTTTCTGTAGATTCAAAAAATTCAAAATTCAAATTTTTTGGAATCAAATTGCACTTCTTTTTCCATCTCCCACGAAAAAAAGTTTTTTTCAGAAAACAACATTTTAAAAAAGTGACGCACACCGTATAACGCATAAATTTTTTCCATGAAGGATTAAATTCTATTTTTTTCGAACTTAGATTTGTAACTTCAATATCTAGTTCTTCCAATTGGTTAGATAGTTTTTTATTCAATATTTTTTCTTTAATTAACTTTCGAAGTCAAACCAATTACAATTCAGACATAGCGCGGCCGTATAACGCGTAACTTCTTTTGTATATATCAACATTCAATTTTATTTTTTTGTTGGATCAAGAACTTTGATATCTAGTGCACTCTTATTTTTCAATTTGTTTTTTTGATAATCTTCTATTTTTCCATATGTGCAGAACAGAGACCTTCATTTTCGACAAAAAACCTATGTAATAAAACCAAAAAAATTAATACATTATAAATAAAAACATATTAAAATTATATTCATTGGATAGCTTGTTCCGAGGAATACCATAATCATTTGAAATAAATTTTAAATGAATTCATTTTATCCCCCAAAAGGTAAATCAAAAGTGTTTTTTTATCAACATTTTGATAGGTGTAAAGGAGACCCATTTATAGGTATGGTTTAAAACTAGCGAGGTTATATCCAAGGGGGTTTGATCTAAGGTGGTTTGATAAAATCCTCTTCAATTGGAATCCTTAAAATTGAACTCTTTAAGGCTTAAATTATTATATTTTCTAAAAATATGTGATTTAAACAAAAATTAGTTCCTCTCAGAAATTGTAAACTAGCTTTGTGGGATCACCCATTACTAGCTGGGCTTCCTGCTCAACCATACCAAAGTTATACCTCCTGATAAATTTGATAAGGCAGCACAAAGGAAAAGGGTTTGATTCATGAGAGAAGCAAAGCCTTGGATTCTTAGAACCCATGAACAAGTGCAAGATGGCACCATAGGCATGCAAGTTGTGTTATACAAGGTGGCCATGTATGCAAAGGTGAAAAAGTGTAAAATGCAAAAGGTAAAATGAAAAGGGGATGTTCAAAGAGTCTTGTTTCATTCATACAAGGTATTTAACTTAGGGAAAATTGTGTCTAATTTCTCCAAGAGAGTACCGATCAAAGGATAGAATATTCACAACTTAGGAGATGTAGTGCATCGCTTCATGCCACCAAGAGGAATGCAATATGCTAATATAAGTAACTTTCATGAAGGTAATTACACACAATGTCATCCACCAAGTGAGAGAATCATCATATGAAGCAATAAGGCTACACTAAGAACCAAGAAAAATAAAAATGCAAAAGGAAATAGTGCCAGTGTATGCCCCCACTTTAAAGGAATTGCTACACACCATTCTGTGAGAAATTGATTTAAAGTAGAAGAAGGTATGAGAGGGTAAGTATGTCACATGCTATCCAACCTAATATATGTCATCCACATCCCAAGCTTTCTCTTGTATATTCATGAGAGGTTAACACCTAGTCAAAAGAGGCAATGACAAGTGACATACAAAGGAAAAGGCTACTCAACCCATTTTCCCCCACTTAGTGGAGCGAAAAGGTGAGCTTGGGATGGATGACAATATGTTGCTCCTTGTGATGGATGCAAAAAACGCAATAGTGAGTGTGTTATGACCCTACAAATATTACAAGTCAAGGAGTAGAAACTAATTTTATTTATATGGGTAAGGGAACATGGTTTCGACAGAGGTGGACTTTAGAGGATACACTTTTTCATATAGGTGAGCAATGTGATTGTAACTTGGTTGATGTGAAATATTCTGCTGAGGCAGATGAAGGATTAGAGAATGCTTATGAGATCCAATAGGAGATGGGGATGTAATCGAAACTTGTGTATGCATAACCTCAGTGGGCTTGGGTTGATGTATCTCTAGGAAAGGGCGATTGAGTATCAGGTTTTTACCATTTCCCAAGAAAGAGATATGACTATTACATGAAAGGAGTGAAACCATGTTGTTATTTTCTTCCACCATGATAAATTCCCAAATAGGAGAGTTAGTAGGAGAACTACAAATAAGATATGCATTATTTGGTTCTACAATACTGAATTCATCAAAAGTAAGGGAATGATCTATCGTTGAAGTATCTTGTTCCATCATAATATCTTCGCCACTAATAGGAGAGATATTAGCAGACAGGGAAATTGGATTATTGTGATTATTGATGGTTGCATTTGTTTCCTCTAAGGTGTGATTATCTTGTGCCATAGTATCTATCCTAAGAGGAGAGCTATTTTTAAAGTGAAAAATAATAGGTTTATCACATGGCATGATTAGAGTTGGTAAAGTAGCTTCATCTCTCATAGGAGTGGCATTCAGGGAAGGATAACAAGGAATTAGATGGTTATCAATGATTGGACTGGTTTGTTCAAAGAGACTCTTCCAAATGTGAGGAACATTAGAAAGGAGAGAAATAATGCTATAAATCTCAATCATTGGGGTGCTTGGTACTAACCTAGCCTTAGTGATTAAATCATTATCGCAAATAGGGTCTGAGGTGTTGGGAGAGGATGAAAGAATAGGTAAGGTAGTAACCATGATTTTAGCTTTATGTTTTATAAGGTCTTTGCAAGAGGGAGGAAGAAGAGGAAGACAGGCAGGACCATCATGATCATCAATGATTGTGTCTCCTTTGCACAAGATACCTTCATCACTAATGGGAGAGATATCAGTAGAAGAACTATTATGATTATCATGACTATCAATGTGTACAACCTCTTGTGGAAAATATTTAGAGGATGATCAAGGAGAGATGAAGTTGTCAAGGGCTTCATCTAACATGTCCAAGTCATCACTACTAAAGGGCTTATGAAGGGTGTGAGTCGGTGCATGTGATGTTGTTAATGTTTTGTTTTCATTTTCTACTAAATCTGATTGAAATGGTTTAGGAACTAATGTAGAAAATGAAAATTAAAAAATTCTATTTGCCATGAATGTAAACAATGCTTATTTATAATAAGTTGAATTTAATACAAGCTATGAAAACATAAATTTTAATGTAAAGACAGAATGAAATGCAACTTTGTGATTTTAAATAATGGAATTTACTAATTGTACTAAAAATAAAATTTTGTGAATACAAAATGAAATATAAGCAATGCATGAAAGCAGATAATCTAAGCTAGATTGAATAATGCATGTAACAAAAAGGCAACCCACTGATATAGATAGATAAAGGGATAAAAAAAGAGCCTAAAAATAGAGTTTTTCGCTCTGTAAAAGGTTGTTTCAGAGGCCTAGGTTGGTGACCTAGTTCTCCTGATGATTTTTTGGAGATTTTTTAAGTTTTTTTGTTTTATTTTGATGGTGTCGGGATTGTATGATGCAGACCTAAAATGAAAATGTAGAATTTTGATGATTTTGAATGATTTAATATGAAAAAATGCAATCTAAATGCAATTTTCACAAATGCAAAAATTTAAAACCCTAGAATGAAAATTAAACAATGCACAATGTAATGTAATGCAAACCTAGGAGGATGATGGACTCCAATGTAGCAAAGAGGGGATTTGAAGCTCGGGCTCACCAAAATGAACCGCCAATAACACATATATACTAACAAGGAAAAGAGGATTCCCTAATGGTTGGTTCCTCAAAATTCTGAATTTTCATTTAGATGTGTTTTTGTTATATGTTGGGTTCATCAAAATGTAATGAAGATTTTGGCACCTTAATGCTTTCTAAGAATTCTAGGGATTTTCACCTAAAAGGAGAAATACGGGCCAAAATTCTTATGTTACATTCAAAGATTATATGTTAATGTGTTAATGGGGGTATGATGTTTTCTAACTATGATGTCTAAATATGATAAACTAAAAGAAAAAACAACTTATTAATGCTAAATCTAAAGAATGTGAAATGTTGGAAAACACGTTGTGCTATGCTTGGAATATCGGGAAATGTATTGCAGACTAGGGGAAACTCTGAAATTTTGGAAATACTAATTTTTATGCCTAGTGGGACACTTGTGCCAAGTTGAGTGACCTAGTCCTTTTTCGGGGTGATTTCGGGAAACTGACCTAAGGCTTATTTCAGCCAAATGGGTGCTCAGAGCCACAAAAATATTTGGAAAAGAGGCACTTTGGGATTGGGTTACCACAACTAGTGGGAATGTCCCTTTTTTCTTTTCTTAAAATCTGAACGTGGAAACGAGAGTTCTTCATGTGGACTTTCTGCTCCTCCAAGTATTCACACCAGAAACTTTGATTTTTGGCCTATAAGCGTCTTCCAAGCTGCAATTAGGGTTTCTTCAACCCTAGTGATCTTGGATAATTTGTTGAATGATCTTCCACCTGCAAAATAACTAAATCTACAAAACACACCTACAAGGAGAAGGAAAGGGTTAGGGTTAGAGATTAGGGGTTTGCCTTAGTCAAACCCCTTTGATGATAACCAAATCCAAAATGAAATATAATGAAAGGAATGGATTATTCAATGATAAATCAATTTAAACACTTACCAAACCTTTGATGAAGATGTCTACAACCTACAAGAGCAACTACAATGGAGATGGCTTTTGAAACCCTAATGCTTGTTTGCTTGCTTTGGAAGTTTTGAGTGTGGGAGTGTTTTTCAAGAAGAGTCAAGGTGAAAAATGAGGCAAGAAGAGATCAAAATGAGGATGAAAACCCTTATTTGTACATTCTAAACCTTAATTTTCCCAAAAATGACTCATGATAGGCCGACCTTAGGGTTTTGGGGGGAAATTCCCACAATATTTTTGATTTAATATTGAATTTTATGCCTAAAGGGACTAGCTCACCCAAAGTGGTGACCTAGTCCACTTGGAAAAATCCAAGTGGTGGTTGGGAATAAAATAGTGATTAATGAGGTTAATTAGCCTTGCCTCCTGAAACACACTTTAATCAGGCCTAAAAGTACATTAAGGTGACAAAATTAGCATTGGAAGGGGTTAATTAGGGGTGATAAGCATAGATAAGTGTGAAAATGCATCACAACACTTTACAACACTTTTTGTTAAGGCTTAGGAAGGTGTAAGAATGTATTATTTGGTGAATTATGTTGAAAGGGTGTTAGAAAAGCGAGGAAATGCATTGCAACACTTCAAAATACCTTAGTAAAGTTTCGTTAGGTTATTGTTGAATTACAAGGTTACAAGGCTGAATCAAGGTAAAGATGGCAAAAATCTAGTGGAAAAGGCCAAAATAAGTGAAAAAGTGCGAAGGTATACACTTTTTGGTGATAGAGTAGGAACATTTATTTGATGTTTTGGGAGGGAGGGAAATCAAGTGATCTTGGAGGATTCCCGACAAGATAGCAAAGGGAGAAGGTGATCCATTAGTTTGTAGCAAAGAATGGCCTTCCTTAGTATAGGATGTCATACCTACACAAGGCGCTAGAGATTGTGAGATTTTGTATACTCCCATGGAGGAGTGTGTAAAATACAAATTAGTAGTGGCTTGTAAGATAAAATGGGCATTAAGCAAAGAGTACTTTGTTGGTTTCAAAGGATCACTTTCTAAGGTTGGTTTAGAAGGGTGGGTTGAGATAGAGTTGGTGTGAGGGGAAGGCTTGATTATGTCGATTAAAGGACTGTAAATGATAGATTTTTCTACAAACTAGAATAACAATGTCAAATCTTAATCTAAACAATAATCTAAAATCTAACAACAAAGAACGAATAAGTCAACTAAATAATAAAATCAAAATGATTTCATCGAATATGCGTTCACCCTTTCAAATTATCTCTATTGCTCTTCTCCATTTTTCCTTTTCAGTATTCTTGCCCTCAGATTTCTGTGTTTGAATGCAAGTATAGCTTTGTTGAGGGTCTAAGCAAAATATCGAAGAATAGTTTCTCTTCTCAAAAGTTTATGATTTCTCGAGGAGGAATAATGATAATGATAAGCCATTTTATAGATTTTGGGTTTTTGAACGATCGGCTCTGATTGAAAGAGAGAGGGACAGATGAGATTGATGAATTCCATGTGATGTGAGTTGTGTCTTAAATAGAACGTGAGTTAGAACATGAGTTCAAGATCTTAATCTCCAAAAATAGAAGAAATAGAATTTGTATGCAAAAGCCAAAGTTAGAACTTGAAGATGAGGAATTTGAATGCATAATTAAATTAATTAAATAAATAAAAGATATTTAATTAATAGATCCCTACATGCATATGAGTTAGAACTAGTTAATCGACTAGTTATGACGGAGAGTCTTCTCGCAAAGATAACTGGAGAACTAAAAATAGATCTCGAGTCAGAAGGTAAGTGAATGACTTAAATAACTGAATGATAGAAGAATGCGACATAAATAATAAATATGAATTAAATATTAATTTAATTCATTATTCGAAAGATGAAAGATTTAATTAAATAAATAAAAATAATTTATTTAATTTGACTATTTGAAAAGGAGAATATAAATAATTAAATAATAAATATTTAATTATAGTTGAAGGGGGTTAAATGAATAATTAAATAAAGACATTTAATTATAGTTGAAATATGACAAAGGGGGAAATAAATAATAAATTATTTAATTGATAGATAAAGGGGGAAGAATTAATTAATTCACAACATAATTAAATAAATATGATTTATTTAATTAACCAAGTTGAATAAATATTAATAATTAATTAATTAATTAATTAAAAAGGGGTATTTAATTAATAGAGGAAATATGTGTTAGAAAGGTTAATTAAATAATAAACATTATTTAATCAAGACCATGGCCTATAGAAAATTGCGTTGAATATGTACTCGCAGGTCTAGACCAATTTTCGGTATCTACAGTTTGCCCCTCTTTGATATAGTGTTGGTATGATGTTGTGTCAAAGAAAATATGCCTCGATTGTGCCCCAACATGAAACAGGTTAGGGTATGCCCCAGTGAAAGGGAGAATGGTCTGCAAACTAGAATAACAATATCAAATCTTAATCTAAACAATAATCTAAAATGTAACAACAAAGAACGAATAAGTAAACTAAATAATAAAAGCAAAATGATCTCACTGAATATCCGTTCAACCTTTCGAATTATCTCTATTGCTTTTCTCCATTTTTCCTTTTCAGTATTCTTGCCCTCAGATTTTTGTGTTTGAATGCAAGTATAGCTTTGTCGAGGGTCTAAGCAAAATATCAAAGAATAGTTTCTCTTCTCAAAAGTGTGTGATTTCGGGAGGAGGAATAATGATAATGACAGGCCATTTTATAGATTTTGGGTTTTCGAACGATCGGCTTAGATTGAAAGAGAAAGGGATAGATGAGATTGATGAATTCCATGTGATGTGAGTTGTGTCTTAAATAGAACGTGAGTTAGAACATGAGTCAGGAAAGACTGCAAATAGAGACTCAGTTAGAATGTGAGTTAGAACATGAGTTCAAGATCTTAATCTCCAAAAATAGAAGAAATGGACTTTGTATGCAAAAGCCAAAGTTAGAACTTGAAGATGAGGAATTTGAATGCATAATTAAATTAATTAAATGAATAAAAGATATTTAATTAATATATCCCTACATGCATATGAGTTAGAACTAGTTAATCGACTAGTTATGACGGAGAGTCTTCTCGCAGAGATAACTGGAGAACTAAAAATAGATCTCGAGTCAGAAGGTAAGTGAATGACTTAGATAACTGAATGATAGAAGAATGTGACATAAATAATAAATATGAATTAAATATTAATTTAATTCAATATTCGAAAGATGAAAGATTTAATTAAATAAATAAAGATAATTTATTTAATTTGACTATTTGAAAAGGAGAATATAAATAATTAAATAATAAATATTTAATTATAGTTGAAGGGGGTTAAATGAATAATTAAATAAAGATATTTAATTATAGTTGAAATATGACAAAGGGGGAAATAAATAATAAATTATTTAATTGATAGATAAAGGGGGAAGAATTAATTAATTCACAACATAATTAAATAAATATGATTTATTTAATTAACCAAGTTGAATAAATATTAATAATGAATTAATTAATTAATTAAAAAGGGGTATTTAATTAATAGAGGAAATATGTGTTAGAAACGTTAATTAAATAATAAACATTATTTAATCAAGACCATGGCCTATAGAAAATTGCGTTGAATATGTACTCGCAGGTCTAGACCAATTTTCGGTATCTACAGTTTGCCGCTCTTTGATATAGTGTTGGTATGATGTTGTGTCAAAGAAAATATGCCTCGATCGTGCCCCAACATGAAACAGGTTAGGGTATGCCCCAGTGAAAGGGAGAATGGTCTGCAAACTAGAATAACAATATCAAATCTTAATCTAAACAATAATCTAAAATCTAACAACAAAGAATGAATAAGTAAACTAAATAATAAAACCAAAATGATCTCACCGAATATCCGTTCAACCTTTCGAATTATCTCTATTGCTTTTCTCCATTTTGCCTTTTCAGTATTCTTGCCCTCATATTTTTGTGTTTGAATGCAAGTATAGCTTTGTTGAGTGTCTAAGCAAAATATCGAAGAATAGTTTCTCTTCTCAAAAGTGTATGATTTTGGGAGGAGGAATAATGATAGTGATAGGCCATTTTATAGATTTTGGGTTTTCAAACGATCGACTCAGATTGAAAGAGAGATCGATGGATGAGATTTATGAATGCCATGCGATGTGAGTTGTCTTAAATAGAATGTGAGTTAGAACATGAGTCAGGAAAGGCTGTAGATAGAGACTAAGTTAGAAGGTGAGTTAGAACATGAGTTCAAGATCTTAATCTCCAAAAATAGGAGAAATAGACTTTGTATGCAAAAGCCAAAGTTAGAATTTGAAGATGAGGAATTCAAATGCATAATTAAATTAATTAATTAAATAAAATATATTTAATTAATAGATGCCTACATGCATATGAGTTAGAACTAGTTAATCGACTAGTTATGACGGAGAGTCTTCTCGCAGAGATAAATGAGTGTTCAATTTAGAGATAACTAGAGAACTAACAATAGATCTCGAGTTAGAAGGTAAGAGAATGACTTAGATAACTGAATGATAGAGGAATGTGACATAAATAATAAATATGAATTAAATATTAATTTAATTCAATATTCGAAAGATGAAATATTTAATTAAATAAATAAAGATAATTTATTTAATTTGACTGTTTGAAAAGGAGAATATAAATAATTAAATAATAAATATTTAATTATAGTTGAAGGGGGTTAAATGAATAATTAAATAAATATATTTAATTATATTTGAAATATGACAAAGGGGGAATTAAATAATAAATTATTTAATTGATAGATAAAGGGGGAAAAATTAATTAATTCACAACATAATTAAATAAATATGATTTATTTAATTAACGAAGTTCAATAAATATTAATAATGAATTAATTAATTAATTAAAAAGGGGTATTTAATTAATAGAGGAAATTAGAAAGGTTAATTAAATAATAAACATTATTTAATCAAGACCATGGCCTATAGAAAATTATGTCGAATATGTACTCGCAGGCCTAGACCAATTTTTGGTATCTACAGTTTGTCCCTCTTTGATACAATGTTGGTATGACATTGTGTCAAAGAAAATATGCCCCGATCGTGCCCCAAGATGAAACAGGTTAGGGTATGCCCCAATGAAAGGGAGAATGACGAGGAGGTAGTGGTATGCCCCCTCGAGAGGATAGGTGGGTTTGAAGAACATGAGTGTGCTCTCGAAATGGATGAGAAAACTAGAATATGAAGGACAAAAGAATAGGGAAAAATAGATAAGGATGATGAAGATATAGACTAGAAGAAATGTTAGCATGGATAATTCAAAAAGTTAGTATTGAAAAAGAATGGTTATTGATTGAGAAAAAAAATGATCTTTGATATTTTGCCAAGTATGCAATGCTTGCTTTTATATCATCATTGGGTGGGTCATGACACAAATGGATAGTACACACTATGATATGAGATAGACCATAGTGTACAAAGTCATCCATTTGTGAAAAACAGACAGTCATAGACAAGGAGTGTCTTAACTCAGACTAAGGACAAAATGCCGCAGTCATTTTGTCTTAACAAACCACAGACAGTAGACAAATAAAAGATGGGTCATGAGATGTCATTGCTCCTCTAAATCCTTGATGGTACATACTTGAGGAAACTAGTAACATGACTCAAAAACCAATGTTAAAAAGATAGTTGACAGACAATAGCCAAAGAAAAAGAGTCCTAAGACATTGTTGCTTCTCTAAATCCTTCAAGGGACATCCTTGAGAAAGCTGGTAATAGGATCTTGCACAAATTGATAAAAAGATAAGACAAAATAAGATATAAAGTCATAAAGCCAAATAAATGTATTAGCCAAAACTTGATCTTGTGGGATTGTTTGATGTTTGATGTTTGACATAGAGTAATGTGAGAGAATGGCACATATCGCATAAGACGTTGAGTTTGGTTTTGACTTGGTGACTTTTGTATAAGGCATGACAAAGCGTGGTTTCAGAAAGACACGTGTCGTATAAGATGTTGGAGCCTCATGACATTGAAGTGACAAGCCACATGAGACTATGACAATTTGATGACGTCTGTTGACAAGAAAGACATATCTTGTGTAAGACATAGGTTGATCACTTTGACAATGTGTTTGATATTGACTTGATGACTTTGAGATGTTTTTCCTTATCAGTGCATGACTTGTTTTGATCCCTTTGACTGATAAAGAGTGTGTGTGTGTAGACAGTATGACATGAAATGATACCCTTAACTATGATATGCAACTTGTGTGATAGTGATTGTGAAAGAACCCTATTGGACTGACCTAGTGTGGTCTCAGGAGCTCATCAATTGATTAGCCTTGCCTACGTTGTACACGTAGAGACCTCATAGTTCGACATAACCAATGACTTTGAATGTACAAAGTGTCATGATTTAAATGTGAGTGATACATGACAAACCTAGATTGGCAGACCTAATGCCTCGGGGGCACATCGATTGATGGCCTTACCTACGTCCTGGTCGCAGAGGCAACATAGTTCGACTATGTCTACGACTGACTTAACATGACCGACTTGACATGATTGACAAGACATTATTGACTTGACTCTATTTTTGGGATTTTCTGACTGTTTTGATTTTTTTTTGGATTTTTGAAGTTTTGTAATGTTTTTGGGATTTTTTCGGGACATTTTTTGATGGTGGTGACAAATGCATGTAAATGATGCCTACACACAAGAATCCTAGGACAACCATGATTTTTCTCCTAGTCAAGTTGAAAACCAATTACCAGGTGATGATGATGACGTCGTTGTTTGACATGGGAAGGACACATCCCGAAACAACGTGAGGATGATGATAATGTGACTTAAGGATCAAGGTTTGCAGCAAGGAGAGAAACAAATCCAAGGAATTTTTTGGATGATGTGTTACAATGCCTAGCAAGATTGTATGGATTGGGCTTGTTGCATTTGAAATGACTTGGAGAGGACTAGATGGGATGATCGAAGGATGTTGGATTAAAATCCTTAGATGGTTGACAAGGGAAAACTAAGGCATGTGATAGGTATAAAAAGATAATGGATTGATTTTTTGTAAAAGATAGGAGACATGAGGATTATTGGCAAGGAGAATTATCATTTGGTCTCCAAGGACAATGTTGCATAGGGATAATGAAGCTATGAAGGTAATGACATGATGTTTCATGGATAGTGTATGACCAAAGGATAGTCATGTCAAAAAATTTCCCAAAGCATGATTTATGTTTGTACCCCAATCCTTATCAAGATCAAGGTAGGTGGAAAAATGGATGGGAATGATAGGGTTTAAATGGATAGATGGAAAGGTCATGAGGAAGACATGGGAGATGAGACAAGTTGCCCCCAAGTGTAAAGATTCACATAGATAGTTTCTCTTACACATGACGCTTGTTTACTAGGTTTTCATCGTGGTACTTATCCAAAGTGCCATAAAAATGGTTTTCACTATTGGACAAAAATTTTCTCTTTACTATTTTCCAATTTTTTTGGTGTCACCAAGATGCCTATTTGCCAAGTTTTCATCAGGGTAACAATTTTTTTGTTATTTCAATTTTTTTTTTTGGATCACCTTGATACTTTAGATGATCACTGACTGTGTTGAATCCATTGATGGTGTTGATGTAAAGACTAGTGCCATGAGATGCCAATAATGACCTTTATGAAGTAGTTGTCTTGTTAGGATCACAGTGCTTGCATATAACTGATCGATATCATTCTGATCCATGTTGATACTAGAGTTGGCCTTATCAAAATACACACATCATGATAGAGTTCCATTAGAGTCCTTACAATAAAGAGTTGCTACCAAGATGTGATGGATTTGTGACATGGGATTTTTGGACTTTAGACGAGATATTGGATTATGAAAGATGATGATAGATGTGGGGGGATTGTTCAAAAGTTTAGATGAATCACTTTTTATTTTCCAAACTTGGGATGTTGGATGGAGGAGTTTGGAATTTTGATTAGGATAGCGTTTGGAACCAACACTTTTATATGCCTTGCTTGATGACCATTGTGAAGGAGGTGGAGATTTATTATATGTGGGAGTCCTCTTTTCTTGTGGCTCCACATTTTGATTGACTTTTGGATTTGAAATATTTTCTTTGCTTGATCCATTTGTCTTTGGGATCCATTTTAACTTCATTTTTCCACTCAAACTTTTGATTGCTTTGATGGTCTTTGACATTTGATTTTGAACTTTGGGTTTGTAATAATTTTTTTCTTTTTGTTGGTTCCAAGTAGAAGGTTTATTCATGTTGGAATGATGGTTTATGGTGTGGATGGAAGGAGTTTTGGAAGCAATATTATGGTAAGAACTACTCATGGCCCCCATTTTGATGTTTATATCAGATAAAGTTGCCTCCAATATCAAGAAGGTATCACTAACATCATTAGATTCTCTGACTGGTGAATAAGCAAGACCCTGATGTCTAGGATTTTCTTGAAGTTGTACTGGTTCTCGAATTCCTTGCTCGTGTAGGCCTAGTCCTTTGCCTTGATACTACATGTTCTAACAGATTCTATTTGCAATGGGGTATTTTTTATTTTGAAAACAAGATGTTAGCCCATCATTGTGTATGTAGACACTGTTACTTGGAATCTTCTCTTCTGCAAGAAATCCTACTCTGACAAATATGGATGATCCTATCTGATAAGATGTTGTAGCTTCATTAACATGTTGGATATAAACATCTTTGGTTTGATTTTGTGAAACATTAGATTTTGATTATTCTTCAAAAGATATTGGTGCTTCCATGTCGATGTAGAAACTGTCCTTATGGTCATTATCATGGAGTCCAGTGAATTTAGCTATAGCTTGATTATTTGAAAATATGTCCATTCTAGAAGACTCTTGTTCTAGTGGAAGATCATCTATGTTTCCAAAGGAGGAAAGTGTCTCATTTTGGAAAATGGCGGTGTTCAAAGTTTGGGTAGGATCAACCTCAAATGTTTGATCATGAATGGCATAAAGGTCGATAAGTGGATCGTTTTGGATTTCTTGATCAATGGTAGTGTCTTGATGAAAGATAGGTTTGTCTTGGATGACTTGATTGGGAGTGAAATCTCAATCAAGGATAAATGTATTTTGGCTGCCATGATTATCTAGGACTTCTTGGATAGACCTAAATATAGAGTCATGGGATGGACTTCGTTGATCTTGACATGAAGGTGAAGCCATGATGTCATGCTTTGGACTTTCTTTTTGACATGTATCCTCAAGTGTAGGCAATGGGATGTGATTTTGGAGACCATGAATAAATGCATTCTCATGACTAAATGTAGGTTGGGATGGAGTGAGTAGGAATGGATTAGTGGATGATGGACTAGGATGGGATGTGGAGGCTTGGAATGGGTTGAGGGATGATGGAATAGGATAGGATGTGAAGGCTTGGAATAGACTAGTGGGAGGTTGGTTTTCGTTGTCAAGGTTAAGGTAAGGGTGATTAATGGATGTTTATTGTGAATTAATGGCATGGATTGTGCTAAGAGACTCTTGATAATAAGGGTAGATGGATGGAAGACTAGAGTTTATGGGTTGTTGATAAGAAGGATATGTGGGTAGCTGACCATGGGTTGAAGTTGATTGGGATTTGGATTGGATAAGTTTTATTTTGAAGTCTATGGCTTGTTGGTATTGGCCCATGCAGAGTAATTGGTATTCAACTTGACTAGCAAGTATATCAAGGTGAACAAAAGACATGGTGGTGGATGGTAATGAAAATGATATGGAATTATGGATTTTGTCACAATAACAGATGTTGCTAAAATGATTTCTAAAAAGACGTAGACTAAGATGACGTATGGTAGGATGGATAATATGCAAAATTTTGAGTAGACTATGATAGTAAATAATTCTAAAATGGGTATAACCTACCACCTATGGAATAAATGCATGCAAGCATTTGAATTTGACCAAGGAACCTGATTGTAGGACAAAGATAGTGACAAGATGAATATCCCAAACTAGACTGTTGAGCTGGAAAGATTCACAAATAGGACTAAAGTGATTGGGTTCAATGACTTGTGACAAATCAGAACATGAATGTATCCAATGACGAGGAAAGTTACCTATTCAACGATATGCAATTTCCTAGGAAGTATCTATATGCATGCAACTTAGGATGACAATGACTAAGACGTTTATTATGACTAGGACATATATGACACCTACTGATGCAAGGTTTTATGAGCAAAATTTTAATAGTTTTTGTCCAAGGCTGATCTTAAGAACCTAAAGCAAATAATGACAGTGATGTTTCAGACTCAGCTTATGGTTTTTGATGCTTTTTGTTGACAGGAAAATGCAGTTCACCTAACAGTTGCGGTTCAACATTTGACAGATGCAGTTTTTGACAATGCATGCGATGTTTCTAATAGTTGTGGTTTTTCCTCTGACAAATGCAGTTTGCCAAGACACATGCGGCTCGAAAACTAACAGATGCAGTTTGCATGCACACATGCGACTCATAATGTGATAGTTGCGAATCATGATATGCAAATTGAATAATGAGAGTTTTGACAGACACATGTGGTCTTTCCCCTAATAGATGTGAATCTCTATGATAGATGCGGCATTTAAACTAACAATTGCGACTTAGTTTTCTAATAGTTGAAACTTTCCTGAAAGTTGATTTTGATGACTTAGTTTGTTGATCAAGATTTTGATGAATACGACAAAAAACAAACACAACAATCAATGTATTTTTAGTTTTTTTTTTTTTGTGATGAAAGGACTTGTTAAAACTCGAAAAACATTCACAACCTAGGGTTTTAGGACAATACTTGTTGAGTTCTTACTTGGATTTATCTAGCTACACATATTTATGGTGAATGACTAGTAGCTTGACCCCACTAGCTCCCCTCCATGGCACTCACTTATATGGGGCAGCCAAGCTACTGTATCCATGAAACTCCCATGGCATACATTTCATTTCCACACATAAACCGTAAATATGTAAGACGACTTCATAGGGCCGACCCTACTGCACCAACAAGTAGGTAGGATATTGGTAACTCTACAACAAGGTGTTTAATAAAGGCATTCCATTCGTAGGACACTATCCAATGTCAACGCGAGTCCATTTCTGTCCATCTCATCAGAATAGTGCGCGTGATTCTTGGGCTTTCCCCAAGAATTCACTTTTCTATACCGGGTGGAAGTCTCTTGGCTTTAGTGTGCTACCGGTCTGAGTCATCTTGGGGTGAGTACTTTTTCCCACCAAGATAGGCCCAAGTTCTAGATTCAGTAACCGTTTCTCTTACACCCAGGATCGCATGACTGCGCAAGGGGAGAGAATACTTTGATATACTGAATTGTAAGGGTGACAAATACATGCAAAGCACCAAACAAAGAAGACATTGGTTCTTTTTAATCCAAATGACAATTGTCTATCTATCAAACAAAAAATTCTTTTTAACCCACACGATGATTATCTATCTACCAAACAAAAGCTTGCTTAAATAAATAAATTCACACAAAGGCATTAGGTCCTGCATGCAAATTTATTAGTAGTTCATTGTTCTTTGGCTTTCGTCCTGCAGAAAATTATCTTAGGTTTTAATTGTCTTCTATGCTTCATTCTGCAAACACTTGTTATTCCACCTTAATGCAACTGAAACAAACATTAGCAAAAATCAAAACAACCTAAAAAGCGAAAATTGAAAATATGGATGCACGGAAATCAATAAAAAAAGGTGAAATATTTTTACCTGTCAAATGTGGCTTTTGGAGCCACAGATGCGGCTCGATTGTTGACAAGCAAATGTGGTTTGTGAATTTGTTGACAGGCGGATGCGGTTCACGAATTTTGTTGCCAGGCGAATGCGGTGCGTGATGGCAGATGTGGTGCAGAGTTTAGCAGATGCGGTTCACAAATACAGATGCGTCACATAAAGCCACAAATGTGGTTCATGAAGGCAGATGCATCACAAGAAGTCAATTGCATAACATAGAATTTCAAAAACTAGGAAAAACAAATTTTACCAGTCAAATGCAGTGTAGAAAGCCGCAAATGCGTCACACAAAGTCACATGCATCACAGGAAGTCAGATGCATAACATCAGCATTTCAAAATATAGAAAAAATAAATTTACCAGTCAAATGCGGTGCAGAAAGATGCAAATGCAGTGCAGAAAGCCACAAATGTGTCACACAAAGTCACATGCGGTGTAGAATGCCACAAAAGCATCACTTAAGCTTACAGCCACAAAAAAAAATCATGTTTTTCTTGTAATAAATGCTACCCTTAACAAAAATATGTAGTATAATATATAAAAATTCATCTCTCGACCCTTCCAAATGGCAACCATGCTATCTATTTGATCTCAAAATTCCCCCAAAAGTGTGATTTGAAATATTCTTCAAAAGTGTGATTTTTTGACAGGCGGATGCGTTGCAAGGTACCACAGAGGCGGTGTAGACTAACAAATGCGGTGCAGAATATAGCAGATGTAGTGCGGAATATATCTGATGTGGTGCGGAATATAGCAGATGCAGTGTGCCATATGAAAAACCTACAAAAAAGAACAGAAAACGGAAAAACGGAAAGACAAAAATATGTGTGAATTTTGAAGTGTGTTCATGTCGGGTTCACCAAATGTAAATGATAGATTTTTCTGCAAACTAGAATAACAATGTCAAATCTTAATCTAAACAATAATCTAAAATCTAACAACAAAGAACGAATACGTAAACTAAATAATAAAACAAAAATGATCTCACCGAATATGCATTCACCCTTTCAAATTATCTCTATTGCTCTTCTCCATTTTTCCTTTTCAGTATTCTTGCCCTTAGATTTATGTGTTTGAATGCAAGTATAGCTTTGTCAGGTGTCCAAGAAAAATATCAAAGAATAGTTTCTCTTCTCAAAAGTGTATGATTTCGGGAGGAGGAATAATGATAATGACAAGCCATTTTATAGATTTTAGATTTTTGTTTAGATTAATATTTGACTTTGTTATTCTAGTTATTGTAGAAAAATCTATCATTTACAAGGACAATAACCAAGACCATGATTAGATGTTTGTGTGATAGGCTCAATAGGGTTGGAGATACCTATTTCATTACAAACACAACCTTTTCCACTATAGCCAAGTTCTATCATGACTTCATAACCTTTTCCATAAAGGTTTTTCAGCTTTTTTGGACTGGGCGAGGGTGTTTTGTGTACTTCATTGGCTAAGGTAGTTGAGGTGGATGCTTTTGAAGGATTGAGCAAGTATTGTGTTGACGAGAGTGTGTTTCCCTTTGTAGAGTCTTTGTGTATGATCTTGGATTCTCCCATTAGGGGAGGGGTGTAGTCTAAGGAACCCCAATCATCATCTAAGATCTTTTGATGTGCTCAAAATGTCGTTGCTTATTTGGGTGTTGTGCGTGTTCCACTTGGGTGGTGTGTGTTAAGGTGTTGAAGTGATTCTCTTTGGATTTTTCAATGTTTAAGTAACCATTTGGTTCAAGATTGGTATCAAGTGTGTACACTTTGTTGTTATAGATGTACTTCATCTTACGATGAAGAGTGGAAGGTACTCCATTCATAGCATGAATCCACAACATCCATAAAAGAAGATTGTATGAAAGCTCATGAGGCATAACATGGATTTTAGTGTCCAATGTGGCCATTCCAATTGTATGAGGTATAGTGACCAAACCAAGTGGTTGCTTAGTGATGTTGAATCCTCTAATAGATAGAGAATCAGGTTTGATGTGGGATCTATCAATGCCAAGACTATGCAAAAGGCACACAATACACACATTAAGAGTAGAGCCAGTATCTACAAGAGCTCTCTTGATCCCTTTTGTTTTGTATTGAGAGATTATTACGAAAGCTTCATTTTTCTTTTCGCACATCCAAAGGAGGAAGCTCACTTTGGTGAAAAAAAATATCAAAATCAATTCTGTGAATAATAGCTGCTATATCATATGATTTCTCATTAGAAGGGATAAGAACTTGGTGTAGGGAATTTAGCATCATGTTGTGATAGTGAGGGGAGACTTGAATAAGGTCCCATAAGGATATTTCAGTGGGAGTATTTATTAGTTGCTCAACAAGGCCATACTCTTGAAGGATTGAATTTAAGGGAGGGGAAGCAGATAAGATGGGATTAGGTAAAGGTAAAGGAGTTGAGGGTGGTGGTTGTAGTCATGAATTATTTCTTGTGTACTGTGTATGAGCAATGGTGGCTTGGTTGCTACAACGCATTATTCTTAGGTGGGTAAAGGATGAATTTGGGTTTGATTTTGGTGGAAGGGGGGTAAAGGATGCATTAAGGTTGAATAATATTAACATCTAGGAGCAAGGGATAGGCCAAGGGTGTCTCTTCATGTGCTTTTAAGGATGCAACACTATTATTTTCAATGTTATCCTTATCGGGAAACATGATATCCTTCCTAGGGGGAATGGTTTTAGAAGAACTACAAATTGATTGCTCTTGACAATCAAAGGTTGGTTCCTCTAAAATGACTTCATCACAAAGAGGGGAATGATCAATGGTGGAATGTTTATGCTCAATATGAATGTGTTTAGGTGAAGGAGGACAAATAAAATGTTCATGACCCTCACTAATTGTATTTTATAACAACAAAGTATCTTCATCACAACTAGGAGAAATAATATGAGAAAAACAAAGGTTATTGTCATGATTAGCTATGTTTGTGTTGTCTTGGTCATTAAGGTATTTTCCACTAAGAGAGGTAATAGGAGAGAAACAACTAAGATTCTCATAACTCTCAATTGATTGGTTCTTCTAACAAAATATCTTCATCACCAAGGGAAGAGATATTAGGAGAGGAACTAATATGATCGTTAGGAATGTCCAAGGTTGTTTCTTTGTCCACTACAACATTCTCATAGGGATGGTATATTAAAGTTTTCTTAGCATGTCTAGTTATGTAAGCTACTAATAATTTGTGAATAAAAATTAAAAGTGCATTTAACCATTGTATGCAATATTTCAGCAACATAAACAATGTATATGCAATAATACAAAATATTTTTATCCAATATATGCTAAGATTTAATAATGTAACTAATGTACATGCTGGAATGAAAAGAATTTTTAACAAACTAATGCAAAGTTTTATGAATATAAACATTGTATATGTAAAAGTGAAAATTACTTTTATTAATGAGATGCAAAATTATAGAAGTGGAAGCATTTTTAGATTGAATGACGAAATGATTTGAAGAATGACCATCCTAAAATGGTGTTTTTGATCTAGGAGGATAAAACCTATGTTCCTAAAACTTTCTAGACTTATAATATATGATACTAGGAGCCTAAGAAAGCACAAATATGAGGTTTTTGTTGTTGTAACAGGCAATGAAAAATATGGAAAGGGACTAGGTCGCCCAGAATGGTGAATTAGTCTCGGTTAGGATTTTTTTCAAAATTTCCAAAAAATTGGAAATGTTTTGGATGGGTAGGATGTTGGATGACCAAAAGAATAATGGTAGGTGCATATTTTGGATGAATGAAAATGATATGAGATGCAAGAATACAATATATATACACTTTCATGCATGAAAAAATGTGAAACCCTAGATTGCAATGTAAACAATACAAAATGCAATGCAATTCAAACCTATAATAAAGGACTCTAAATCATAAAAGAAGGGTGCAAGAATGTTGGGTTCACCAAAAATGAACCACCAAAAATGAAGAAGGGGAAAGAGGATTCCCCAATGAGCTTCTAGGGTTTTCCACTTAGAAGCTATGTTGAGAAATGTGGCTCTTTGTCACACCTTTTCACTTTAGGGTTCATTGAATGATAGGGATTGGGATTTGTCATGCATGTGTGAATGTGTCTAAGTGTAATAAACTGAAAATAGACCGATTTATTAATGCTAAACCTAAGAAATGCAAAGTGCTGGAAAATACAATGTTGTATGCAAATATTAAATTAAATGACCTAAGAATGTACACTAAACTAAGAAGAAATGAGTGAGATAGAATGTGTGCACCTAGAATTTGAAGAAGGATTTGATGGAGGTCTAGAATGCTGATGAAAATGTTGTTGAAGTTGAAAGGGACACTCGTGCCAATCTGGGTGACCTAGTCCCAGATTTGAGAAAATTGGTCTGGAGCCCATTTCTGCCAAATGGGTGTCTGCAAATGTGAAAATCTTTGAAATTCCTATCTAGTGGGACTAGGTCACCATTGTTTGTGACCTATTCCTCTTCTAGATTTCTAGAAATTTTGAAGGGGGAATGAAATCCCTAGGTCTACACTTTGGTTCTTCACAAATTTTTGCTTCTAAAACTCTGATATTCGGGCCTAAAAGTGACTTTTGGTGGATGTTTGGACTTTGCAATCAAGGATAGGTCTTCAAAAAGTCGTAAAAGTCTTCAATGATCTTGAATGTAGCTAAATATATAAACACACAAAGAGAGAAAGAGAAAATATTGATTGTTAGGGATTAGGGGATTGCCTTGGTCAAACCCCTTTTAGGTAACTAAACCAAAATGAATAGAAAATAATAACAATGAATATGAAACAATGGAATAATGGAGTAAGTTACCTTTCCTTGATGAGAGATCTTGTGTCGTGGCAAGAATTAGCCCTTGAATGCTTTTGAAAAGATGTCTTGTTGACTTGGAATAATCAAACCCTATCTTTCTTGAGAAGGAGAGAAGAGTGATTAAGAAGAGGAATGAGGGTTTAGAATGAATTGAATTAGGTCAAAATGAGAGGAAAAACCCTTATTTATAGAATTTAAGCCCTAATTTTCCCGAAATAATACCATATAGGCTAACCTTAGGGTTTTACAGACAAAATACTTATTGGTGTTTTTTTCTTGCTAGACCTCAGATTTCTATAAAGGAATGTGTAGACAAGGAAAATATATAATTTGATCCTATACACCTGATCTTGATCTTACTAACATCGTTTCTTTCTAAATCATCCCTTTTTATAATTAATTTAATTAAATAATCCTTATTTGATTAAATTCATCACAATTCCTCTCTTATCTGATTAAGTCATTCTCTTTCATTAATTAAATAAATTAGTTTGTTTAATTAGTCCTACTTTATCTTTTAATTAAATAATTCACTTTATTTAGTCAACCTCTAAAGTCATCTCATTTAAATTAAATAAATTAATCTTTATTCGATTAAACTAACACCACCTTCTTTAATTAAATAAATAAATCTTTATTTAATTAAATTTAAAATCATTATTCCTCTCAATTTTGATTTATTTAAATCCTAAAATCTAAGTCAAAATTGTCAAATCACCTAATTTCTACTTAATTTGATCAAATCGTGATTAAATCTAATCCTAATCACTTCAATCCTCTAGATTTTATAACTTGCACAATAAATCAATTTATTTGATTTATTAAATCATCAATTTCCATTGAAAATGACATCTTTTGTGGAATATTCGTTAAATTAAAAAATCCCTCCAAAAGGGGATGGGTACTTCCAACAAGGCATTTAACACCTCTTACATGTCCTTGTGCATTGACCCAATTGACATTAACTCTATTTCCCTTCCATCTAAACATGTCATTTCACTAAATTCAAATTTGAATCTAATGGCATTATGGGCACATTCATCAAAATGTGCACAACCTTCCTCCATTCACATCTTGACAAGTGACACTCGGCCATTAGATGTTGAATGATCCCACATTGCTCAATCTCACTCATTCTTCCAAATTTGAAATCTATAAATGAGAGACTCTTCCTCTCATTCATCATCCATAATTTGAGTAAACTCACTATACTCAATTTTATCTTCAAGCATATCCAGTTTCATCTATTTTTATCAAGTTCTTTGCTAGGTTATGTAGGAATTCAACCAAACTAGATCAAATCTTCATCAAATCATCATCAAGCTTACAAAGGAGTTGGGAAAGGGTCAATTTCTACACATAATTGGCACCAACTCCCCCATGGGATTAAGAGTTTGCATGCTTAAATATGATTTCATTGCTTTTCATGTTTTATTCTTCATTTTTCCTATTTTAAGCATTGTAGATGAATCTCATGGGGAATATTAGTACTAACTTGCATATGAACCTAATAATGTGTTTGTTTGCTATGTTTGTGCAAGTCTAGGATTGGGGTTCACATTTTGGTACTAGGACGGAAAAATCAAAGAAATCAACACGTTTTTTTCAAAAAATTCATGGTTTTTGTTTAACTTTTGTGTCTACATGAAACTACACTGCTATCAGTCTAGCAGAGCCATATAGTCATGCTAGCTTTTCAGCGGCGTTATATTGAACCACTCCAAACTCCAAACTTCACCATTGGAGTCTTCCCCCCACAAAATTCAAACGTTTAAACTCCACTGCGGGTTTCTAAATTCCAAACTAGGTCACTGGCTCAAATAGTGCCACAATCGCGGTCACCATTTTTATGCAAAACATTGCTCTTATTCATCAGTGGTGCTATATTGCACCGCTGGAGTTGGGTAAGAGGAAAATTTATGATTATTTCTAACATTTTTTGTGATGCAAGAACTTTTTGAGGTCATAACGTTTGACTCGGATGTGGGTTTTGGCTGAAAGTTTACAATTGATTTAGTTATGAGGTGGTATGTAGAATGCCAACCCACCTTTGTGACCATTTTGGCACATTTTTAAGGCTAGAAGCTTTCATCTTGGCCCTCAAAATGACAATTTAGTGTTTTTTCTAGTTTCTTAAGTCATTTTTGTTAATAACTCGAAGTTCATGTTTTGAATTTAGGATGTTAGTTGGAAATTCATCCTATCTTAGTTTTAGATTTTTTTTAGGAAAAAATAGGACTCAAAGTTATGCATGTGAAATTACCAAAAATTCCAAAATCTAACAATTGTTGAAATCTGCCAAAAAAGGAAGTTTCTTGCTCAAAGGTGAAGAAAGAAAAATGAAGGCCAAGGGTTCTTTATGACATCATTGTCTTATTGTATTAAGTGTTTTTAAACACTTTGGGAGAACTTATAAGCCCTTTCTAAGGATCTGATTACCTTCATGATTTTAGGACACACTAAATTTATTTTGGACTCTAAAAAGAACATTACATTTTTTTTCAAATTTTGCAAGAAACGGTTAAAAAGGACTTTAGGAAAAACTGACTCGATTTGGTTTAAGGATTAACAATCAAACAAGGAAAGTCTCACATTTCCTTTGGTGCCTAAAAATAATTCATTATTGCTTTGGAGTATTTAAAATGAACATGTGCTTTTGTGTCTTGTAATCTTTTTTGTAAAGTAATTTCATTTAAAAAGGCGTATGCGCTTCTCTCGCACTTAATAGTGATCTTGAGAATCAAAAGTCTTTTTGGTGACATTAAGTTACATAAAATATTACCTCCACATTTCATTTTGGGATTAAAATTGAACCAATCTTGCGAGTGTGAGTGTGGAATATTGCAAGTGTTCTCCCTTTGGTTTTTCAACGAAGGGTGATTGAACTATGGGATATGCTTGCTCACTTTTGTCTATCTTAGAGGGCTTGTTTTGGTGGGAAAAAGTACTCACCCCAAGGGAATGACTTCCAATCGAGAACACGCTAAATCCAAGGGAATTTTGCAATAGTCTCTCGCCGCATGGATAGTCCCCCATGAATGGAATGCCTGCATTGAAACCCTTGTTTAGAAAAGGCCAAAATCCTAATCTATTTGTTGGTGCAAAAGGTCATGTCCTTTGAAGTCGCCCCATATATACATGTGATTATGTTGTAGAGATGAAAAGTATGCCATGGGAGTTTCATGGGTACTAATGCTTGGCTAACCCGAGAAGCGAGTGCACTATAATGGGGAGCCTATGGGGTCAAGCATCTAGTCATCAACACTGAATATGCATAGCTGGATTTATCCAAGTGGGATCCCAACAAATATTGCCTCTTCATCCAAGGATTGCACAAATTTTAAACCCTTTAGGAGGGGCAAATACATTTGACCAAATCCAAGTGTTGTTTCTTTCCCTGGGGATTTTATCCTTAGAGGTCTCTAAGAATTTGGATTTACATCATAATTTTCTCATACTAAATTCAACCTATGAAACTATGCTCTTGAAACCTTGATTTTCACATAATGGACATTGTGGAATGAAAATGAATTGAGACATAGACATTCAATTTGAAGAGCATAGTCAAGAAAGTGTTTGTGGTAAAAAGAACCAAACCTAAGCAAGATAAGAGACAATTAAACCCCACACATGTGCTTGGCATCTATTGGTCATATAGTTCTCCATGCAAACATTGGTCTTTTGGTTTGAACCACTTTAGGGAAAAACATGTTCTTCATTACCTTGGACTTGTAAGCAAGTCCTCGTAGGGTCATTTAGGATCAAAAATCAAACACTTGGGTATGTGCAAAATCATGATGGGCCAAAAAGTGGTGATATATAAGTGATATGATGACCCATGTGGCTGGCGACTTTTTTTTTACCCAAAATTGATGAAACGAAAAGGCTTTTTAAAGGAGATTCTCAAATTTTCACCAATATAAATTATGCTTTACTTTGAATTTAATAAATAATTATTATTCATTTTCTATTTGAATTACGACTAAAGGCCTGATTGATAGGCTGATTGAAAAACATCTATAGCTTGCAAACGGTATAACATTTTTTGAATCCAAAATATGTGTCACATTCTATGCTTCACATACTATAGGATTAAAAAAAAAAAAATGAATTTCATGAAGTTTTGACCAAGTTAAGGTGGTCAAGCATACACATTTTTATATTTTTGAAAATTTGTAATAAAAAATTCATTATTTACTTGGAAACAAATTACAAAAAAATATGCATCACATTGGGACATGAGTCCTCTACTTATATATAAAATATTATAAAAAAATATTATCATTTTATTGTGCTTATGGTGGTTAGATAGACATCTACTTCTTATTTTTTCCCTAAAATTTAAGTACTACTGCATTGAAATTTCAAATTTTTACCAAATAGATTTTTTCATTTTTTAAATAAACCTAGTAGTTTAGAAAGTACATTCAATTTTATACAGATTCTATTCTTACATATTTTTGAAATAATATAGATAACTCATTCAAATTTTTACGTGAAGTTGCCTAATTGTGATTTTTTTGAATTTTATTGCTACTTAAGGGCCTGTTTTTTCCATGATGATCCTCCACATACCCACTCCATCCATCCAAATAATTATCAAAATCCCATTTCACCAACAAATTTTGGAACCGGCATACAAGCTCAAGAATGAAGGCATCGTTGTGCTGCATGCGGGAGATGGCCCACAGCCTGTGAAGGCCACAATGCATGTTGGTTGATCCTCCTTGCATGTCCGCCACTTGATGCCCTCTGTGTTTGCTGCCTTTTGTTCAGTGGTAGGGTGGGTTTTTGCTGCGTTTCAGGGGGGAGTTTATTTTTTCCTATAGTTTTCCTTCTTTCTGCTGCTTTTGGGTGCCAGGGCGTCCACTGGACCTCCCTTTGGCTACATGGGCTATGGGGTGTGGGCTTGCATGTGGGGTAGTCTCCTTGTTGGTTTTCGCTTTGCAAGATCAGTGGAGTGGGGTTTTGAAGCGTCGAGGCTTTGGTGTGTGGTGGTGTTTGGGTAGGGCTGTCAGGTGTGGCTCTCATGGCTAATGCTGGGTTGGATGAGGTGTTGATAGGAGATGCTATGATGGACATAGGTGACGAGGTTCCCATTTCATCTTCCCCTCACATGGGCCTATCTAGGATCAGTGGTTTTAAAGTATAGAAGGTTAATGGCTGCTTGGAAAGGGCTTAAGTGTGCCCGGTGGTGGTGATTCAAAGGTAAGTGGTTGCAAAGGATTTATAATATTACAGCAAACATGTCTTGATCGGCAAGTTTTTGGGGATGAGGGTTTCTCTTCCATTCTTCAAGAGATGGATTCAGAAGACTTGGAATCCGGAGGGGGATTTCAATATTTTGTTAGCTATGAATAATTTCTTCTTGGTGGTTTTTTCAAGCATTTCTGATCAAAATAAGGCTTTTGAGGGTGGCTCATACTTTTACAACCAGGTGGGATTGTTCATTAAACCATGGCATGTGGGTTTTAACTCGGTGGAGGAACTGCCATCCAAGGTCCCGATATGGGTGCACCTCCCTCGGCTGCCACTTGAATGTTGGAGGAATGACATTCTGTAGTCAATTGCCATGGCACTGGGAAAACCAATTGGTCCCTTGCAATAGACTCTGGAGAAGAGGATATTTTCCTATGCTCGTGTTTGTGTGGATATTGACTTGAGCCAACCTTTTCCTGATTCTATTGATTTGATAGTGGGATCTAGTTCATGGACATAGCTGCTTGATTACGGAACTCTGCCATTTAGATGTCATTTATGCCGAGAGTATGGGCACCTTTAGAGAATGTTTCCACAAGCTACTAGAGTGGGAAATTCAAGGAATGGGATGGCTCCATCAAATTCAAGATTTGAAAAGGGCAAGGGGCCCATGTAGGGAGTGACTCTGGACAAAGATGGGTTCGTGCCTTTTAGTCCACGAAATAAAGGCCGCGGGCAAAAGAGGACTTTTCGGGACCACTAGGAGGATGGAGTATCCAATAGGTTTGATGCATTGAATGAATTAGTTCATGAGGAGGGGGTTATTTCCTAACATGCATGTGGATGCTACCCTCGTTACTTCTCATAATCTTGAGACTATGACTCTTCTGTCTTCAGCTTTTGGACCTATGGAGCCTCTTAGGGAAGCAAAGGATTCTTTTGTTCCTTCCCCTCAAGTTGGTCTTCGGGATCTGTGTGTGGCGGCTGGTACTTATTTGGCCTATGAAGATGTAGAGGCATGCTCTATTGGAGGTTTGGGTTCTGGAGGCTCTAGCAAGAGAAAATATTCTACTCCCTCCCACATTTTGGGTGTGCATCAAAAGTCCCTAAAAAAGAGTGCTCCTGACAAGCCGCAAAAGGTGGGTAGGAAGAAGGATCAGGAGAAAGTTAAGTTGGCTGGTGAGACGTTGGTTGAATTTGGATCGGTGAAGACCTTGGATACTCACTTCTCTCAACCTTCATGATGATCATTCTTTCATGGAATGTCAGGGGTATGAATAGCATCCCTAGATAAAAGGCTATTCGGGACTTGGTCCGTGCTCATTCTCCAGATTTGGGTTTTCTTTAGGAGACAAAGTTATCTGTTGATAGCATGATGCAAAGTACTTCTATGTCAGTGTGTGGGTGTGCAAGGGAGCTCAGGAGGTCTTGCTTGTTTCTGGGATCCTCGACGAATCTCTCCTATTTGGTGGATCTCCAGTAGGTTCTCTATTTCTCTTGTTGCGAGGAGTTTGGAGATGTGGGATAGAGTCCTTATGTCCAATATTTATGCTCCAACAGATGTCCCTGGTAAGATTCTTTTGTGGTCTCATCTAAATTTTTTGAGATCTTTGGATCCCTTTCTTCCTTGGATTATGGTAGTTGATTTCAATGCAATTGTCTCTCTTGAGGAGAAAAGGGGGGGAGTGCCCCATTTGGACCCCTCATCTGACATTCTTAGGGAGAATTTGGCTCAGCTCCAGCTCATGGATATGAAACCCTCGAATGACATGTTTACTTGGAATAATAGGAGGCTTGGGGATAAAGCTATTTCTGAATGATTAGATAGATTTCTTGTGTCTAATTTTTGGGTTAGTGATAAGTGGTTGACAAGCTCTGAAATCTTAGACTGGCAGGGATCAGACCATTGGCCGATCAAGTTCCCTAATCGTCTAGTTGGGGGCTCTAAAAAATTGTCTTTTAAATTTTAGCTTATGTGGCTCAGGGTGGCAGGTCTTTTTGAATTAGTTTTGAAATGGTGGGTTGAAGGTCGACAAAATTTTGGTACGACTATGTATACCTTTATGAAGAGGCTTCAATATGTGAGGTATAAGCTAAAGCATTGGAATAAGCATCAGTTTGGCAATGTGTTTCAACAAAAAAGGGTTTCCCAGGTGTGCTTGGATACTATTACCAGGAAAATTAGGGAGCATGGTTTTGATGCATCCTTAAGAAAGTTAGAGTATGTGCGATCAAAGACCTCGAGGAATGGGAGCTTCGTGAGGAAACGTTTTGGAAATAGAAGGCTCCTATTAATTGGCTTTAGGAAGGGGATAGGAATACCGCTTTCTTCCATAACTCGGTAAAGGCAAGAAGACAGGGTAACATCATCTCTTCTGTCCACTCTCCTGAGGGATCTTTTCTTTCTTCCTCTTTGGACATCTCTAATGAGACGGTTCGCTTTTTCTCTGATCTCTTTTCTAAAGATACCCCACCTACCAATGATGAGGAGGAATCTACTTTGGCTTGCATTCCCCCTCTCGTGTCTATGGAAATGAATTCCTCTCTTCTCCAACCCATTTCTTTAAAGGAGTCAGAGGATGTGGTGTTTTAGCTAAAAAAGGGGAAGGCTCCTAGTTCGGATGGGTTTCCAGCCGAGTTCTTCCAGGAATTTTGGGAAGTGATCAATATCGACTTGTTGGAGGTCGTGCAGGAGTCTTTAAGGAACAAGCAAATGTTGAGAGCCATGAATGCCATACTCCTTGCCCTTATTCCCAAAATGTGAGGGTGCTGACTCTTTGGATCTTTTTCGTTCAATTACCTTGTGTAATGTGGTGTATAAAATCATTACGAAACTAATTGCTGAGCACCTAAAGCCTTGGTTGGATAAGCTAATCTTGGAGGAACAAAGGGGCTTCATTGTGGGTAGACAGATTCTGGATGGAGTTGCTATTGTGACAGAGACTATTCATTCCATGGCCTCTTCGAAGGAAAAGGCTATGTTCATAAAGTTGGACATGGCTAAGGCTTATGAAAAAGTTAAATGGGGTTTTCTTATCAAAATTCTTGGAGCCTTTGGGTTCAATAGAAAGTGGATTGATTGGGTCATGAGTTGTGTGAATACACCCTCCTTTTCTATCCTCATAAATGGTGAGTCCTCTGATCTATTTGGTGCTTCTAGAGGTCTTCGCCAAGGGGATCCTTTATCCCCATATCTATTCATTCTAATGGCTGAAGGGTTGGGAAGGTTCATCGAGTCCCAAGTTGCATCTGGGCTCATTCAAGGATGGAAATGGAACAGCTCCCTCTCTCCCCAAACCCATCTTCAGTTTGTGGATGACTCGGCCTTGATGGGTGTTGCTAAGGTGGCTGAAGCAACTACTTTTCATCAAACTTTGGATTGTTACCTAGCTGCCTTAGGACAAAGAATTAATGAAATTAAGTCCTACATTTATTTCTTTAATACCCCCAGGCTTATACAACAATGTATTTCTGGGATCTTAAGGTTTTAGACGAGGAAGCTTCCCTTTACCTATCTGGGTATTCCTCTAGATGTGCGCCTACCTCCCAGGCATTTTTGGTAGGAGGTGATTGATAAATTTTGAGGTCCGATTTGTGATTAGACCTATAGATGGTTATCTACAACTAGAAGAATCACGTTGTTGAAGTCTGTAGTGTTGGCTCTTCCTATATACAGGTTTTTTGTGATGACTGCTCCCTCAAGCTTCATCAAGGATTTTGAGGGGCTTTGTAGGCAGTTTCTTTGGTTAGGTAATCTCCTCTCGAGGAAGTGGAGCTTAATTAAAAGGGAAGTTGTTTATCGCTCGAAGTAGGATGGTGGTCTAGGATTGTGTACAGTGGATTGGAATGGGCAAGCTTTGGCTGCTAAGTTGTATTGGAGGTGGTGTGCACACCAACATCAAACCTGGGCTAAGATCCTTACCTTCAAATATCTTGGGGATGTGGATGGCGCTGAGGTTTCTCTCTTCAGTCTTTTGGGGAAAGGATCTATGATCTGGGAAACTCGTAAGAGGGGAGCTCCGCTAGTTAAACAAGGCCTCTTTTGGATCTGCAATAGAGGGTCTGGTGCTCTCTTTTGGCATGACTCTTGGGACGGCTTTTCGCCTATCCTTTCCTCACATCCTCACTTGGGGAATTTATGTAGGATTTTTGTCTAGGCTAGTTGGAGCAGAGTGATGGACTTCAAAGTCCCTTAGGCGCTAGGGAAAACTATCATTTATCAGTGGAAGGATATGGAGGAGTGGCTCATGGGTTGTTCTTTGGAGGATAGGAGAGTGTTGTCCTCCATTTTAGCTGATAGAGTGTGTAGTTCTCTTCCAGAGAGGGATGTGTTGGCTTGGGGTCCAGATCCTAAAGGTTAGTACTCAGTTGCTTCAGGGTATTGTGCTCTTGGTAGACAGGCTTTAGGCAGTGCTGAAGTTCCTTGGTGGAAAAATATTTGGAATAAATTCTCTTGGCCAAAATTCAATTTTTTCTCTTGGCTAGTGGTGTATGGCAAGTGCCTGACTTGGGAAAACCTTTGTAAGTAGGGCTTCCAAGGCCCCTCATTATGTTTCCTTTGTTTGAAGGATGTTGAGACCGTTTCTCATATTTTCTTTCAGTGCCCCTTTGCTAGGAGTATTTGGCATTTTTGGTGGGGGGCATGGAATTTGCAATGCAGACATCCTTCTTCTCTTGGTGAGCTCTAGTGGAATTTTGGGCCTATTCTGATGAAGACCTCATTTTTGCACATAGCCTAGCCTATTGGTCCTAGTCTAATTATTTGGTAGATCTGGCTGGAGCGTAACCGAAGGATCTTTCTGGACAGGAAGTTACTGGTGGGCCAAGTTTGGGCTTGCATTCTTGGGGCTTTGCAAGAGACTCTGCATACTAAATGTGATTTGTCAATACCGGTGGACCCTGGGGATATTGGGTAATTCATAATCTGTGGATCTCCATTGGGAGTGTTGGAAGGAACAAGGTTGGGCATGGCAGGTGCTCTAGAGGGAAGGTCTTCAGGGGAGGGCATTGGATGCTTCCTCCCATTGGGGTCTTGAAAATCAACACTGATGGGTCTGCAAGAGGTAATCCTGGGCACGCTGGCATTGGTGGGGTGGGCAGAGATAGTCTTGGGGTGGTTGTGTTCTTTTTCTTGGAGTATAAGGGGCAGCACTCTAATAACCTCATGGAGGCTTTGGTAATTCTTTCGGCTTTGAAGAGGGCATATGCTCTCAGATGGAAAAAAAAAAATTGTGAGTTTGATTCTCAGGTGGTAGTTAACCTAGTAAATAGATGATAGTTTGAGGATGTTAGTTGGAAAATTGCAGTGGTGGCCAAACAAATCAATAACCTTGGAGATTTATTGGATTTTGTCACCTTCTCCCATATCCCTCGGGAATGGAATAAGGTGGCTGATGGGTTGGCTAAATGGGCTTCTGAGAAGAATGGGACTTGGCTGGTGGATGATTGGGATAGTTTACCAATGGACCTTGCCCAGGATTTGGAGGGTTGGGTGACTGAAGATGTGAAATTTTGCATTAACGTTTCTTGATCTCTTGTTCACTTCTTGGCCCTGTCGGGCTTTCTTTTGCTTAATTCTTTGTACTTTTCTTGTTATTTAATAAAAGTTTTTACCCTCTTTTAAAAAAAAAAGAAAAAAATTTTTAGAACCTTGGAAAACATCACTTATGCTAGACTTTTAGGAAAAATTAGCATCACCTTGTTTGACTTAACACACTTAGTCAAATTATCAATCCTCTTGAGCAAATTTACCTCTAGGATAACACAACTTCCTAAGGTTTACAAGTTAAACATCATCTTGTTTGGCTTAACACATGTAGGCAAATTATCCTTTTATGTACGAGTTTACTCTAGGATAGCACAACTTCCTAGGGTTTACAAGTTCATTATCACTTTGTTTGTCTTAACACACTTAGTCAAATTATCCAATCCAAAATCACCTTGTTTGACTTAACACACTTATTCAAACTATTTACAATCAAAATCAAATCAAAACAAGTCCTAAAGTCTAGAATTGATCAAAAGTTCCTAAAAGTTTAAACACCCATATCATTCAACCCTTTCATCCTTCATCACATCATTGGTCCTAAACCCCTCAAAGGTCAACAAGTTCAAGACACAAGAGGAACATGGAATAGAAACTTGATTCATCCATCATGAGTAATCAAATTCAACCAAACTATCCAAGCCTTACGATGCCAATTGATTTGCAAAACCTACATTTGTACAAACCATACATGGGATCATTATCTCCTCCAAACCTCAATGGTACAACAAAAGTGAGCATGCCCAATTTAAATTATTGAACACCTTTTCCTTTGGTAAATTTAAATCAAAGTCAAAACTTACAAATCTATCAACCAAAAAATCAATGCATGCGCCTTCCCCCTTTACCAACCATCAATCAACAAAATCCGAGCAACACCCCCTTCTTAAGTCAAAGCATCATATCAAATCATCTTATTTTTCCATTGATATTGCAACAACAAATGGTAACCATCAAAGCAACCCCAATGGTCAACACAACCACCATCCCTCAAGTGTCTTAAGGACAAAGCATCTCAATCACACCATTCACCACTCAAACCCTGGCAATCAATGCGACAATTGCAAAAATCCTTGCAAGAAGCACATCAACAAGCCTTGCAAGATTTTTAGGCACAACAACAAGTAGCTCAACAACAAGCCCAACAACAAGCATTGTTGGCACAACAATAACATGACCAAAAAAAAGTGTTGTTATCTCAATATAAAGGGAATGTGTAGGATCATGATGGGCCAAAAAGTGGCAATATCTAAGTGATATGATTGGCCATGTGGCTAACTTTTTTTTACCCAAAATTGATGAAATGAAAAGGGTTTTTAAATGAGATTTTTAGCTTTCCACCAATATAAATTATTCTTTACTTTAAATTTAATAAATAATTATTATTAATTTTCTATTTGAATTATGACTAAAGTCCTAATTGATAGATTGATTGAAAAACATCTATAGCTTTGAAATGGTGTCACATTTTTTGAATCCAAAACATGCATCACATTCTATGCTTCACATACTATAAGATTAAAAAAAAAAATGAATTTCATGAAGTTTTGACCAAGTTAACATGGTTAGACATACGAGTTTTTATATTTTTTAAAATTTGTAATAAAAAATTCATAATTAATTATTTACTTGGAAAAAAATTACAAAAAGATATGCATCACATCAGGATGTGAGTCCCCTACTTATATCTAAAAACTTATAAAAAAATACTATCATTTTATTTTGGTTAGGGTGGTCAGAAAAACACCTACTTCTTATTTTTTCCCTGAAATTTAAGTACTACAACATTGAAATTTCAAATGTTCACCAAATAGAATTTTTTTAAAATAAATAAATCTAGCAGTGTAGAAACTACATTCAATTTTCTATAGATTCTATTGTTACATATTTTTGAAATAATATAGATAACTTATTCAAATTTTTACATCAAGTTGCCTAACTCTGATTTTCTGAATTTTATAGCCACTTAAGGGCCTGTTTTTTCCATGATGATCCTGCACATAACCAAAAATTCAGGCATTACTACCTCAAAAAATATTGCAACAGATTCCCACCACAATCATTGAAAATTATGATCAAGATCCTTCGATCGATGATCATGTTGAAAATGTCTCTACATCACCTAATGAGTTAGAGGACATATCTCAAGAATTTATTCCAAATCATGATCAACATCTTTCACCAAGGTCTAGCAATGATCATTTCCAAAACATATGGACATCCTTTGACCTCATGAAATTTGAGAAACTTCCTATGCCTAATGAAGATATCCAAGAACCCTTTATAAGCAATCCATTCTTTGAAATTGACCCATGTTAAGAAATTGATCCAAAGCATGTCGAAAGCAATTCCAAAATCATTCGAGATCAAGAATTTGTATCTCCAAGATACTACAATAATATAATGGACACTCTCCTATCTATATGAGATGATCACATCCACATAGCACATACCCCTCCATCTACCCATGAGATGCTTCTCGTGGATGGATACATAGATGATCTTCATTCATAATAGGATTCCTTTACTCCTGACATTATTACACAAAAGAGCATGATAATGATTCCTATAGTCAAACTCAGTTGTCAACATCAAGATCAAATATATCCAAAATTCAGAGATATCCAACATTATCCACTCAAGGAAACAAGTCAGACATAATAGGTTATTCCAAAGTCAGCAAAGCAACAAATTGAAATGGTGTCATCTACAGTGGTAATTTTTTAGAGAATGCATTATGAACAAGACATCTCAAAAGAAGGAGAATCAAAGAGCAAAGATGCTACTACCACCATACTAGGGGCAACTTCGTCTCAAACTAATGTCAATATAGGGGGCACGAAGGATCCTTATGATGAAACCAATTCCAATACTACAACCATCCACGTCATAAATCTTCATCCACACATCACCCCATCCACAAATTGGGACCAACGTGAAAAGAAATATTTGAATCAATGCATGAAGAATGTTATCAAGGAAAAAAAAGAAAAGCATGAAGGAGAAATGAAATACACTTGGATACCAAAAAATACAAAGAAATATTATCCCTATCAAAATCCATCAGTCAAAGAAACTATGGGGCAAAATAAAAAAGGGAAAAGTATCCATCAAAGATGTTCACAAAGGAAAAAAGCAGGCTTCTCAAGCAACATACAAAGTATATCGAGCTGTTGGTCCTAATTCCACACACACTTCTGTATCCACCCATCATTGCTCGTCTTCCCAAATTTGGAGAGTCAAAGGTTCCAAACTATCAACCAATCCATCTTTTATTCTTAAACACACTCTATCCATGCCTCCATGCATGATATCCACTTCTTACATTGACCATGTGTTGGCAATGACCCTTCATCATAAGTATTCAGAAGGCACTCTATTGCGATGTGCACACAAAGATGGAGTTAGCTCCGATATCAACAAAGCAGATCAAGAATATCAAAAGTTGTTTTCAAGTGCACATATCTTAGCAAAGAAACTTCTTCAAGCATGATATCGATGGTACATTATGATAGGAGCATCAACATCAGCACCACCATGTGGTTCAACATGAGCTTAAAATCTTTCAGAAATATATAAAAATATAAAAATCCAGAAAAAAATAAAAAAAGTATTGAAAATAGTAAATAAAAAAATCATCCTCTAGTGAAAATAACTTCGGTGGTGCTTTGGACAAGTACCATGATGAAAACCTAGCAAAAATGTGTCATGTGAAGAATCAAGCATATGCATGCACTAGTTTAGTTGGAAGCATCTCATCACATCCATAATAAAGCCAACATTGCATCCATATCATTCATTTGTCCATGAACCATTTATCCAATCCATTTTCATATATATGCATCCATCTTCCACCCTATATTGATCTTGAAAAACTTTGGCGCACACTTTACACTTGCTTATGGTAAACATCTTGACAGGGGTCATTTTCATTAATCCTATCCTACCCAATGTTATCTAAGCCTTGAATCATTATCAAAATTAGAATCCTCTATTCGAATACCTTATCTTGTCCCAAGATAATCCTTGGAATCCTTTGCATGCTTACCATATCCATCCATCCATACACCTATCCCATCATCCACCCATGGCCTTCCATACATTGCTAGACACTGGGGGCAGATATTTACATCTTGCTTCGGGAATAAATCTTGATATATATCCTCCAAATTATATGGTGATCCAAACGTTTGGAAAACATTAAATCAAATTGGTCAAGACCTTAAGAGAAAAAATCCAAATCACTGGCCCATGGCATATTTTGACAAGACGATGTTCCTTATCAAGTTTTATCTTTCATCGAACACCAATCCAGACAATCAATATCAGTTGCATCTAGTTTTTATGTCTGCATGAAATCAAATCATTCCAAATCAAGCTTCTAAATCTGGATCAATCAAATCCAACCAATTCATCATCAACCTTGAAATCCTTGTGTTTCTTAATACTATCCTTGCATTGTTATGTATCCTCAATAATGTTATCATCATAAATCAATTGATCCGATCAATCAACCCTAGCTTGGTTTTCAACAAAATCCCAAAAAAAACATTGATATCATCATGCATCTATATCCAAATCATTAAAACCATGTGAAAATCCAAAAACATTCATAAAAATAGAAAACATTAAAAACATGGAATGTCGAACTACATCGTCTCTGAGCTTGAATGTAGGAAAGGTTTATCTTTGATCATCCCCTGAGAAATTTTAGGTCTATCATTTAGGCATCCAACGTAGGAATCTAGCAATCCATTTACCCATCTTTCCCATCATCGAGTCAAGTCTGTTGTCAACCGAGATATTTTAGGTTAGTCCTTTAGGCGTCCATCACAATAGAAATGGAAATCCATTTGCCCATCTATCTCATCGGTAATCAGGTCCATTGTTGGTTGAAATACATCATCTCTGAGCTTGAACGTAGGCAAGGTTGATCTTTGATCATCCCCCGAGACATGTTAGGTCAGTCCTTAGGAATTTGTCATAATCTAGTAATCTATTTTCCCATCTATCTCACCTTTGAGTCAAGTTTTTTGGCAGTCAAACTACGTGGTCTCTGCGTGTATAATGTAGGCAAGGCTAGTCTATGGATTAGCTCCCAAGACCCCTAGGATAGGTCTTTAAGTTAGTCTCTTGGTTAAATCTCAAAAATCCAAAAAAATTGAAAAATTTTAAAATCAAAACAGCCTCAAAACATTTCAAAAACATCCAAATATTTGAAAAAACCCAAAATGGTGCACCCATCTCATCTTGCTTTCACCTGCAATAATAACCGTTCATAATAAATCAATCATCACCTTCATCCTTTGGTGAGTGAGTCAGAAGAAAGTCTAGAAGGTTCAAAAGTGAACACCCTTATCAGTAGAAGTCTCAAGTCTAGGTCAGTAAGCAACCAAGTTGATCAACTCAGAGTATCAATAGCTTATCATCCAATCAATCTTATCAAAACCCCAATCATAACATGTCCCAGGATGCATCCTTCCCATTGTGGACATCAACATCAAGTATCACTTTTGTTTAGCCTTGGTTAGTAGTACGAAGAACATTAGCTTGTTTGATTACTTTATCTTGGTCTTTTTTAACTTATCTTATTTTGTTCTCATTCTAAGGACATCTCGATGATTTCCAAACAAAATAGGTTTAGAGAGAAAGGAATGGGGCAATGATCATTACCTTTTTGTCTGTTGTGCTTGTTGGATATTCTTGTAATATAACTTGGTGAATACTTGCTTAATAGGTGCATCCTAGCAAGGTTTTCGTATGTCAGGTGCGAACAAGAATACTCCTATCTGATTGTCAAGTCAAATTCCATCACACTAAGTACAACTCCATCCTGGTTCTTAATACCTTGATGAATCATACCTATGTGTGTTATCAAACATATAGTAATTGGCCCTTTTAAAATCCCAACTCCTAGTAAGCAAATCATCATCATCATCATCATTAATAAGGTAGGCTTGTAGGACCCTCTTGTCATCATTTTCTTCTTATTCTTCTATCTTTACTAATATTCCTATCTAAAATGTTGTGTGTTGTATCAAAATATACATGAGGCTACCCATGTTTGATGACTGTCTATACATCATCAAAATTGTCTATGTCAAATATATGATCTTTCTAAAGAATAATATTTCATCCTCTCATCAATAGAACCACTCCTCTCGCATTTCTATCATGATCTCGATCGGAAAATTATATATTTCCACTCAATCTCTTGAGGGGGCAGTATACTAGCATAATCCTTCAACTGGGGCAATAGTGGGCCATCTAAAAACTCAAATTTTCTTTTAAATTTGATCACAATAGTTTATTCTTTGAACCAATACAACAAGTGCATTTCTTCAAAGAGGGGCAAAATGTAAACATGGAAAATATACAATTCGATCCTACACACCTGATCTTTGTCTTACTAAAATCGTTTCTTCCTAAATCATCCCTTTTTCTAATTAATTTAATTAAATAATCCTGATTTGATTAAATTCATCACAATTCCTCTCTTATCTGATTAATTCATTCTCTTTCATTAATCAAATAAATCGGTTTGTCTAATTAATCCTAGTCTATCTTCTAATTAAATAATTCACTTTATTTAATCAACCTCTAAAGTCATCTCATTTAAATTAAATAAATTAATATTCGTTTGATTTAATCTAACACAACCTTCTTTAATTAAATAAATCAATTTTTATTTAATTAAATCTACAATCATTATTCCTCTCAACTTTGATTTATTTAAATCCTAAAATCTAAGTCAAAATTGTTAAATCACCTAATTTTTTACTTAATTTTATTAAATCATGATTAAATCTAATCCTAATCACTTCAATCCTCTATATTTTGCAACTTGCACAATAAATCAATTTATTTGATTTATTAAATCATCAATTTCTATTCAAAAGGGCATCTTTTGTGGAATATTATTCCAATTCAAAAATATCTCCAAAAGAGGATGGGTACTTCCAACAAGGCATTTAATGCCTCTTACATGTCCTTGTGCATTGAGCCAAGTGACATTAACTCCATTTCCCTTCCCTCTAAGCATGTCATTTCACTAAATTCAAATTTGAATCTAATGGCATTATGGGCACATTCATCAAAATGTGCACAACCTTCCTCCATTCACATCTTGACAAGTGGCACTTGTCCACTTGATGTTGAATGATCCCACATTGCTCAATCTCACTCATTCTTCCAAATTTGAAATCTATAAATGAGAGAATTTTCCTCTCATTCATCATCCACAATTTCAATAAACTCACTATACTCAATTTCATCTTCAAGCATATCCTATTTCATCTATTTTTATCAACTTCTTAGCTATATTATGCAAGAATTCAACCAAATTGGATATAATCTTCATCAAATTATCATCGAGCTTACAAAGGAGTTGGGAAAGGGCCAATTTCTACACATAATTGACACCAACTCCCCCATGGGATTAAGAGTTTGCATGCTTAAATAGGATTTCATTTCTTTTCATGTTTTATTCTTCATTTTTCCTATTTTAAGCATTATAGATGAATTTCATGGAGAATCTTAGTTCTAACTTGCATATGAACCTAATAATGTGTTTGTTCTCTATGTTTGTGCAGGTCTAGGTTTGGGGTTCATAGGATGCCATGCCTTATATTCAAGAACATTCAGGGCTAGAAGGACCAACTCAACGAGAAAAGCTTTTAAGGCCTTTACTCCTACTCTTTAGGCTCTATGAAACCAAGGAGGGTGTTCCTTATTGTGTTCCTATGATTTCCAATATCTCAAGAGCACTTCTACACATATTTTTCCCTATTGAGTGTGATTAGACATTATTTATTAGAGGCTTGGCCAACCTTAAACAAATGACCTCTAACTGGCTAGGAACATATGATATTTTTGAGATTTGCATCTTAGCATGAGTAGAATATGAGGGTATGTGCAGGATCATCATGTAAAAAACAAGCCCTTAAGTGGCAATAAAATTCAAAATATCAGAGTTAGGCAACTTGACGTAAAAATTTAAATAAGTTATCTATATTATTTCAAAAATATGTAAGAATAGAATATGTAGCAAATTGAATGTATTTTCTAAACTACTAGGTTTATTTATTTATTTTTAAAAAGTATTTGGTGAAAAATTGAAATTTGAATGCAGTAGTACTTAAATTTCAAGGAAAAAATAAGAAGTAGGTGTCTATTTGACCACCTTAACCACAATAAAATGATAATATTTTAGATGTTAGTAGGGGACTCATATCCCGATGTGATGCATATGTTTTTGTAATTTTTTTCCTAGTAAATAATTAATTATGATTTTTTTATTACAAATTTTAAAAAATATAAAAACTCGTTTGTCTGACCACCTTAACTTGGTGAAAAATTCATGAAATTCAATTTTTTTTTATTAATCCTATAGTATGTGAAGCATAGAATGTGAAACATGTTTTGGATTCAAAAAATATGATACCGTTTGAAAGCTATATATTTTTTTCAATCATCCTATCAATCAAGACTTTAGTTGTAATTCAAATAGAAAATGAATAATAATCATTTATTAAATTCAAAGTAAAGCATAATTTATAATGTTGGAAAGATGAGAATATCCTTTAAAAACCATTTTCGTTTCATCAATTTTGGGTAAAAAAAAGTCGTCAGCCACATGGGCCATCATATCACTTAGATATTGTTAGAATCCAAGATCACCTGCATGCAATAACCTGTTACATGCAAAAGACATTCAGAACAAAACAAGATCTGTAAACCTCAAAGTGTAAAAATGCATTATCAGAATCTCAATTATTACAAAGAGATCAATCCTTATGAAGGAGATCAAGAAACCCTAAAAGGGAAACCCTAAATGAAACCCTACTGTGCACACTTAATAATTAATAAATAATTATTAATGTGCCTAAGTTTAGCTTAAGCAACTAGAGGAATAAGTGACTTAATTAATCAACCAGTATGATATAATTAATTAAGCGTAATAAATTATTACTCTAACACCCCCCCTTAAGATGAACTTAGGAAGAAGCTAAAACACTAGAATAAGATGCATGCAAGAAAAGATGGGTCCCGACAACTAGGCCTAATCAGGTACCCATTTACAAATGCAAGAAAGAGGTAGAGGAGAAAAACCCAGTGGGACAAAACCCCCCTACAATGATATGACATGCTGCAAAGAAGCACTGGAAGAACACTATAGAGTAACACTGGAACCGCAATCTGGCAAGCAAGGAAAGATACTTCTATCTACACGAAACGATATCGGAATCATAATGATGCAACAGCAGACCCGATGCCATGGAACACTCGAAAACTCCAAATGGGAACAACTCTAGAATCTATGAAGTATCAGTCGATTATTAAATGATGCATCACTGAAAATGAAGTGCAAAGATGCAAGTGACACTCTCCCAACTGTCAAAAAATCCAAGTAATCTCCAAAACACCCATCGGGCCAAATCTGGATTAACAAAAAACCTGGGACAGATACAGAAAAAATTGCATGGACAGCAACATAAAGCTCCTCAATACCTTTCCAACGCCACAAAAATAGCGAAAATCGGAGATCGTGGCAAAAAGTTATGAGCTCGGAAGCATAAAAAGTACATCTGACTTCAAACAGCAATAAATGTAGTAAAACAGGAAAACACTGTAAAATAAACAGCACCACAAGATAGTTCTCAGAACCATCTTTCCGGCGATATCTCGTTTGCCCAATTTCGATACCGTATGCCCAAGTTATGCCAAAAACAAAAAAACTGCTCTTTTAAGGTAAATAAGGGTTAGGGTGACAAACTGCCGTACAACCGATGACATCATGCTGACGTCAGCACTTCACAGCAAAAAATTTGACGGCCATCTGGCCGTCGGCGCAAAAATCCGAACCCCCTGCAAAAAATTTTTGGGCCCCTGGTCGCCATATGACCGTGGGCGGGGGCAGGGGGCTGAGCGGAGCCTCTGGTTCCCCATGCGATTGGGTGCTATGGACAGGGAGCCCTCAGGGGCTGACGGGTAACCCCCGGTCTTCCATATGATCGGGGCTGAGCTCGAATGGGCCTGCGGGGGCTGAGGCGAGCACCGCCAAGTGGTGGCAGACCGGCGGCGGAGGATGGCGGCGGCGGTGAAGCAGTGGCCGCCTGGTGGCGGGCCGGTGGCCGCCGAGCGGTGGGAGCCGTTTGCACTGGAGGCACCGGCACAGAACCCGAGAAAGGCCTTTTTTTTAATTTTTTTCAATTTTCGTGTCTCGAAACGTGTGTTGGGGAGGCCGTACGGCTTGGCTGGCAAAATTTTTTTGCCTCCCAGATCAACTTCACCAAAATCAACCAAACGACAGGCGTTCCTAGGGTTTTGAGGCACTGCGAACGTGATGGCGACATCCGTTTGAGCCCATAGTGTGCCAAAAAATTGGCTACCCCCAGATCTTGCAAAAAAGATGTTTGTGGAAACCCTTGCACTTGAAACTCACTGAGAAGCCATATCTTAAGGTCATGAATAGGCAGCAGTAGGTCTGGAGCTCTGATACCATGTTAGAATCCAAGATCACCTGCATGTAATAACCTGTTACATGCAAAAGACATTCAGAACAAAACAAGATCTGTAAACCTCAAAGTGTAAAAATGCATTATCAGAATCTCAATTATTACAAAGAGATCAATCCTTATGAAGGAGATCAAGAAACCCTAAAAGGGAAACCCTAGTGTGCACACTTAATAATTAATAAATAATTATTAATGTGCCTAAGTTTAGCTTAAGCAACTAGAGGAATAAGTGACTTAATTAATTAACCAGTATGATGTAATTAATTAAGCGTAATAAATTATTACTCTAACAGATATCGCCAGTTTTTGGCCCATCATGATCCTGCACATACCCATGAATTAAGTATTGTTTCAACCTTGAATCCATAAATGGGTATTTTTTTATGTCAATAAACTATGAGAATCCAAAATGAATAAAGGAGTGCCTCATCAAACTAGATAGGAGTCAAGCATGAAACCTTCAGTCATACACAATACTTTATTTGAGTGAATGATTTTCTATAATGCATTACATCATAGAACTTCATAGTACTTAAAGCATCACTTCTTATCAAATCCTTAGCATATTATCACAAACTTATAAATGTTCTACAAGCATTTTATTAACTCATTGAGCTAAAGCAAGCAAAATAATCATACATTCAAATAAACCATTAAACAATAAATGAAATTACACTTGATATTTTCATTCATTGCCTATCATAACAAAACACAGGGGAGAAAATACTTTAAATTTTTCAGATTTCTTTTGATATCACTAATTTCATAAGATCAATTAAGAATATTTCATACATAAAAGCTACTCAAGAAAATTAATGGTAGATTCATCAGGAACTCTACATTATGTGTTCAGTCTACCCTACCTAGACCTTTCTGGACTCAAAAATCCGACCCTTTCTATGAGCCTTGAGATCTCTTTTATAACATAAGAGAGCAAAAAGAATAAGGCTCATACCATTTACATTTCACCAAAATTTCATTTCATCTTCTTTTCAAATTCCTAGATGGTTGGATGCAATCATTCAACCAATAGGGGAATCAAAATTGTAACAACCCACATAACTAGTCGGTGTCACCATATCCGTAGAAAAATTCCATTAGAGGCCTTGTCATTCATGTCCACGTCGAAACTCAAAAGAACCAGCATCAACAACACAACAAAGAGAAGACCCAAAAAGCCACACCATCAATTGGAACCTAGAGCGGTACCACAGCCACAATTCAGATGACCACTTCATGTTTTTTCCTTAGTGGGAGGAAAAACAACCACCTCCTCTCCATCATCACACTTCACAACACCGGAGTGAGCAACATTACACGGTGCCACTGCAGTAATTGGTGGAATCGATATGACCTCTTCATTAACCCCAACCATCCTAGTTAGAGCCATGAGGAAATAGCTATAATCAGAGTCAGTCTCTGCCTCAATATCACTAGAACCACAAGAGACATCGATGGGTGAATTCTATTAGCCCAAAGAACCATGATCGTATGTCAATTTGGCCCTTGATTCCTTATCATATTTTGTAGACTTCCTCTCCTTGCTAAGCACCACCACCTATGAACTTGCAACTCGACCCTTGAGCTGAAAGTTGCACCTAGTAACACTTGGGATGAGCTTCATTCTTTCCATCTTTAGGCTGAGAGAGCCTTGAAGACTATCTTGTTCATGTGATGGGAAATCATTACCAAACTTTTGAACTTTACTTCTACCTAACCTACACATAGTTGATGGAGACGTAGCCGACTTGCTCATTTTGCACCAAGACTCAAAAATTTTGTAGGAACAATTACTTACTACAAAAGCATAAAGCATTCCAGAATCTTAATTTCTATGATGAAAAATTAAAAGCCATCATCCATATTTATTTAGCAATTTGATGAAAGGATCATCAATGCTTCAATTGAAGCATGAGGAGATGAGTGATTATTTGTTGGCATTTATTTCACCACCATTAATTCTTAGGTACATGGAAATCCGCATACAACTCATCATAATTGTCAAGAAATAGCCCTTTGCATGCATGGAAATAAGGTTGATATACTTCGAAGATCTTGCACCATTAATTCTCACCATTTGTAAAGCTTGATTAGTCATCACATGGGCAATTTTGTATTTTGAATATGAGTCATTGATCCACCAGTGCATTATCTTATTGATAGACTTAGATTGAGTCAAAAACATTTGAAAAGTCCATGTTGTCGCATGGTAGATCCATCAGCCAATGATACTTCCCCTAGTCAAAGTACACATATACCACCCATGGGCCCCATCCAACCTCCTAATGCTGCTAATAGAGTCCACAAGTTGCCATCACATAGATCGCATAGGGCATTTGGTGAAACCATATAGTATCCTATGTGGCCCATGTGCTATGACTCAGATTAAGACCACACAATACATCAATGTTGTTGATCCTTTCTCATGGGAGATCAAGCTGACAATGGGAAATGAGTCCCATTAGAATTGAAGGACACATGGCACAATTATGCAAACTGCGCAACCCATCCAAAAAGCATTATTTTAATACTATGTACTGTGTGCATAAAGGCTTGGATTCTGATTGTTAAATCCAATAGCTTGGATTTCTACATGTGCATATTGTTTTCTATGAGGAAGGGCCATGGGCTAGGTGACAGGTAACAACCCCTCAAATAATTAAAGACTTAATACATTTTAAGTCTTTAAAATACAAAATATTTTAGGACAACCATTAAATATTAAAATCTAACAAACACCCGATTATCGATAGGCCTAATCAACAGGGCTGGTAAAGATAATTGGCATGATGCCATAAGTTGTAACTAAGACGTGACTGGTGACTTGGTACAATGATTCAACATGAAAATATAACACAAGGGTTCAATAGTCCTCAAAATTTTGAACAAGGGTAACAAAACCCTAAACCCTAACATAAGACCACCAAGCACAAGGGTGACAATTTGCTAAATTTTCTCATGGGGTCAACTAAAATTTATAAAATTTTGAAAGCTCTATCAATTCCAAAATAAATTTAAGTTAAATTTGAATTTTATGCGACATGGGACTAGGTCACCCAAGGTGGCGACTAGTCCACCTGGTAATTTTTCATTGGTTCTTGGGGATTAAAATGTGGTTATTGATGTTTGTCAAGATTTTCTCATAAAACACACTTAGGTAAGGCATGTATGTGCATTAAGGGGTCAATATAGCATAAGAAAGGGTTTATTTAGTGATGACAAGCCTAGGAAAGTGTGATTTTTGTTTAAAACACCTTACAACACTTTAACACAAGGCTTGGAAAGGGGTAGAAAGAGGTTGAAAAGGGTCCAAAATTCATAGGCAAGGGTCCAAATGAGTGAAAAGTGTCAAAGGCTACACTTTTTGATGACACACTTACTAACATCCTAGTACTTAGTTTAATACAAATTCATAGCCATATTCAAGCACTTTAAATTAATCCATTGAATTAATAAGCAGGAATCAAACTACACATCCACCAAAAATTCATAGAGACAAATAAAATAAGCTTGATTTAACTATTCATAATCTATAAAACTAGTACACAAGAGAGAAAAATGGATCAAAATTGAACTATTTCTATTTTATATTTCCAATACTATTATCAAGATTACATGTGCATATTGATAGACTCGAATCTAAGACTTATCAGTAAGCTATTTGGTATCCTATTTAATTCCCCTTGTGACTAACTCCAAAACAACCCACTATCCAACCCTTGTAATTGGCCCTGAAATCCCATTTATAGAGGCATGGGGGTGATAAGCATCAGGCCAAAATTAAAATTACAATTTTATTTGCATGTGACATTTCATTTCACCTAAATTCGAGAGATTCCTCAGATAGTTACATTTAATCATTATAGAATGAGTGAAAGCAAAAGACAAAATTTGACATGGTTCTTAGAAGAAGACCAACCAGACTTCCAAAAGGCATCGTTAGTTGTTGTAGTAGCTCCAAAATCCTTTTTCCACATTGATCAAATAATATTATCCCTCAACATCCAAGGAAAAAACTTACATAATACCTGGAAAAGGCATACATACCATCCAATTAGAGTAGTCCAACACCTCTCCTTGACACTAGCCAAAAGAGTTTCTACATCAACATTAGAAAAAAAAATAGTATGCTTGTTAAAGAGGATGATCCTAATGGAGTGAAAATTTTATCATAAAAAATAAAAGCAGGTCTAAAACGATACTCTAATTCGTTAGCATCAGAGTATTCTCGCCCACTCCATGTTCATGCTGAGACTGGAGAAGCAACTACTCCTCCCTCATTAGAGTGAGTAGTAATTGGCCATACTTTGGGTCACTATCTCCTTCGTCACCCAAAGGGATGTCTTAAACTTCTATGGGAGATTTATGTCATCCCATGTAAGTGTTGTGATATTTATTATTCTTCTTTGCTTCCTTCATAGGTTTTATTTATTCCTTCCTTCTAAACTTAACCAATTCTTCTGAGAAAACCGTGCTCCTCAAGTGATACCTACTCCTAACATGACCCTTTTTAGTTTTACCATGGGCACTCCTCCCGCCTTTTGGTGTTGTAGGAGCACTAGGTATGCCATTTTCAATTTTAGGAACATCATCTTCAGATTCTTGCAGACTAAGTCTCCTAGAGCTTCTAACTAGCTTAATAGACTCACTTGGTTCACCCATATCACAAATTGTAGGCAAATATTTTACCAACTTGTTCTTTAAAGGATTTTTTGCATAATAAATACTTAAAACCTCAAAATTCCTATCAATCTAAAAGAAGATAATAGACTATAAAACCTGCACCACCCTAGGATTCTAGAGTTGAAAAACTTACTTATATGTAATAAAAAACAAACAAGTATAAGTACTTACTCACTCGAGAAAAGGCTGCCTCCATATCTTTGTAACTCCTTACACCATCTTGTTTGTGAAATTCAAAAATAATTCCTTAATTTTCTGATTACAAAAAATGAAGATAGACATATTTGTCAATCTTCATTATATTGACCAACCTTAGTGTGCTTACCATTATTTCTTGATGAATATTTGTGTGAATGAGTTGACAATCAGTCGCTCGATTTTGAATTTGAGCAATTGATCATCCATCGAGATGGATCAATAAATAATTACAAAGTAATTGATTATAAAATATCTAACTACACGTGCCTTTCACCTTTTTCTAATTAGAAAATACCATGTGGATAGACATGCACTCTGTTAGCACACTTAATTACCCACTTTGGTAGTTAAGAAAGCCTGTTGTGTCATGCTTTCATGCTCACCTATGGGAAATAACCCACTTGTATCTTTTGATCAACAAGATGATATGGAATGACCATGATTTCATCTCAAACCATCAGCCTGTACCTTGCCCTGATTCAATATTACCTTCCCGTGTGTATCATCATCTAATAGAATTGATGGCATTTATTGAAAGCGATCCCCAAATTAGGAAATGTGCCAAAAGAAAACATCTCAAATATGGCACTATATTAGCCCTCATGCTTCCTTGGCCAATTTTATCAACACTCCATATTTTCCTCTATCCATTTAGCTTTTTAGAGGACTCCATGTGTGTCACCTTCCCCTTGCCCCTGTGAGACTTATCTTTCATGCAACTCCAGACAATAGGTACATGAGGAAGGGCTGGGATTAAATCCCATGCCTTAAAAATATCCAGGTCTTAATATTAGACAACTTTCCTACAACCATAACTTTCTGACATAAACAACAACCTAGATTACAATATCTCAAAAGTTTTGAGAACATGTGCCTCATATTCCCTTTCTATAGTGCACACTTTAGCATCTATGCTCGTGCTAAAAAAATACTAAATTTTATCCTTTATTGTAATGTCCTTTATGTTGTCCAGATCGCTCCATGTGGTGCTCGCCCGCCAGCTCATGAAATTTCTTTAATATAAAATCAAATTAGATGGGGTGGCATGGAGCGGCCAAGATGAAGGCACATCACCCATAAACCACTGCCAATTTCCTTTTAGCACTTCTCATAGATCATTCAAAGGTATCGGACCCACAAATGTAGAAGACACGTGGCTTGAGCCCACTATTTTGTGTGATTATTTGAATGAGGAATGAAGTAGAATAGGTGCATGAGGAGTGGTTATTATTTTCCCATGATGATCGAATGGTCATCACATAAGCTAATATCTGCACATGCCAAAAATGTTAGTTTTAAAAGAGGGACCTAACTAAGAACATGATGGATAAGGACATGAATGCATGCATTAAGACTCTAGGCCCACGATTGGAAAAGTTAATCCAAACATAGGAACAAAATAAAACCTACACATATTTCAACCTGTATAAATAAAATGATATTTTTAATATGACCAGGAGTAATGACCGAGAAACTTAAGATCAAGGAGCCATTAAGAGAATGAGCTCAATAATATAAGTCACAACTTAGACAATCGAGAACCTGCTCTATAAGTTCAATAATGAAATATAACAACCGCTATAGGTTTCAGACTTAAAGGGTAATTTGGAAGGGTTTTTACAAGACCAACCCTAAACATTGATGAAAAATATAACCCTAAGCCTCAAGACAAGGGATTAGAACAAATTTTGCAAGATTTAAAATATAACCAAAGGTAATTTTTTAAAGGTTCCATCACCTTATTAGATCCCAAACTACACCAAAATCCTATCGAGCTAATGCTACTCAATGATATACTTTTATTGACTAACTACAAAGCACAATGTCATTAAAAACCTTAGGTCTCTACATCTATCATGAATATAATATATAACCTTCTATAAGTATCTATAATGCATTCCACACATCACCTAACATCATTATTATCACCCATGTTGGAAGATAAATATACTAGTCTTAGAATTCCACTAGCTTGATAGGGCTATCAACAATATTTTATTTGCATGTACCTCTACAATCTTGACCACGTCATTTAAGAAACAACTACAATTAAATCTATCTCCATCTTTCCAAACTATCATAATAATGATATTAAAATTAATAATCTCTCTAGGTTCATTAACAAATTGAAAAAAAAATTGCACCAAACCTACACCACATTAGTTTTTGGATTCTTCCTTATCAACACTAGTGTTGGTATTTCTCAGCCCCTATCCCTAACTCTCATTCCCTTTCATAAATTGCATATTCTTTTAGTTGTGTTATTACATAAGTATAACAAATACAATATAGCTATGCAACATACCGTCCCTATATTATTTTGTCTAATTCTAGACATAGGTGGTGTCTACATAGTACCCATACCCCCTTGCTTGTAGAAGTTTTATACAAGGTTCATGCATTTATGACTTCTATATAAGAATCTTGCATGTTTCTTGCATTATAGAATTAAAATGTGGTAATAGTGTAGTGATTGTGTAGGTTTTGTGCATCCATGACACTTGTGCAACAACCATACTCCCTTTCTTTGGAAAGCGACATATAAGTGTTACAACTACACAATTATTAAATAATTTCCTACACAATACTATCCCAATCTTGGACCAAAACATATTAGTTTTTCTTTTCTAACATTCATAGATTCTAGGTGTATAATATAAATCATCCCCCTAACCTACCCCAAATTGTAAAAAATATTGAAATAAAATAGTATAAACATAGCTATGGAATAACACTTATCATTGGTCATTGCATTGTGGGTTGTAGACACTTTAGATGTGCTCACTTTAACTCTCTACCCAATACTCCTCCCTCTCACCTGTTCTTTCTAGAGGTCCTATTCTCTAACTAAAAAAAGTAAAAAAATAGCTCTTTGTCCTTTTTTTTCTTTTGTTCTCCTATTCCAACTGAGATCCTAACTTTTCCCTCCCACTTTTTCTTTTACCTTCTCCACCCTAGCAATCCTTCTTGTTGATTTTAATAGACCCCAAAACCCTTTTTCTACATCGTCAACACGTTTTATGTGGAATCACTACTATCTTTCTCATTAAAATTCTTTTTAGTGCCGAGATTAACCTAATGCTAACTATTTAATTTTCATAAAAATAAATAAAAATCTTTCAATTGCTATGGAAACCCAATGCCCATATAAAAGAAAGGAAAGTGTATTAACCGCAAATCCAATTTGAATTGTTCACATTAATTTATTGTAAATTAATCAAATAAATCATTATTTAATCAATTTAGCTAATTATGCCCAAGCTAACTATTTTTTTGGTGCATAAATTCGTCCAACAAATTTAATCTTAGCACAATTGATTATTTCAAGTAACTTAGTCAATTAATTTTATGTCACAATTAATTAATTTGAATAGTATCATAATTAATTTCCTTCGCATGCCTAATATTTATTAATTAAATCCACTTCATTAATTCACCTTATTCCCCATTTTATCCAATTAATAAATTAAATAACACATATTTAATTTATTAGGCTAATCATTCAAGCTCTCAAAGTTTTTCTAATGAAAAATTAAAACCTATGTCACTAAAATAAAAATAACTTGTCCACCATCCCTTTTATATTTAAGGATAAATCTAGCCCCCTACCTTCATGCATGCCATTTTAAGAAACTTGTCCGCATTCCATGTTCATGCACGCATGAGCATGAAACATTAAGAAATATTAAACCTTCATGTGAAGCTTAATCTATTTCCACCACTTGCATCCTATTTTATTCTATTAAAATTTTATCCCTTTATAATCTCTTCTGGCTAGTTGTCAAGAGGCTTGGATGCACACCCATGTAAAGAAAACCAAGATTTTGATTCCATATTTTAGTTTCCACCTTCCATGTTCAAATTTGAAATTTTATTTAAGGGAAATTAATCCAACAATATTATTCATCATCATTCATAGTATTTACATTGTATCAAGTTGGGTAATTTCAAGAAAGTAGAATCTATATTATATAACAATACATTCACTCAACATTGGAGCACATCAAGAAGGTGAAATGGGGGTATAATGTTCTTGTTTCATTACATTTACATTACTATTTAGTTTCCATTTTTACTCTATTGAAAGCATGCATCTCATTTAGGTTAGAGATTAATTACAATTTGTGGATCTAATTCTTCCAATTTTGACTCAACTATGTTGTTCACATATCCACACATATTTTGTATTACAATTATATCAATGTAGATTTAATCGTAAATAATTTAATTTAGTCATTTAAAATATTGGAACATTTAAAGTACATCAAATGTTTAATATTGTAATTATATAGTATACCATAACTCCATGTGAGAATGTCCAATAGATTATAAATTATAAGAAATATTATTTACAATGAAAGCTTAACTGAGATGGAAGACATTTAATTATGAAGAAATTGACAACTTATATTTTAAAATAAATTTATAAAAGAACATTACACCTTTCTTCATTAAAATCTTATATATATTTGTTACATCTTCTTTTTACTTAAAAAATTATTTAAAATCAATCCTTTAAAAAATAAATCAAATCACCAACCATTAAAACTATAAATATAATCTAATTAAACTTAATATCACATTTTATCTAAAAATACTAACTAAAAATACTAACTATTAATTATTCCTTTGATCTTCTTGACTCCTTGTATTTGACCTGTATGTTACATGAATAATTTTTTAAAAACAAATTAAGAAAAATATTTAATATATAACATTTTTCACATGAAATAATACAGAGAAAGCTTATACAATTAATCATACATCTAAACATTGCTTACCATAGAAACTATCTCCACCATTATTATAATGTTGATAAGTCAAGTCAAGAGCCATTAAAAATTGGCAACACCACCAGAAAATGGTAAGCAAAATTTAATTCGTTTTTTATTCGCCACCGCCAACGTGATAGTTTAACTCCTTTGGAAACCGTATCTGGATAGAATAATCTGTCGAATGGAACTGGATATTATACACGTCAGATTTAGGGCATGTGGGAGTTTTCCAGTCACATCAACCTCAATCTGCTTCAAATGCTGCTCATTTATAAGCGGAAACTTCTGAAACCAGATACGCGTGAATTGATTTTTCCTGGCATACGTAAGAATAATAATTTGAATGGGTCAGGAGAGTCTTTCCTTTTTATATTGAACAAAGTAAAATAAATAATTTACAAAAGTTAAGCTATCAAGAGTAGATGAAAAGAATAGTTGAGCAATCAATCACAGACGCAGTAAAACAGTCCAGCATTTTATAGGTTGTATTGGTGTGACATATCTTCCAATACCACGGGTTTGGGGGGAGGTTAAAAATCATGACCTCCTGCGTACAACAGGATGCTTTAACCAATCAAACCAGGCCCCCTATCCATTTTTGATATGAAATTTAGGAGGCATTGTGTACAGCCCCACAACAAGAAACACATTGCATCTAGTGCTTAGAATTAATTAAGGTTGTGTTGAATATAAATAGAAATATTGCAATCAAACTAACTTTCTATGACAGTTTTATTAAAATAATAATTATTTTTGTTTAATTAAAACTAGAAATACAAATAGTGGGTATCATTACCTAACAAAAATATAATTTAAAACCATTGTTGTTTAATAGTATAGATAAAGTATTCCATCAAGCATTTAAGCCTATTAATTGGATTTAAAAAAAATTAAGTACCAAATTAATATTAAATTGAAACCATAACCATAAAGATGAGGTTTTTATGTATAATAATATGAAAACCTTAACCAATCCTATACCACCAAACACATGTCTATATGTTGAGTTATCAAAGTAACAAGTAGAAAGACATGTCTAATGACCTTAGTTTCACTATTAAATTATGATAAAATAAATTATAGTTTTTAAAAAAAAGTATTATATTTATAAATATATCATAGATCTTAATAAATACAAATAATAAATTATAATGAAGTACATGAAAAAATTTAGATAATGTTCAATTTTAAATTTATGGAAAATTTTTTCTAAACCATTAAAAATAAATTTTGAATTATGTAAACTAATACATATATAACTTTTCAATTTAAATCTATAAAATTGCTAAATAATGATTATAAGGAGAAAATGAGTTTCAGAGGTATAAACATAAACGGGTTTTGCAAAGAAGAGAATTAACAGACACAATAAAACCATACTCAAGGTTTTCAAACATGAAATTTACATTGAAAATTAACCACACATAGACTGGCGATGGGCTAGGCAAAGAGGTTTTATTAGCTTAGTTGGTAAAGCACTCCAATTGGAAATGAAAGGTCCTAGATTCAATTGCTAGTTGTCCCAAATGAGTAGTAGCTCAAAAATTCGTATAAGAGAAGGATAGGAGCCCTAAGCACCAATAGAGTGGTTTAAGAGGGGTGTTGCAAATAAGTCACACCTAGATTGATGATGGGTGGGCCAAAGAGGGGCTAGTAGCTCATTTGGTAGAGCACATCAACAATAAATGGAAGGTAATAGTTTTGATTCATAGTTGGTCCATATGAGCAGTAACTCAACCATATATTACATTTTTATGGTCAAAATCTCTAGATTGAATAGAAACATGTAAACAAAGGAAATGCACTTTAAAAAATTAAAAATATTTTTTTATATATTTGATCGAATGGGTTTTGATAATAAGAGATCTATGAATGTTGAAGAAGAATAATGATGAAGCTACGAGTTGGATCTTATACAAAGTGATATGAGCTTACACAAACAATATAGCATCATATCATCGAATAAAAAAATCTTCCTTAATTTTAACTACAAAAAGATGAACACTTCTATATATTTAGTTTATAATTTCACCTTGAAGTTTTTACTATCAAAAAATTATATAGATACATTAAAATTAAATTATCTCATTTTAATTATTGTAAATAAGTTATATTGTATATGGGTATCAACATAAAAATAATGGACCAAAAGGAAGTCAAAAGTGACCACTTATTTTTGTGAAATCAATAAAAATTAATCTTGAATGAATGAAAAATCAAAGATAAATTTGGAGACATGACAAGAACAAGACTTATAGTACTTAAAGTGTAATTTATAAACTTTTTTTTTTATGTTTGAGATTAAATAGTATAAATAAAGGGAGCATACAAAATGCTCTTATTTTTTGAGAAAAGTATAATACATCATGCAATATGCTCCCCATAAAATGTAGAATTTTTAAAATTATTTCAAAAATTGTCCTAGTGAAAAAATAACTAACATCATATAATTTAATCCTATTTTTTGGGTATTTTATAAACAATATATGTTTTTTTACTACTTTTTAAAGGAGACACATTTTAAAAATAAAATAAAAATGAGCATAGAATAGATTTTGTGATTTCAATATGTAATTTGATTGAAATTTGGATAAATAGAGTCTCAATGACATTAAAAAAATACATAAGTTTTTGAGAAAAAATAAAGACACTAGCTAAATAAATTGAAGATCAAAACCTTAATGTATTGGAAATGTAAGGTAGAGCCTAGTGTTATTGTGACAATTTTGTATATCAAAATAGAAAAATGTTTAATCTTAATAAAGAATGTGCTTGATATTTAGTGATTTTTTAATACTTTATAGAGAACATACCTTATTCCAACCTTTTTGTTTGGATTCTTAATAGAAAATCAAAACATAATGGTTGGAAATACCCAAAGTGTCTTATAGAGCTAGTGTTTTTTAACATGCTCATGTTATAGTGTTTTCATGCTATGACCTGAGTACACTTTTCTGAAGAAAAAAAATGAAACAATAAAAAAATGTGTCTTATTATTCTAGACTCCCATGCTCTCTTTACCCTACATACTGACCATTATGTGACATACTAACACAACTTTAATAATTTTAAGCAAACCACAATAATTTTTTTAACAAATCTATTGTATTTTTTTTATTGAATTTAAGGATTAAAATAACATGTTTTTTAGTCGAGTTTAATAACTTATAAATCATTAATTTAATGTTTTGAATTAATTTGATTTTTTTTTTTATGTTTTAAGGATTTTGAAATCATTATTTTTATTTTTAATATTTAAATTTGATAATTGTTAATCTTATTTTTATATTATTGATAAATTCTATTACATTGATATAAATTTCAACATCGTATCAAGGAGATTGATAAAAATCTCAAATATTAGGTGTGCAAGAAGTGACAAATGAATGAGACAAATTCATAAAATCTATAAATTCAATGCCAATGTTTAAGGTACAACATGTTTTCCATCTCCATCTCATATTGAACAAATTGCTTGAAAATCAATTGAAATGATTTAACTACAAAGATGGGGCAAAAATATTTGATTATATTTTGGTATCTCATGTCAATATATATGTATGCAATTATAATGCTATAATTATTTGATTCACACAATTCCATAACCTACACCCTTACCTCTTCATTTTATGCTAATTTGGTGGTTATTATATAGGTGTGTGCTATTGTCACTTAATAATTTTGTACATTAAAATTAAACCAAACCTATAACATATCACCAATCTACCTACTACATGCATTACCTTCAAAATTTATAGTCTATTTCATTAAACCTTGTCCTTCCTATTTTAGGCCCTATATATGGTCCTATCCATAAGAATAGATTGCATTAAGATCATACTATCTCCTATTTGAATTTTAAATCTCCTACTTCATAAGCCAACTTCTTCAAAGGTGAATGGGTAAAAGCACAAAGCTATGTCACACTTTCAGCCAACTTATCAACATAGCTGAATTTAAGTATCTCTAACTAAAAATCAATTTTGGTCAAACATATGATCTAGTAAGGTTCATTCTAGCTAAGTTAGATACTTCCATGAATTGTTCGCGAAAAATTGTTCGTGAAAAATATATAGAGCACCACTTTGAGTCCAATTTACCAAAAAACAATTATTTGAAAAACTTGATGTTTCAATAAATCCTACTAATGTAAATAACATTTTTTTTTTTTAATATAAAAATTCCATTTTGTATATCCATAAGTGTAGTTTTCAAAAATATATTTATTTTAATATTTTAATTATTATTTATATTTTATATTTTATTTTTACTCAAAATAGGTTATCGACACAAAATTATTTGGTTCATTACCATGCCAAGGAAAAATACTAAAACTTATTAAAAAATATGATGCACTAGATAAAAGAATCCATTTCAAGATGGTATAATTTTTTTCCATTTTAGATAAATATTTAATATCAAAGTTGGCGTCCCATAGAAATCACTATTTTTTTATTCACGCACATTTTAATATTTATTTAAAAATATATATTTATCAATATTGGAAAAAAATATATCCATGCAATAAAATTTCAAGTTATAAATAGACAAAAAAAAATTGAAAGGAAAAAAAAAATTACTATAAAAAGTTTTTCGTCCATGCAACTTCATTTTTTTTGTATTTTATCGGGAACTAAATTATTATGTTAATTTATTAAAAACTAGTTTAAAATATTTATTTTTTTAAATCCAAACATAAAATATACTAAAAAATACATATTTTACTAGTTTACATCATTTCAAAATTCACAACATCTATGCCACTTTTTAGTGGTTCAAGTTTAAAAGTGTGACACATAGTTTTGCTTTTAACCGAATGTTATTTTGCTATCCCAACATCTTGCATGAAAATGTTTTCAAGTTGTTCGTATAAGAAGTATGTTTGCGTAAACAATTATGAGGTTGTTTAGGATCAAAAATTCACCATCTACTAAGGGTTGTATCTAGATGTCCACTATCTTTAAATAAATTCCTTCTCATTATTGACACATAAATTATTGAAAATGAGCTTGCATCCATTGTTGAATCTCGATGTCTCAATCAAAACCAATGCTTTGACCTTTAAAAAATTTTCAAACTAATCACAATTCTTTTTTCAGATATTATACATGCATTTTCTAAAGAAAATATCAATCAAGAAAAAACCTACCCTTAAAATAAATAAATACCATAAGGGTAATGTAACTCAAGATTAAATATGTGGTTCGATTTGCAACTAGAAATAACAATATTAACCCTAATCTAAAATCAAACAATAAAGAATGAAATTTGAAAACATAAATGTAAATTGAATTGATCTCAGCGAATAATGTATTCACCCTTTCGAATTAACTCCATTGCTCTTCTCCATTTTTCCTTTTAAGTATTCTTGCCCTCAGATTTCTATGTTTGAATGCAAGCATAACTTCGTCGAGTGTCTCAACAAAATATCGAAGATTGTTTCTTCTCAAAAGTGTATAATGATTTCGGAAGAGGAGGAATAATGATTATGATAGGCCATTTTATAGATTTTGTGTTTTCGAACGATCGGCTCAGATTGAAAGAGAGATCGACGGATGAGATTGATGAATGCCATGCGATGTGAGTTAGAACATGAGTCAGGAAAGACTAAAATTAGAACAAGATCTTTATCTTCAGTTAAGAATCTTCAAAAATAGAAGAAATAGACTTTGAATGTCAAAGACAAAGTCAGAACTCGAAGATGAGGAATTTGAATGCATAGTTGAGTTAATTAATTAAATAAAGATATTTAATTAATAAACACATACAAGCATATGAGTTAGAACTAGTTAATCAACTAGTTGTGATGGAGAGTTCTCTCATAGAGATAACTCGAGTCAGACGATAAGTGCATGTAAGAGATAACTGAATGTTAGAGGAATGTGACATAATTAATTAAATAATGAATTAAATGTTAATTTAATTCAACATTCGAAATATGAGACTTTTAATTCAATAAATAAAGTAATTTCTTTAATTTGGCTATTGAAAAGGATAAACGAATAATTAAATAATAAATATTTAATTATAGATGGAAAGGGGTTAAATGAATAATTAAATAAAGATATCTAATTATAGTTGGAAAAGTATGATAAAGGGGAATTAAATAATAAATTATTTAATTGATAGATAAAGGGGGAAGAATTAATTAGTTCGCAACATAATTAAATAAATATGATTTATTTAATTAATTAAGTTTAATAAAGGATGATTATGAATTAATGAATTAATTAAAAAGGGTATTTAATTAATAGAGGAAATATGTGTTAGAAAGGCAATTAAATAAGTAACATTATTTAATCAAGACGATGCACTATAGAAAATTATGTTGAAATGTGTACTCGCAGGCCTAGACCAATTTTAGGTATCTACAGTTTTCCCCTCTTTGATACAATGTTGGTATGGCTTTGTGTCAAAGAAAATATGCCTCGGTCGTGCCTCAGCATGAAACGGGTTAGGGTATGCCCTAGTGAAAGGGAGAATGATGAGGAGGTAGTGGTATGAAAATGTAACTCAAGATTAAATCTGTGGTTCGATCAAATAATGTATTCACCCTTTCGAATTAACTCCATTGCTCTTCTCCATTTTGCCTTTTAAGTATTCTTGCCCTTAGATTTTTGTGTTTGAATGCAAGCATAACTTCATGGAGTGTCTCAGCAAAATATCGAAGATTTTTTCTTCTCAAAAGTGTATAATGATTTCAGGAGGAGGAATAAAGATAATGATAGGCCATTTTATAGATTTTGTGTTTTCAAATGATCGGCTCAAATTGAAAGAGAGATCGACGGATGAAATTGATGAATGCCATGTGATGTGAGTTCTATCTCAGATAGAACGTGAGTTAGAACATGAGTCAGGAAAGACTAAAACTAGAACAAGATCTTAATCTTCAGTTAAGAATCTTCGAAAATAGAAGAAATAGACTTTGAATATCAAAGACAAAGTTAGAACTCGAAGATGAGGAATTTGAATGCATACTTGAGTTAATTAATTGAATAAAGATATTTAATTAATAAACACATACATGCATATGAGTTAGAACTAGTTAATCGACTAGTTGTGACGGAGAGTTCTCTCATAGAGGTAACTCGAGTAAGATGATAAGTGCATGTAAGAGATAACTGAATGTTAGAGGAATGTGACATAATTAATTAAATAATGAATTAAATGTTAATTTAATTCAACATTCGAAATATGAGACTTTTAATTAAATAAATAAAGTAATTTATTTAATTTGGCTATTGAAAAGGATAAATGAATAATTAAATAGTAAATATTTAATTATAATGAAAAGGGGTTAAATGAATAATTAAATAAAGATATTTAATTATAGTTGGAAAAGTATGATAAAGGGGAATTAAATAATAAATTATTTAATTGATAGATAAAGGGGGAAGAATTAATTAGTTCGCAACATAATTAAATAAATATGATTTATTTAATTAATTAAGTTGAATAAAGGATGATTATGAATTAATGAATTAATTAAAAAGGGTATTTAATTAATAGAGGAAATATGTGTTAGAAAGGCAATTAAATAAGTAACATTATTTAATCAAGACGACGGACTATAGAAAATTATGTTGAAATGTGTACTCGCAGGCCTAGACCAATTTTAGGTATCTACAGTTTGCCCCTCTTTGATACAATGTTGGTACGGCTTTGTGTCAAAGAAAATATGCCCCGGTCGTGCCTCAGCGTGAAACGGGTTAGGGTATGCCCTAGTGAAAGTGGGAATGATGAGGAGGTAGTGGTATGCCCCCTCGAGAGGATAGGTGGGTTTGAAGAACATGAGTGTGCTCTCGAAATGGATAGATAATGGTGGCGAAGATGCAAAAAAGAAGAAATGTTAGCATGGATGATTGCAGAATGTTAGTAAGAAACAATTAAGTTTGATTGATTGAGAAAAAGACATAAGCTTTGATATATTTCCAAATACGCTATACTTGCTTGTTATCATCATTGGGCGGGACATGACACAGATGGATAGTACACACTATCATATGAGATAGACCATAGTGTACAAAGTTATCCATCTGTGAAAAATAGACAGTTGTAGACAAGGAGTGTCTTAACTCAGACTAAGGACAAGATGCCCCAGTCATTTGGTCAAGGCAAACCACAGACAATAGACAAATAAAAGATGGGTCATGAGATGTCATTGCTCCTCTAAATACTTGATAGGACATCCTTGAGGAAACTAGTAACATGACTCAAAAACCAATGTTAAAAAGATAGTTGATAGACAACAGCCAAAGAAAAAGAATCCTGAGACGTCGTTACTTCTCTAAATACTTCAAGGGACATCCTTGAGAAAGCTAGTAACAGGATCTTGCACAAATCGATAAAAGGATAAGACAAAATAAGATATAAAGTCATAAAGCCAAATAAATGTATTCGCCAAAACTTGATCTTGTGGGATTGTTTGATGTTGATGTTTGACATAGCGTAATGTGAGAGAATGACACATACCGCATAAGACGTTGAGTCTAGTTTCGACTGGGTGACTTTTGTATAAGGCATGACAAAGCCTAGTTTTAGTAAGACACATGCCATATAAGACGTTGGAATCTAATGACTTTGATGCTATAATCCACATGAGACTATGACAATTTGATGACGTATGTTGACAAGAAAGACATATCTTGCGTAAGACATGGGTTGATCACTTTGACAATGTGTTTGATATTGACTTAATGACTGTTTGAGATGTTGTGCCTTGTTGTTGCATGACTTGTTTTGATTCTTTGATTGATAAACTCTGTGTGTGTAGATAGTGTTTGACATGAGATGATACCTTAAACTATGATATGAAACTTGTATGATAGTGATTGTGAATGAACCCTATTGGACTGACCTAGTGTGATCTCAGGAGCTCATCAATTGATTAGCCTTGCCTATGTTGTACATGCAGAGACCTCGTAGTTTGACATGACCAATGACTTTGAATATACAAAGAGTCATGATTTAAATGTGTGTAATACATAACAAACCTAGACTGACAAACCTAATACCTTGGGGGCACATCGATTGATGGCCCTGCTTACGTCCTAGTCGTAGAGGCAATGTAGTTTGACTATGACTATGACTGACTTAACATGACTGACTTGATACTGTTTTGTTTTTGGTATTTTTTGACATGTTTTGATTTTTTTGGATTTTTGAAGTTTTCTAATGTTTTTGTTTTTTCAGGACATTTTCTGATGGTGCAATGCTATGTACAAGGCGTTCATGGAATAGAACAAAGATTTTCCCCCAGTCGGGAATAAGACTTGCGAGATGGAGTGGATAATGTGACAGAGTGGGACGTTAGATGTCAATCGTTCCAAGGGATGGATAGGACAACCATTTATTATGAGTGATGGGGGAAAGTCTGATTGGAATGATGGTAGATGAAAGAGTGAGCTTGACTACACATGGTGCCTATTTGCCAGGTTTTTACCATGGTACTTATCCCTAGCACCACCGAAGTTGTTTTAACTATAGGATGGATTATTTCCCTTTACTTTTTTGATTTTCCAATATTATTTTATTTTTTATTATTATTTTTTTCAATTTTTTTTGTATTTTCTAGATTAAGACATAGATTCTTAGAAGCTAAGCATAGAACCTCTTTAGATGCAGACTGTTGATAGGTGACAAAAGCGGATCTCCTTCAGGAGTAGATAGTTGGTACGCTCCTGACCCAAAGGCTTCTGTGACAATGTACAGCCCTAACCAGTTAGGCTCAAACTTTCCTGGTTTCTCTCGTTCAGCTTGGTTCTTTGGATTCTCCATTAATACCAGGTCACCAATGTCAGAATATCTATTGAGAACCTTCCTATTGTAGCTTCGACGAAGATGATTCTGATATGCTTGCAAATGATCTAATGCTTTCTATCTTTGTTCATCCAGTAATTCAAGCTCTTGTAGCCTAGAGACATGGTATTCTTCATCATCGACATGACCCTTCAAAGATACCCTTAGAGAAGGTATTTCGACCTCTATAGGTAAGATAGCTTCGAACCCGAATACGAGGGAAAATGGAGTGGCGTCGGTGGGAGTGCAGACGCTTGTGCGGTAAGCCCATAAGGCAGGATTAAGCTGTAGGTGCCAATCACAACTAGCGTCATTGACAGTCCTTTTAAGGATTCTAACAATGGTTTTATTAGATGCCTCAGCTTGGCCATTACCTTGTGGGTAATACGGGGTGGAAAAATGATGCTTGATGTGGAATTCTTCACATAAATGGCGTACTTCTTGGTTCTTGAATGGGCGGCCATTAGCTGTGATTATGGATTGTGGTACACCATATCGACAAATGATATAGTTTAGAATAAACTTAGATATTTGGGTGCCAGTGATATAGGTCATGGGAAT